>CM052802.1:85517970-85648692 GCA_028533885.1 Nasua narica | reverse complement strand
CCTTCAGCTCAGGTCATGATCCCGGAGTCCCAGGATCGAGTCCCACATCGGGCTCCCAGCTCCATGGGGAGTCCGCTTCTCACTCTGACCTTCTCCCTTCTCATGCTCTCTCTCACTCTCTCTCTTTCCTAATAAATAAATAAATAAAATCTTTAAAAAAAAAAAAAAGAGTTGCATGTTCTACCCAGCCAGGAGCCCCAGAAATTATATTTTTCATCTCCTATAGGAGTGAGGAAGAATCCGAATAGTTACAAAGTTGCCTAGTCAAAATGCTCCTTAGGGAGATTTTCAAACAATTCCTACTTGCAATCCTCACCTCATTTCCACTTGCAACAAAACAAGGTGATTCCTATTCCTGTCCATGTAGACTCTAGGGTACTGGGAAGGGGGCGATGGTTAGATTCTCTGTACATATTTTCTCTTCTTAGCTAAGTCTTTTACCTTTCTCCATTTGCTTTCATCTTCATGTACTGTGGTTCAAGGTTACAAATGTCTCTCGCTTTCATCAAAGATTGACTTTGCCTTTCTGTTTCTTGTTCCCCTGTTTTGCAGTGATATTGCAAGAAGAACCGGGAATTGAAAGCTATCTACTTGTCACCTTGAAATCAAAAGTCCTAGGTACTCTTTAGTACACTGAAATATGGTTCCTGCCCAACATCATACATCTAAGAAATCCTCCCCCGAGAACACTTATGTCCTCTTTGTTGCTACTTAAAATTCAGAGCACAAATTCAGTCTTCACTCCTCTTGACTCATTGGTATTATTTTATATCCTTTCCACTCCTTTCTTGGAATTCAGTCCTCTCTTGGCTTCTGTGACATCATTCTTCCCCGGTTTTCCCCTCTGGTTGTATCTTCTGTTTGTTTCATCCTGGTGGCTTTCTCTCCCACCATTTAGCCCTCAAATACCACACATACAAAAGCCAACATATCTTCCTGCTCCCCCACATCACACCCTATTCCTCTCATCTTGCTTCACTCCCATTTTAGTACAATTCCAGAATCTACCTATTTGCTAAAGCTAGAAACCAAATATATATATATATAATATATATATAATATATATATATATAATATATATAATCTGTAATTGCGGAGGTTTTTTTCCTTTTTCCTCACCCCACATATTATTTGTTACCAAGTTATATTTATTCTAATCTTTTATGGCTCTCACATTAATTTCTCTTTTCATCCACATTATTACTATCTTAATTCTTATTACTATCTTAATACTAATCATTTCTGACTTGGACCAAAGCATTAGTGTTTTTGACTCTAACCCTGTACCTTTCTAATCCAACTGGTACACTAGCACTAGACTAATCTTTCTAAATTGTAATCATCTTCCCAACCCTCCATTACTCACTGTCAGGGGCCCCAATTACCAAAAGATAAAGGTCCACATTTTTTAGCATGGCAAACAGGCCCCTTTGTGACCTTACCCATTCCCAGCCTCGAACTCCCCACCAGCTTCATCAGGAACTATTTCTACTTCCCCAGAAGGAACAGAGCCCTCTCTCTCTCATCCTGCTCCTTCAGGACATGCTGCCCCCCTTGCTTGAAAGGCTTTTCCCTATTTCTTCAATAGTCCTTCAGTACTCAGCTCAGCATGGCACTTCCTCCAGGAAACCTTCTCTGAACTTCCTATTTTGAGGTAAGTGATTCTCTACTATTCTCTTAGAACACCCTCTATCACACTATGTCATAACCATCTGTTTGTCCCCTTCCACAAGACTGTAATATCCTCAAAGTCAGAGACCTTATATTATTCACCCACATATCGCCAACATCTCTAGAACTCTGTCCCATACCTAGGTTGTGTATAAGTAATAATGGGAAACACATAAGCCATTCACTGCATGCCAAGGGCTGTTTTGAGCACCTTAAAAAGATGAATCTGCATAACAACATAATATACGTATGACCCCCATTCTACAGTTGAGAATCTGAGCCACAGTGGAGCTAAATGACTTACAGGAGCCCAAGGCAACATGAGGTAATAGATGGTAAAGCCAGAACTTACTCTCACTAAGCCTAGTAGTTCCAGAATACACTCTCTTAGCTGCTCCATCATACTGTTTATTATATTTGCGGAAAGGTTAAGTCTAAACTCAAGCAAAACTAAACTGGGCCCAACCCACTAATAAACCAGATGCTCTTATAGCATGTGATATAAAAAGTTAATTTCTGTCCCCATGATAAATAGGTAACTTTTAAAAGAGTAACGAGAAAGGTTGTTTTGGATTTATAAAATACAATCTAACTTGGCAATTGGCTACAATTACTGAGCCTATGAACTCCCTTTCCTGTATTCCTCTTCAGTCTCATTTCTCACCTTACAACTTTCTCCTAGTCTATGATGGCTAAACAACAGCTACTTGGGGAAAAAAAAAAAGTAGACCAGAGATTCATTATTAAAAATTTATTGCAATTCCTCAATGCCCTAGGGCTAAGGGTTAGAACACAAAGCACAGTCTCTTTCTTCTCAGGGGACATAATTATTCTCATTATTAAAGTCAGAATGCAAGACAGAACTACTATGAAAAAATGACTTTGGAAAAGTAATTTTAGTACGTTTCTAAGAAAGCAGTGCTAGTCTATTTTTCAACTTATCTGGCTCCACAATTAGAGATATTTTAAAACACCAACTAATGAAATACTCCTCCAGTGCCTTGTAATATAAAACACTCTCTTACTCAAAGTTATATATACCTAGGGAAATAAAAAGAACCAGTGAAAATAACTGAGAATATAAAGTAAACACTAAGTAATTGTCAAAAGTATCAGACAATGCCTGATACCCAATTTACTCATCTTCCCACCCCATCTCCCACCTTCAAACCACAGGTCTATTCATATATTATAAAAGGAACCATCTATGTTTTTTTAAAGATTTTATTTATTTGTCATAGAGGAGGAGAGCACAAGGAGGGGGAGCGGCAGGCAGAAAGAAAAGCAGGCTCCCCACTAAGCAAGGAGCCCAATGTGGAACTTGATCCCAGGACCCCAAGATCATGATCTGAGCCAAAGGCAGATGCTTAACCAACTAAGCCACCCAGGGGTCCCAAAAGGAACTAAGTTTTTAGGAGCAGGCCATGAGCCACAGAATTCTAAAACTCTCCTACCATACTCAGTGTTTTACTCCTGAAAATAGTAACACAACTCAAAAACAGATAAACAATTAGATATTTAACCCAAGTGGGTTCCTTTATTGGTGAAAATCACAAATTTCTCTAATTTGACATCAGTGGAAGAAATCAAGTCTGACTATAGTTCAAACTTTATCAAACGGGAGTCTAATTGTCTGTTTCACAGACACACACACCAAAAAGAAAAGAAAGAAAGGAAAGGAAAGGAAAGGAAAGGAAAGGAAAGGAAAGGAAAGGAAAGGAAAGGAAAGGAAAGGAGAAAGGGAAGGGAAGGGAAGGGAAGGGAAGGGAAGGGAAGGGAAGGGAAGGAAAAAAGGACCAAAGTGCCAAGAATCCTGGCTAGTGACTTTTTAGCATCTCTTCTTCAAACTCCAAAGAGCTGAGTGAACACATGGCACTGTACTTCAAAGTATACGTGCAGCCTGAATGTATAATCTTTGCCCTTCTGAACTCTTGGGACAAAGAATCATACTAAATAATGTTTAACCTTCTTGGAATGCAGAAGGAGGAGAAAAGGCTGAAACTGATATGTCACAACTGATTATAATCACAGTTCAAGGGACGTGGTTATCCTGATAGCTAAGAAAAAGGAGCTCATTTTCAACGCTTATGCTGGCTATTTAAAAATCATTTTTCTACAGCTGCAAGTTATAAAAATTAATAGCACAAAAGCACATGTCCTGTAAGGACCCCATTGCTTCTTAAAGATCTAAGCTTCGCTATCCAGTTTTTGCAAAAGTGAACAGAGTTTTGGTGGGGGGGGGGGTTCTTGCATTTGGCAAAGCAGCAAAATACATCTATTCTCAATTATCCATGCCTATTTCTCTTTTTTAAATATTTATTTATTTATGTACTGAGAGAGAGAAAGAGAGAGAGAGCTCGTGGGGAGGAGAAGCAGAAGAAGAGGGAGAAATCTTAAGCAGACTCCCCACTGAGCATGGAGTCCAACATGGGACTTAACCTCAAAACTCCGAGATCATGACCTGAGCCAAAATCAAGAGTTGGATGCTCAAACAACTGAGCCACCCAGGCGCCCCTACCCATTGCATATTTCTACTAGAGCTAATATAAAAGCAAAATTCACAGATAACTTTGAAGTACTCTAATAATTTCAAGCTTTCTTAAGTTAAGCTTTAAACAGAGCTAGAAATGTGTAAATCGTCAGCTCACCTCTCTAACCAAAGAAAAGTGGACATCTGAGCAGGAAAATGAAAGCAAAGAATCTACTTCAGGAAAACCATGTTCTGAATAGAGAGTCACATAATGGAATGTGATGTCAATATTAAAGATTAACTAACATCGATTAGGCAGTTCAATAGCTTGCATTTCCACCATCAAAATTTCATGAGCTCTGTAAGAAGATATAAGTATAATCTGCTGGAATAAAGTGATGCTGCAATGGAAGAATTCTATTTACCATGAAAAAAGTTTTAAGACTAGGTATCCTTGAGTTTCAGCAAGACAAAATCAAGCAATGTGATGGTATGCTGCTTTTGGGTCAGTTTTGTTTTAATAATGCTTCTACTTTCATATCAATAAATCTACAAAAAACAAAAATAGCAACCTCAGTGAAAACCGATTTTTAGATATTAAAATGAAAGAGTATGCCTATATAATTCTTCACCTGTTTTACATTATTTGTTAAATTTTAAATAATAGCACACTTTTTACACCATCTACTAACATGCTATTATAAAATGTTCTCAGTAAAAAGCTGACAAATAAGCAACAGTCCTTTGTTAAAAGATAAAAGAAATAAAAAGCATCAAAAGAAAGCCATGGGAATATTGCCCCCTTCTGTCTCTCTAAAAACCGTATAATAGTAAATATCTGAAATCTGCAAATATTATTAACAAAGATTTAGACTCACTCTATGAAAAACAAAAGCCACAAGAGGGACTTATTGAAGCAAAGTATGGATGATATAAATTTCCCATAAATATGTGTTTCACTTTTTTAAATGTCTTAAACCTTTCGTTATGGGACATTTCAGGCTTATACAATAACAAAGTTTAAGGAACTACTATTTACACATTGCCCACCTTCAACAATTACCAAGTCCTGGTCGGTGTTGGAGGGACTATATTCCTACCCTCATTTCCTCCTCCACCCCACTGGATTCCCAGTGGATCCCAGGGATCTTAATATTTCATTACTAAATAATTCAGTACATCACTCTAAAAGATATGGACTACTTTTAACAAAATCACAATACATTACCAATCTCAAGCATTAATATCAATTTCCTAATATCATCAAGTATCTGGTTAGTCCCCCATTTTCTTAAGAATTCTTCTTTTAAATTCAGTCTGTTCACCCAAACAAGAACTACACATTACAATTAATCAATAGGTCTCTTCAATCTTTTAATCTATATATTACCTCTTCTGTTTTTTGTTTCTTATAATGTGTTTGTTGAAGAAATTGGACTGTTTATCCTAAAGTTTCCCATAGTCTCTGTATTTTACTAACTGTATCTTAAGCAAATCATTCAACATCTTCCTCTGTCCTCTGTGTTTTGTGTAAGTCTGTAATTAGAACTAGTTCAATGTGTTTTGCAAGAATACTTCTTAAGTGTCATATAAGGCACATAATGTGTGGCTGACTCTCTTGTGGGGTAAGAAGTCACTAATGATCACTGGCTTGGTTCATTCCTTCACTAGGGTTTGCAAAACAGTGACACACTCAAATTTCATCATGCTTTCTTCCCTCAACGGTTATTTGATTACCGTACAGAGTAATTCTTATAGCAAAGACAAGAGGATGCTTGATTCCTTTCCCTTGACCATTTTTTCAGAAAAGTGACTTGGTTCATTTAGCATTCTCCAAAGGTCACTCTAATCAGGTGGTTTGTTTTGTTTTTGTTAATATCATAAATTCATGGATTCTAAATATATTGATGTTTGTCGATCCACTGTGATCATTATTCTTACTGATCAGGCAGTAGGAACCTCTCCAAGTTTACTCCTAGTCCTTCTGACTTGTCAGAAGTCAGAAATCTTTGATGCTTCCTTGCTTTCTGGTTTGACAGGACGTGCAAGGTTCATTCTGTATTTCTTGTTCCAGATCTGGATCAGCCATTTTTCCTAGAAGTCTGTGATGGCTGCTGCAGATGCCCCAACTGCATTCCCTCCACCCAGCCAGTGCACTCCCAGCGGCTGCGGCTGCGAGTGCTGACTGCTAATGGCTCACATCTGCCCCTTCTTCAAAGAACTCCCTTGGGCTAAACCCAGCTTCCTCACACCCCCATCTCAGTAGCCCGTGGCCAGCGATTAACTGAACTGAGGGACTAAATGGTCACTTCAAGTTGAGACTAACTCTAGAGTGCAATTCATGCACCAGAGCCCAATGTAAGTCCACGCTGAAACTAGTCTCCAGCCAAACCTTTGTCCTTGCTTATTAGCTTTTGCTCCCCCGCCCCCCCCCGCCCCCCCTGCCCCCCCCCCGCCCTATCCTGCTTCCTTTATTCTCCCCCTGAGAGCTCTCCTTCAATAAAGCACTTTCACAAGAATGTCCCTTCCTCATCCTCCACTTGAAAACCCCACCAAAGACACGGCATTAGTTTGCTTCCAGAAGAAATGATATTAGGATACTGTAATATGGGCATTACTACTGGATCGGTCATTGTTCCTAGACCCGTTCAGTGGACAGAACAAGAAAATATTTCTTTCAATGAAAACACTCATTACGAGTTAAACCTGATATTTCCTTTTTTTTTTTTTTTACGATTTTATTTATTTATTTATTTGACAGAAAGAGACACAGTGGGAGACAGAGAACACAAGCAGGGGGAGTGGGAGAGAGAGAAGCAGGCTTCCCGCCAAGCAAGGACCCTTATGAGGGGCTCAAACATAGGACCCTGGGATCATGAACTGAGCCAAAGGCAGATGCTTAACGACTGAGCCACCCAGGTGCCCCAAAACTGATATTTCCAACTCAATTTTAGGATTACAGAGATTTACTTCTCCGATGTTATACCTGCAAATCTTCTCTCTCCCGTGAAAATCCTGGCTCCTAACAACATCAACATGTCTATTTGCTAAATAAAGTTTCTCAAGTTTTTCAATATAGAACAGAAATTAATCATGGAATAATGTAATTTTTAAGTTATTTTCAAGCTTGCATTGTTTTAGATCAATATTGTTCATTCTAATATGTTTTAATTCATATGAAAATGATTATATAACAGCCTTTAAAACCTCAACCAAGAATTTACATTCTAAGTAGTTTCTCTTTTCTTAAGAGTAATGATAGCAACTGTCATTTCACTTATATGAAATATGTCTTGCCATCCGATATCCAATCCACAGTCATGTCCACACTGTGCACCCAAGGTCATGTCCTCCCATTAACAATTAAGTCCTTTTCTTGGCATTTGCTACTTGTTATTATATTTTACCTCATGCCTCTCATACTTCATGATAGTTTTATTTAAAGTACGCTAAATGGGGGCATCTGGGTAGTTCATTAGGTTAAGCATCCAACTCTTGGTTTCTGCTCAAGTTGTAATCTCAGGGTCATGAGATCGAGCCCTGCGTAAGGCTCCGTGCTCTGAGGGGAGCTGGAGAATCTGCTGGAGATTCTCACACTCTCCTTCTCTCTTTGCCCCTTCTCCCTCCTCCCTCTCAAATAAATAAATAAATCTTTTTAAAAATAAGTAAAATAAGCTAAATGTATATTTCCTCTGATGTTTTTATCATTGGAGCCTTATTCCATTAACCTTTACTGTTATTCTCTTTGCCTGCAGTTGCTGTTTAAACTCAATTTCTTTTTAATTGTGGTAAAATACACAAAATACAAAATTTATCATCTTAACCCTTTTTAGCGTACAGTTCAGTAGTTGTAAGCACCTTCACACTGTTGTACAGCCATCACCACCATCCACCTCCAGAACTCTTTTCATCTTGCAAAACTAAAACTCTGTTTGGGTTAAACAACTCCCCATTCTCCCTTCCCATCAGTCTCCTAGCAACCACCATAGTTCTGTCACTATGACCGTGCTACTTTAGGTATTTCGTAGGAGTATAATCATACAGTATGAATTCTTTATTTGTGACTGTCTTTTTTTTCCACTTAGTATGATGCCCAAAAGCTCCCTCTATATTGTAACAGGTGTTGGAATTTCCTTCCTTTTTAAGGCTGAGTAATATTCCACTGTATAGTTAACCCCTGAACAACACACGAGTTTGGAGCACTGACCTCCCACGCAGTCGAAATCCACGCATAACCTTGACGCCCCAAAAATTTAACTACTAATAGCCTGCTGTTGACTGAAAGCCTTACCAATAAGAAACAGTTGATTAGCATATATTTTGTATGTTATATCTATTGTATGTTGTTTTCTTACAATAATACCTAACTTTTCTTAATTTTTTCAGTATTTCTAAGCTACAAGTTTGTCCGCAAGTTTTTTCAAATCATTGCAAATCTCCCAAAAATGTTCCACTATAT
Source organism: Nasua narica (assembly GCA_028533885.1). NCBI lineage: Eukaryota > Metazoa > Chordata > Mammalia > Carnivora > Procyonidae > Nasua > Nasua narica. Next base: position 85,640,092 of record CM052802.1, on the reverse strand, counting down.
TTAAAGGGGAAAAGAAAATCCACATATAAGTGGACCCGTGCAGTTCAAGCCCATCTTGTTCAAGGGTCAACTGTGTGTGTGTGTGTGGGTGGGTGTGTGTATCTCACATTTTGCTTATTTTTCATCTGTCAATTGCTTCTACCTTTTGACTAGTATAAATAACGCTACCATGAACACAGGTATACACATATCTCTTTGAGCCCTTGCTTTAGTTCTTTTGGCTATATACCCAGAAGTGGGATTGCTGGATCCTATGGTAATTCTATTTTAAATTTTTTGAGCAACTGCCATACTATTTTCCACAGCACCTGCACCATTTTACATTCCCAGTAACAACGTGCAATAATAGTTCGACCTAACTTTAACACCAGGTTAGATCAGGTATCTAATCTTCCTTTATCGTAGTGATGCTGCGCTGCATGTAGTGGGAATCGATGCTAAGTCAGTGATGTTCCCCAGCATCAGAGTCAATAACCTGCCTGACTATTTGATTGGTGAGCAGGATGTGTGCAGGCGGTGGCATGGGCTAGGTGGTCTTAGACCAAAGCCGACTTGCCAATACGTTGGTACCCTAGGGTGGCCAGTATAGACAATGCACTCTGAGAAGGATCTCAAAGATATATAACTAATACTCCCTGGGAATGAATCAGGTTGCGAAAATGAATAATTCCTACACAGTCTACTGGAATCTATATTCTTGTCCCTGAAACTTCTCACCAAATCCCCCAAAGGTTATCTGAGTTAGAGCTCACCCAAGAGATTACAGGGATAAGGGATGTCTGTCTCTATCTAGACCGATGACTTGGGGCCAGTCTCTTATTTGCTGAGGCTCAGTTTTGTCAGATTGGGTTAACAATGTATGTCCTACCCAATGTACAACTTGGTTGTGCAGATTCAATGAGATAACGAATATGAACATACTTTTAAAAAATAGGAAGTACTATTCAACTACAAAGTGCTACCGCAAAGCAATACTACTCCTGAAACATTACTGTCATTTCCAGAACTGACCTCTCTTCTCCCGAGGCACAAACTAAGCTCTCCTTGGATATGTTCAATTTCCATAGTTTGATTTTCTTTTTTTTTTTAAGATTTTATTTATGTATTTGACAGACAGAGAGAGATCACAACTAGGCAGAGAAGCGGGCAGAGAGAGAGGGGGAAGCAGGCTCCCCACTGAGCAGAGAGCCCGACGCGGGGCTCAATCCCAGGACCCCAAGATCATGACCTGAGCCAAGGGCAGAGGCTTTAACCCACTGAGCCACCCAGGCGCCCCATAGTTTGATTTTCTTTAACCATACTCACCACCTGACAATCAGGGGGCAGTGGGAAGAGGGAGGCACTATGGAAAGAAATCAGACAGATCCTTACACTCACCAGGAGGTGGTTTGGGGGAGTGCAACAAAGGTGTTATGTAGAAAGGTTGAGAAATAGATCTAGGAGAAAAGGTCCAGAGGGACGGAACCATGAGCCCAGAGAACAGCTTTTTGACTCCAAGTGCAATTAGCTTGCTACTTTAAAGCTATCTAACAATGGGTGATCTTACCACTCAAAGGACTGGAGCAAAGGAGAATTTTGCCCTAGGAGAACCTCTGAATCAGATAAGCTCTCAGATCCCCTCAAACGTTAATGTTTTGATTTCACTAGGACTGGCAGGAACACAGCAGCCAAGGTGGGCCAAGCTGCACCCTCTTCACAGAGGATACAACAGGGAAGGGTCTCTATTGTAACCCATGGGATTGAGGACAAAGATCAAGGAGTCACCTCAGACAAAGCGGGCTGTTAAATGCCAAACAGATTTCCAAAGAAAGCTACGAGTGTGCCCTACTTTAAAATAAAGGAATTTATACCCACCCCCATTTCCCAGAACCATATAAAGACCACCTCTGAAAGGGCTTTCTTTTCAGTCCTTTGATCCATGGTTGTGCATGAAAACTTTGGAGGGATAAGTGGCTATCTGTTAGAGTCTCTCTAATGCTTGAGTTTTCTTCAATCTTCCTTTGCTTAGAGCTGAAAGAATTAAAAGTTTTTAAGACAGTAGGTACCCTGGAGTACAAGAAAGACTTAAAAGGAATGGCAACAGACCTTGCTGAGGTCAAAATACTGATGTAGGAAAGAATTGGGTTAGAAAGATGTGCTTCTTTTTCTCCAAGCAAAGCGCATGAATCCCTTCACCAAATTAATCTTGGTTCCATGAATTGTTTGAGAAATTAAATTCTACCTGTATCAACACTGCTCATTTAACACAGTCCACCTACCTTGCATGCTTCTGTGCACCAATTATTCATATACCTATTGTTATCAAATTTATAGTAAATGAAATATTTTGTAAGATTATGTAAAGGAGGCATAGCAATGCCTAGCAGACTCTGTAAATTACAGGGGCATAATTCAGTAAATCCTTTTGAGGCAGTTAGTAAAATAAATCTGACTTCAGTTCACTCTCTAGAATTCCAAAGAGAAAAAGAAAACAAATATTTCCTTTAGAAGCTTTGTATTTGCCAATTAATTAAGCCAGAGTAAGGTATGAGCTGTACAGTCAAGCCTTCAACAGAAAGGGAAGTGTCTTAAGGTTATGCAAATAAAGCTGCCTGGTCCTACATATTTCAAAAGGAAAGGGAACACCATTTAATAATCTAAGCAGGAAAGGACAGAGACACATCCTAGTATATTTTCAATGAGATCAAGGGTGTGTAGTTAGCTTTTCCACACTGCAGCAAGTTCCCAACTACAAAGATGACCTGAAATCCTGCTAATATTAATTTAAAAAAAAATTACAACTATGCAATGTTCCAAAATATCTTGCAGCCTTACAATGACCCAAGCTGCAATCAGAAAAGCAGAGATTTTCCCCAAGGCTGGAAACCAAAACTGAACAGCAGATGGCAAAGAAGGGGAAGTCAAGGAATTGGTGTAGTAGAAGGAGCAAGAAAGAGTAGTGAGTAGGCTTGGGAAATCCTTTTCTGCTACTTTCTCTAGTTTCTACCTGAGTTTGTCTTTTCTTGGCCTAAGATGAATACCCTTAAATGAAATTGAACGGCCCGTAACCCATCTCTCAAGGTATCTGTATTTCTTATGTGCGTGTGTATGTATTTATGTAGGGTTTATTATTCTGTGTCCCTGAGAACACCACCATGCATTCAGATGTGCGTACTTTTTTTCTCCCATTCCCACCTCTGGCAACCACCAATCTGTTCTCTCCATCTGTATTTCTAAGGAAAGAGTTGGAAGTTATAAGGGAGCTTTACTGTTCTTCCCAACTTCTCAATACTGGAGGACCCCAAGGCTCAGTCCTCAAGTCCCCTCTATTAACATTCACTTCCTGAATCATCCCACCTAGTCTCATGAATTTGGTAGCATTTCTGTACTGATGACCCCATCCAGACTCATGTTTTCCAAGAAATTCAGACAGTAAGATATCTAACGGATAGTTCTCTCTCTCTTTTTTAAGATTTTATTTATGTGAGAGAGAGCATGTGCATGCATGTCTGCTCAGGCAAGTGAGTGGGGAAAGGGACAGAGGCAGACTCCACCCCCCACACGTGGAGCAGAGCCTGATGCAGGGCTTACTCTCATGACCCAGGAGATCATAACCCATGACATCACAACCTAAGACGAAACCAAGAGTCAGATGCTTAACAGACTAAGCCCCCCAGGCACCCCTCTAACAGATAATTCTAACTTAACATATCCAAATTGAAAATTTGGTTTCTACCCTCAACCCAAACCTGCTTCTTCCTCAGTGTTCACCATCTCAAAAAGTGAGACTACCAATTATCTATGCTAAACCGGCTGCTAATTCCTGAGTCAAAATTATCAGGCGCAATAATCCAGTTACTGGGGATGGCGGCTTCGTGGGCCAAAGTTTTGCCAGCAGAGGGAGCAAGCTACAGCCTGGGCTGTGACCTGGGAGCACCAGCAATTTTTAATCAGATATTCTTGCACCTCCATGAGAAAGTCTCGGAAATTCTAAGTCACAAGGAAATGTAGAGTACAAAAAACTGGAATCAGCGAAATGTAACAGGAATGGACTCAGTGTGCCTGATTATTTGCAGGTGCTCTAAAATTTTAATTTCCCCTCATCCCACTCCGGACACAAGTACATAAATACTTGCTGGGGCTAAGTGTTGTTATAAATCAACAAGTTCACGTGGGAGGGCAAGAGATAGAAGGGCTCTTACTACTCCCTACCACGAAAAGAGAGGGTCAGTCAAATGCATGGCAAAAATGAGTTTGGAGTTTATCTATGGTTTTCAATACCATTTCCACCATCTACACAAGTAGTAAAACCCAAGACTCAATGTGATTAAAATGCACTGGGAGGGTTCATTAAGATAAACATCTAGCACTAAAAATAGGATCATGTCCACTTCTCCATTCTCAAACCGCTCCAGTCAAGGTGCTTGGATTTAAATCTTAGTTCTGTTATCTACTAGCCGTGTGACCTTGACAAGCTTTCCCTTCTGGAAAGTGAGCACCTACCCCAGAGAAGCACTGGGGAGATGAAATGAGAAAAAACAGGGAAATACCGGAGAACAATGCCCACATGTTGCCCACATGGTAAGCAGGCAGGAAGTGTGAGAGATCTTATTTATTATGTGTTATTGTGATGATGAGAAGGTTTAAAAACTCCAGGACTCTGATACACACCCAAAAAAGCCTTTGTACTGTCAAAATACTACAGAACAAATGGAGATCGGGAGCTAAGTATCTTTTCTGCTCCAAGGTGGCAGAAAATTCCTTAAGTGTTCCAGTGACATGTCATAAGTCCCAAGACAAATTTACTAAGAGAAAAATCAGGATAAATTTTTTTAGCTAATTCACCTTTAGAAACATTCCAAAGGAGTGAAATGAAACGCACATACATTATTAATTAAGCTTATATTAGTGATCTCTATTACAAATGCGTCTAGGCACATTTGAGTATAACTTATGGATTGAGAAAACATACACAGGTTAGAGCAGCCCTAGATGCTCAAGTATAATGCATTCCACGTGGCCCGTGGCCCGCTTCATTAAGAGGCCGGTCCCACCGAAAGCTGAATAAAACTGCGCTTTCACAGTTTCTGACCCCTCTTCTTCACAGCCACATCCTCGTTCAGCCTTTCTCACTCTCAAGCCTGTTTATTATTCAGATTGCAATTTGAAATGTCTGGACTGGCGTCTGGGTGGCTCAGTCGGTTAAGCCTCTGACTCTCGATTTCAGCTCTGGACATGATCTCAGGGTCATGGGATCAAGCCCCCTGTCCAATTCTGTGCTCAGGGCCGAGTCTGCGTGTCCCTGTCCTCTCTCTCTCTTTCTCTCTCAAATAAATAAAATCTTCAAAAAAAAAAAATATCTGGAGTGCTTTATATAGTCATTTGAATAATCCTGAATGGCTGATGTATTTTTATTGCATCTCCAAGACCCATCAGAGTTGACCTCACGGCAACCCGCGCTAACACTGATCTTCTCCAAAGCTATATGTTAGGAAATGCACCGGCTTTAGGCGTATTTTCTGGACTTGGTGAGGCACTACTTGGTGAGGCTCTACACCTAACCAAATCCAGAAGAGGAAGGCACAAGAACTGGGCTCAAGTCCCCATATGGCATGAACACGGGAATGTGTCAGCAAAGGCCGACAAATCAAAGGGTAAGATTCCAGGAGGCCGAACGGAAATCACGTGAGATGAGGTGTCGATAACTTCCTCACCATCTCTGACAATTTCCAGTCTCCCAACAACCCTAGCAGATGCAGACGGATGGAGGAGGTGAGCTTCACTTGCCCGAAAGAACACTCTCCAGGATTCTTGCCCTAAGCAACAGAGTAGCCTCTCCTGCCAGTTCCTGCCTCTACTCTCTCCCTTCCAATTCCTTCTGAAGAAGTCAGAACGAAGGTCATCCTTCCATTCCCCAGAAGCAGTGATCACCAGATGACAGCACAGTGTCACCTGTTAGGGCCAAGTTCCGGCCCTAATGACCTCCCACCCACACTGCTGCCCTATTTACCTGACCCCTATTTCGCTCCCCTCTGACTCATCCTGCTCACATTTCAGCTTCCTAAACTTGTGCTTTGATCATGCTCTTCTAGTATCCCCACGAAGCACAATGAAATTCAAACACAGTGGTTGTCTAAAATGTATTCTGGCCCCAATCTCTTTTTCCAGCTCTACCTTGTACTTCTCTCTCATGGAAATCCCCACATCCAGTCAAATGGTTCTCAATACTTTTGCTTATCCCACTTATCATACCTAACTTCTGCTGCCTACTGCATTCCTGCCAGCATGTTATTTTTTTTTAAGATTTTTAAAATGTATCCATTTGAGATAGAGAGAGAGAGAAAGAGCATAAGCAGAGGGACAGGCAGAGGGAGAAGCAGACTCCCCGCTGAGCAGGGAGCAGGGCTCAATCCCCGGACCCTGAGATCATGACCTGAGCAGATAGCAGAGGCTTAACCAACTGAGCCACCCAGATGCCCCATTCCTGCCAGTATTTTAAAGACCAGCCCAATCCCATCTCTTCTGTGGAATAGTTATCCCCTGTCCACCCTATGGGGATTCAATGGGGGGGGGGGGGAACGCTCCCTGTTCTCTGAATTTCTATAATGCATAAGCTATATGTCATGTGTAAATATCATTCATTCCTTTATACAAGAAAATGCACTCAGATGCCATGGGCCAGGAGCCATTCTAGACCAGATGACAGAGCCCCCAAATAGGTGCAGGAAAGGAAAGGAAGAAAAGGAATTACCACTTACTGTTTGTTCTAAACAGATGACTGTCCCATCTATTTCCATGTCAGTTCCGTTCACCCTCACAGCTCCATGAGGTAGCTACCATTATTGTCACTTTACAGTACGAAATCGGAGTCTCAGAGAGTTAAACCACCTGGCAAAGATGACGCTGTCCCTATCAGCGGAAAATATCCGCTGTCCCTCTCAGACTCTCTTCCCGCCCCTCCCCTGCTCTGTCCTTGGGATGCTGGTCTCTGTAATGTGCGTCACCCAAGCCCCTTGCCCAAGTCCCTTAGGTCGGGTCAATAGGAAGCACCAGCAGGAGCTAAGAGAGCACTCCCTCCACTCCCTCCACTCCCTTACTGCCCCCCACCGCCCCCCACCATTCTGGTTGTGGCCGCACTCCTCAGTCACAATTCCAGGGAAAGATTCTTTCATGGCCCCAGTGGTTCTCACCAGGATCCAGGAAGACCAGTGCCGTCTGCTGTCTGCTCAGGCCAGGAGTGGGTGGGTGGGTGGGCTCCGCCTAAAGGTCAGCGAAGCATCTTAGCCTGTCCACACCTCTGTAAACAGTCCTTTCATTAAACTCTCTTGGGTCAAACTCTCTTAGCGTGACTGCCACCTGTTTCCTGCCAGACACACAGAGACGAACTTGAACCCATGTCCATTTTCCTACAGAGCTGATTTTTTTCACTTGGATAACTGTCCTGTACGAGATCTACACAAAGTGCTGAAGATCAAAACAAAAAACGGTATCTCACTACGATAGGAAAGAGCAGACAAGACTTTCCTGAACAAGTTGCTTGATCACAAGTTGGTCTTAAGAGGTAAACTGTAATTCACCAGGCAGACAAAGAGAGAAGCGAGGCATTCAAGGACAAAGTGGATACCAATTTCAAAGTCACAGAGGAATACATCTTATTACCCAAGGCGCTTACATACAGTGCTCATGAGAGAATAATGGTGGCTCAGAGTTTCTAAAGTGTGATGATAACCACTTATCCAACCTGAACCCCATGGGGAGATTAGAAGTGGCAAAGAGTCAGCTAGATTCTGAGCGAGAGAACCAATGTGCCTACTCAGCCTACGCTCAACGGACCCCCCCCCCACACACACACACACAGAAGGTAAAGCCAGCTCTTTAACATGACGGTCCCTTGGTGATCCAGCCCTGCCTGACCCAGCCAGCCTCATCGACCAGCACTACCGCCAGCTCTTCCTGAGAACGCCAGACCTCCCACGTCTCTGTGCTCTTGTACACGACCTTCTCATCGGAGATACCGACCTCCACTTTCCACCTGATAAATTCATCTTCCAGGACTCACATCAGGCGTCTGCTTCTCTGTAAATCTTTCTGGCCCTCCAACGTGCTTCCCCGTTCATAACCGTACAATAGCATTTTCATGACACAGATATGCACTGATGTGCTTGTTTGCGTGTCGGCCCATGGACTCAGCTGTGGGGTCCTAGAGGCCATGTACTACAGGAAAGCAGCAGACTGGAGAGCCAAGTGCTTGGGTGCTGGAAGCAGGCTGCCTAGATCCAAATCCTAGACTCTGCCTCTAACAGATAAGTAAGCCGAGGCCCGTTATTTATACTCTCTGAGCCACTGTTTCATCATCCATAAAATGGGAATAACATCTACCTCACAGGGTCGTTAAGGGAGTCTTGTTATACAGCGAGCCCTCAATAACCGTCAGCTTGAATATGTATCTGTGATTCCCTTATTTCCTACATAAAAAAGCTTACTATGTTTGTTGAATGAATAACTTTTCCTACCACCTCATGGTAGATACCACATAGATATTCTACGTAGCTTGTTTCACAAAAAGAAGACTCTCATCTCTAAATATGAGCTTATTTTACAATTGGTCAAAGACACACAGGACCTTTCCTGTAAGGGACTTTAGCTTCTTGCCATTGTCTCTGGCCAGTGCACTGAACCAGACGTTGTCCTGGCCTTCTAGCAAGCTCCACTGTGCCTGCGGCACAGTTACCCCCACAGAAGGGCAGTTCTGTTGTAATAATTTACAAAAACCTATTATCAAGTCAAATAATGATGGTTCCCCTAGGCTGGTACAAGAAATGCTCCCCAAAACATAGCAATGAACCACAGGGAAACCTCCTTTTAATGCTAAAAGCAATGTAACATTATTGCAGTTACGAAATGCTTTTGAGAACATTTTACAGTGGCACTTTCTAAGCCCCAAATCCTTAACCATCACAACCTTGCATAAGAAGTCCATGGGGGAGGACCCGAACCAAGAAAAAGTATCAGAGCACGCAGAACAATGTGGTCGGGAGGTGGAGACCAGGGAGCCCGACTTTCCCAGATAAGGTAGCGCTACAGTCCACAGGGGCACCGACCACTTGGGAAGAAAAGGACAAAGCTGCTTGCTGCCCTGGTCTGGAACAACGGCCACCGCCGAGAAGGCCAGCACGCTTGTCACCTGGCGGGCTGTAGACCGCAGCACTGGCCTCGGCGGCCCGAGAGCCAGCTCCCGGCGGGGACTCAGCTACCAGCCCAGACTCCTCTGCTTACCTTTCCCTCCTCTGCTTCTCTTCTGTCTCATTGCCCCTCTTCACCAACTCTGATCTCTCCATTCTGGTCCCTTGGCTTGTGGACTCCGTGGCCCCTGCCCTAATCCTCGACCCTGGCTCTCACGGGGCTCCGAAAGCACCCGTTTTTAAATCACCCCGTCTGCAGTGAGCCGCTCTGGTCCCTCAGACACCTCTCCGGCCCCGCGCTTTCTATGAAATCACACTCCTTCCTGGGTCTCATATGGGTTCACGGCACTGGCTGAGGATGATGACAGAATAACCTGCTGATCTAATTGACAAGCGTTCGAAACGGAAAGAACCACGCCATGGATTAACATTCTTATAAAAGTCCTCTACTTACAGGCCTTCTGGTTGAAGCACCTTGGACCGAGTGATAGAATTCTGGCTGGACTCGGCTGTTTTTCTTGATTCTTCGCTTCCTCACAGAAATCTCTTGCTCACTCTGGTGGTGAACCTCCACCACGGGCTTGGCTTCTTCCAGGCGAGCAGCCGCAGCCGCTGCAGCTCGTCTTCTGAGGTGCCGAGGGCTCGCTCTGAATCCCTGTGGCGGAAAACAAACCCACACAAATCCAGATTTGTATTGAGTTAGTTTCTGGTAAGTCTCTGGGGCTCCTTCTACAAAGAGCTCCAAAAGCCACCGAGCTCCATGAGGTCATTTACATTCCCGAAGAGAGCAAGGATATAGAAGGAGGCTCAACATTAATAAATGCTTTTAATTCAGTAAAGACATTAAAAAAAAAAAAAAAACCAGCAGTTGAGCACATTGCTTTACTTATGTGCATATACATCAGACCCCATGTGAAGAAGGGTACTTCCGCTTAGGCATGAAGCACGGTATAGGAGCAGGGCTGAAAACTGGGATGTGGCAAAGTGTCACTCTACGTTCCTGGGAGCACACCCTAAAGGCAGGAAAGCAGGAAGGTAAGGCAACATTATAAAACAGCAAAAAGTGAAGATTCAAAACTAAACGGAGAAGATGCCATAAAGGAAAGAGTACAAGTTCAGTTAAACCATATTACACAGAGCGCCTGGGTGGCTCAGTGGGTTAAGTGTCTGCCTTTGGCTCAGGTCATGATCCCAGGGTCCTGGGATCGAGGCTGTACCATGCTCTCTGCTAAACCTGCTTCTGTCTTTGCCCCTCCCCCTGCTGGTGCACTCTCTTTCTCACTTTCTCTGTCAAATAAATAAAATCTTAAGAAAAATAAATAAGCCATATTATGCATTTGGGAATATACGATTTTGGAAGATCTCAAAGAATTACATAAAATAGTGTCTGTCCTCACGTAGCTTACAATTTCCCAAAGAGCAGCAGTTCAGGTATACGCTGGCCCATGTGATTAAGAGTTAAAGTGGGCAGTTGAGGACACAGTGCTGGCAGATCTCAGGGAAGGAATCAATGAATGAAACCGAAAATAGTCTATATTTGGCTTCGTTGTGTGGGTGGCATTTGAAGAATGAATAGAATTTATATTCCAGGCCAGGGAAACAACATAAGGAATGAATGAATAAGTAAAATAATGGATGGGTGGATAACATATTTAAGCTATGCATGAGGTATGGTGGGAAATTAGAGGGTAGAGGGTGTTAAATGCTCCAAGAGAGCTTCAGTGCAGTTGTGGGTCTTCCGACTCTTTTTTTAAGTGGCCTCCACGCCCAGGATGGAGCCCAAAGTGGGGCTTGAACTCATGACCCTGAGATCAAGACCTGAGCTGAGATTAATAGTCAGAGGCTTAACCAAATGAGCCCCCTCCAGCGGCCCCAGGAGTCTTTGGACTTTTAAAAGATGTCTAAAAAAAAACTTTTAGACTGCAGTAAAAGCATAAAAAATGAAGGGTAAGAATTTCAGGAGGAGAAGCAGTATGAGATATTGAAAGAGTAATGTGCCCACAGGAATTCCCACCGAGGGACATGGAAGAAGGTCTGGAGTCTGATTATGGAGACCCTGAATACTAGGCTGAAGGACATGAAGAAGGAGAAAAAAGACAAAAGTAGGGTGTGACCCACAGAGTCAAAAGTAGCACTGAGGTCAATAGACATCAATAAAGAGGAAAGGCAAATGCATGTGGCAAAAGTGAGGTCACTGGGCACTTTTCTGTCATCCCCAAACACACTGTCCTGTTCCCATCCCTTCTCTGCGTAGAAGCTCAGCTGGATCCTCTTCAACCCAAAATAGTCCCAGAAGATCCCCACCATTCCCACATAATCAAGAGATACTACAGCAGCTGCCGGAGAGAAGGATTAAGAAGAGGGAGCTGGGCCAATCCCTAAAATGCCTTCCAAGCAGAGTTAGGACCAAACCGTCAGAACCAACAACCACGTGGGGCTGCCTTTTAAACATGCACATTCCTGGACATCCTTCCCAAACACACATGCAGTGCACACTCTCTCTCCCCTCTCCTCTGCTTGCTTCTGAATTAGACTCTCTAGCTATGAGGCCAAGAGGGTCGGTTTTTGGCTTAGGTGTGGGGATTTTGGGGGAGGGTCATTCTCCTTTTTCCCTTGTATTATTTATTTATTTACTTACTTTAAACTTTTTTTTATTTAGAAACAGAGAGAGAGCATGAGCGGAAGGGCCAGAGGGAGAAGGAGAGAGAGAGAATCTCAAGCAACTCCGTGTTCAGTGCAACCCCATCAAGGGGCGTGATCTCACAACCCTGAGATTATGACCTGAGCTGAAACCAGAAGTCCAACACTCCAACCAACTGCACCACCTCTTTATTTTTTTATTTTTATTGAGGTATAGTTAACGCACAATGTTACACTAGTTTCAAGTGTGCAAAGAACCTCTTTTTAACAAACTCCTCTGATAATTCTGTGCTTCAAAGATTGAGAACCTCCAGGAGTCAGAGCTCAGTCTTACCACTAGGTGGCACTAACTGCCACATCCCCTGCATTCTTTCTAGCTCTGAAACGTGTGCACTGGTAGAATTAACCAAGTATTTGCTGATACGCTAGCTCCTGTCATAGTGGGGTGAGGTGAGTATATGTCTTTGGTAAGAAGATCTTCCTTCTCTTGTGTTCCTATGACTAATAAGCAACGCAATTTTGTTTGACTTGTATTATTACGAATATTTCTTACTGGCCTACAAATTCTAAAAACACTTGGAGGCCAGGGGGGGACTCCGTAAAACGCCCTTAATGTGATGCCCTCAAAAAAAGATTAAGATCCAAACAGGTTGGTGCGGTCTTTCTGGACAGCCCAGTAAACCTGCACCCCCGTATCTACTCTCGAGGGATTCTACCAAGTGTGAAGTCACTTATTAAGGTACTACATTACTTGTGATAATAAAAATTAGAAACAGCTTAAACCATCCTTCCTTCCCTAAACTTCAGTCACTTTATTTACACGTTCACATTTTTTTATTAAAGATCTGAACCACCATGTAAGCTTCTGTGGTTTCTATTATAGCTAAATACACTGGCACTATTTTTAAACAACTTTTTATAAACATTACAGTATATAGTACACAGACCACAGTCAGACTATCTGGGCTCGACTACTGCCTCTGTCACTTCTCAGCTGTGCAATCTTGAACAGTTACTTCATTTCTTCATCTCTACAATGGTGATGGAAACGAGGACTTCTTCCATAGGGCTACTGAGATGAATAAATGAGTTGCCGTATATACTTAGAAGTGCATCTGGCATGGAGTGATACATAAGTGTTGGCTAGGATTATTATGTATTTCACTTGTATGAATAAAAGATATTCTTTTTTTAAAGATTTCATTTATTTATTTGAGAGAGAGAGAGAGAGATGCGCACGCTGGGGGGAGGGCAGACGGAGAGGAAGAACAAGCAGACTCCTTGGGAGGCTGATGGAGGGCTCGATCCCAGGACCCTGAGATCATGATCTGAACTGAAGTCAGGAGCTTAACAGACTGAGCCACCATGGTGCACAATAAAAGATATTCTTAAAGACAAAAGCGTGTTATTAATCAGATATAAGAGGAAATGAGTCACGTCACAGGTGTGACAGACATGAGTACTGTTGAAATACCAACCACCCCTGATCATCAGGGGAGAGAGTTCTTTGCTCCAGAGAATCCGGAGCGTTTACTCTCTAGTGAGTGAATCTAATCTGGGCTCGAATGCAAGCTCCACCACGGAGTAGATAGGCAAATTAGCTCTCTGTGCCTCAGTTTCATCATCGGCCAAACACATATAATAATATCTCTCTCATAGAGTTATGATGGTGTTCAGATGAGATAATCCACATTAGGGACTCACAACAGTACAAATATAACAACACAACAATAAGTAGTCAATAAATTCTCACCGTTATCATCACTATTTCATTTCCTAGATGTTGCAGCAGCAATTTACCCATCAGCAGTTATGACTACAAACACATAAACCACACAGAGTCATCACTGGGCAGTCACCTGATTATTTTCCTAAACTACTGCATAGAATTATAGGTCCTAGGTTTATTAGATTTGCTTGTCCTAAACACTATATTAAAAAAGCCATGGGGGGGGGCGCCTGGGTGGCGCAGTTGGTTAAGCAACTGCCTTCGGCTCAGGTCATGATCCCGGAGTCCTGGGATCGAGTCCCACATCGGGCTCCCGGCTCCATGGGGAGTCCGCTTCTCACTCTGACCTTCTCCCTTCTCATGTTCTCTCTCACTCTCTCTCTTTCCTAATAAATAAATAAAATCTTTAAAAAAAAAAAGCCATCGGGGTACCTGGGTGGCTCAGTTGGTTAAACAACTGCCTTTGGCTCAGGTCATGATCCTGGAATCCCAGGATCGAGTCTTGCGTCAGGTTCCCTGCTCATCGTGGGGAGTCTGCTTCTGCTTCTGATCCTCCCCCCTCTCATGCTCTCTCTCTCTCGCTCATTCTCTCACTCAAATAAATAAAATCTTTTTAAAAAATTAAAAAAATAAATAAATAAGCTGCGGCTTAATAGAAGAAAATTTTATTTTAAAATAGGAGGTTCTTAAAGATGTTAACAGGATCTGATAGCGTTAGCATAAAGTCCATTTCTCTATTCACTTGATCTTGCCTGGATACCCTTTAACCAATAGGTGATTAACACCTGAAAGTCTCTCAGCAGTGAACGTCTGCCATTTTTAGGCCACCTCATTTTATCAGCACCTTTGGGGTAATAACTCCTCAAGATGTGCAGTCTTGATACAGAGTGCACTGTATCGCACTCTAGATCTTGCCTCTTAATGACCCTTACAGTTAATGGGTAGATACTTGGCCAAGGCTCAACCAATTGAAGTTTCTCTGCTTGAACACTGAATATTAAATGGAGGGATATAAGGACTGAAAGAAATGAGTAGGAATTCATCAGTCTAGTGGCTACACCAAACACCTTCTGAAGCTACCTAGTTTTGTCTGTTCTAACCAGACGTTCAATCTTGATTGTGAGTTCTACCTTATATTTCTAATAAATTCTCTTTGGGTTTATGACAGATTCTGTGGCCTGCAAACAAAAACCCCAATGTATACCCTTCTGTAATGCTTTTAGATGCTTAGCTATTTTCCTCAAGGTTGAGTACTCAGATTTAACCAGGCTGGTTGTGTAGATTAGCATAAAAAAGGAGGAGACATTAACAGCAATGATTTCCTAAGCACTACTTAGGTGCTAAGCCTATTATATCCACTTCTTAAGCAAGCAAACTGAGACTTATCAGGGTGAAGTAATCTACATAAAGCAAAAACTTGCACTTAGAAAAGCCCAGATCAGAACTCCAGTCTACCTAATTCCAAGCCAACACGATGCCCTTACGACTCTGCCATGAGGCAGAGAGTATATATAGGGCAGTAATGCATTCAGAGAGAGTGTTTCACATACATTTGCAGGACTGGGCACCAAGGAAGGGTCTAGAAATCTATACAGGTTGATTAAAACAAGAAAAGGTCTATAAACAATTTAGGTAAGCGAAGAAGAAATTGAAAAGTTAACATTTTCAGGTAAGAATTACT
This sequence comes from Nasua narica, assembly GCA_028533885.1. Classification (NCBI taxonomy): domain Eukaryota; kingdom Metazoa; phylum Chordata; class Mammalia; order Carnivora; family Procyonidae; genus Nasua; species Nasua narica. The sequence goes on along the minus strand of CM052802.1, from coordinate 85,624,881 downwards.
GTTAGAAAAGATCAAACTACCATCCAGCTTATTGATGAAGCATCTGAACAAATGGAAACTTAACACATTGAATCATTGAGCATTTAAATAGAATTGCTTTTGTGTTGTTTCTATACCTGAGAACACCAAGGTTGATAGGTATACAAGATACAAATTTACCATATACAAATATGATGATACTCAATAAGCTGATATTTTCGAAAAGTAGATAATACCTCATAAAACCTCTATGATTCTCTTCATCCAAGGCTAGAAATAAAGTGGATAGCAGAAGTTTTTGGGTCCGTGGATAAAATTCCAAGCAGATGAAGAGGATAACCAATTAATTTGGCTGGGGAAAATTGTGTCTTTTTTGTCATTTTTTGACCTCTACTTGAAATTTAGCATACCATTCAATTATAAAGTAGGCTATAAACCTGATATTATTAGCAGTATCAGTGACTTCTGCTACCAAAAGGAATCAAATATATTTACATATTTAATTATAGTGGCTGCAAGTATCTTGAAATACCATTTATAATCATCATTACTTCAAAATCACAGTAGTTAATAAGCCTGCCACTAGAACTTATTATTTAATTCATTAATGAAGTACATATATTGCTCTGTCCAAAATGTTTTTAATAATTTATAATGATCTTTCAATATAATTGATTTCCTTTATAATTATACACATACACACACACACACACACACACACACATACATATATAAGATTAGGCATTTAAAAACATTCTGAGGAGCGTCTAGATGGCTCAGTCCTTAAACTTCTGGTCATGATCCCAGGTCCTGGGACAGAGCCCCACACCGGGCTCCCTCCTTCTGCATCTCCCACTCCCCCTGCTTGTGTTCCCGCTCTCATTGTGTCTGTCTCTGTTAAATAAATAAATAAAATCTTAAAAAAAAAAAAAAAAAAACACCCACATTCTGAGACTGAATCCATGCGCTTCACTAGACTGCCAAAGAGGTTTATGGCATAAAATGGGTCCCCATTTACAGAAAATCTCAGAAATGAGTTTATGACAGAGACTGTCGGCTGCTCACCAAAACACATGCTTGCCTCTTTCTCTTGGGCACAAGCTAGGCTAGACGTCTCCCAGCCTCCCTTGCACTTAGGTAGGGCCGTTAGGTAGAACTGAGTTCTAGCCAATGGAATATGGCCATAAGAAATGTATGCCATTTCTGGATCTAGCCCATGAATACTTCCCATCGCCACCTCTCCATGCTCTTTCTTTTGGCCGGGATGACCTTCAGAGCAGACTTGAAAGTCACATACTGAAGATGGTAGTGACTTTATCAGCCTGGATCCCTGAATAAGTGCATGGAGGAAACCACTGTGCCAATCTGTCACCCACTACACCCTTCAATGACTAACAAGTATATTTCTATTTTGTTTGAGCCATTAAAGTGTGTGTTTGCTATGGGAGCTACCCTAATTCAGTGGTTCTCAAACTTTATCAAGAATCAGAGCCACCAGGAGGGCTGATTAAAACAGACTTCTAATTCAGCTTCTAATTCAGTAAATCTGGGATGGGGGGGGCTGAGAGTTTGCAATCCTCAGATAATGCGACTGCTGCCATCCCGAGGCTACACTGAGAAGCCCTGCTCTAATAGCAGCTCCTGCCCCTTGCTAGGTCATTAGTCAGTAATTCTGGTCATAGTAACACTGTTCCCTATTGCACTATGTGCAGAGGGACCTTCGAGATTAAAGCAACTTTGCCACTTGTGATTTTAATAATCCCGTATTAAAAGAACGGCCATGGAAGCCACTCTATGAGCTGGATAAGAAATATTCTATCTAGAGCTTTATTTTTGTTTTCAGAGAGGATGTATTCTCTCTCTGACAAATAAGGGATAATGGGACAAAATATTACCTTTTCAAAGTCTTATTTTCTAATAATCATTCTTTGGTATAGATCACTGGTTTCTAGAGGTGTGATGATAGCAAGAAGTCAATTTTTAATCTTTAAAACATCTAAGGAATTGTATACTTGTTTTATTTTTTTTAAGTTTTATTTATTTATTTGACAGACAGACAGTGAGTGAGAGAGGGAACACAAGCAGGGGGAGGGACAGAGGGAGAGGGAGAAGCAGGCTCCCCACAGAGCAGGGAGCCCGCCCAATGCAGGGCTGCAGGGCTCGATCCCAGGACCCTGGGATCATGACCTGAGCCAAAGGCAGACACTTGACGACCAAGCCACCCAGGTGCCCCTGTATGCTTCTCTTGGATAAGGTTTCATAGGTTAGTACTATAGTGTTTCTGATAGTCTATTAACTGGTTATTAGTTTCTGCTGATCAGAAGCTCTGATTGGTGACAGACAGCCTTCATGATTTTTCAAATCGCAAATGAATTGTAACTTAAATGCAGTTTTGTAAACAGAAATCTTTTAAAACCGCTTCCTGATGTCAATCACTCCCTTCTAGACCTATGCTCCACCTACGGTTCCTGCTGCCTGGGAAAGCGAGGTTGTACCATGGCATCCCACCCCTCTGGGTCACACTTGCTGACCCTTGATACTTGGGCTGCGAACCTCTCTTGACAGTTTGATAAATACCAAGAGTCCAGGGCCACTTAGCACAGAAGTTAAAACTGAGGGGAAAAAAAAAAAAGTCCTTCCATCAACCAGTGCTTCTCAAACTTTAATCTGTACACTCAGAGCCAAGGATTCTGATTAAAATGCGGGTTGTGGGTCCTGAGATTCTGAATTTCTAACAAGCTCCCAAGCTTCCAATGCTGATCTGCGGATCGATCTATGGGTAACAAGGCCATAGAAGGCCTGACGCAAGCTCTGGGACTCCAGCGAAGGCTAGCAGTAACAGGGCACAGGAACCATGGTGAGGAGAGAAGAACAGACTGATACCAGGAAGAAAAGCAGCCGCCTGTGCGGTAGTTTTGAGTCGCACCTCAGGCATTTCACTACAGCGAGGAGTGAGGCCTTGAAGTGAGGCCCACAACCAGCTCTCCATTCATCTCTGTGAAGCCAGACCCTACTACGGGTCTCTTTCTTAAATTCCATTAAGTGACACATATACCCTTAAAATACAGTCGGTCTCTGTCTGATACTGCACCGAGAAGCACCTAAGACACAAAACATGACCTCCACGGTTGGGGCAGAGAGGAGAATAAAAGGAGACTTGGAGGCCGAAACTACTGGAATGCATCTGCTTTAAGGAGCTTAAAGGGCTTTTAAATTATAACTGTTAGATTAACCTAAGCAGGGACCCTAAGGGTCCATGAAGAAAATAACCATGCTCTCTGTCCCTGCTGTGCTTCAAACCCACAATGAGCAGCTCATTTTCTCCAACACAAAATTTTGAGTGGACTCCATAATTTTTCTGGTCCTTCTCAGATAATTAAAAAGTCTCCTGGCCACTTCTAGTCACAAAACTAGCACTACTTCAATGAGCTCCTATCACTCTTCCTGGTTTCCTCTTGCAGAGTTTAAAGTGACTCTAGGCTCTGTCTCCCAAGAGAGCCATAAGAATTGCTCACACGTCCTTTGCCCCAATACATTCTGGGAAAGCAGGCTCTTCCCGATGCAGCCAATTCTTCTCGCTCTACCATAGGCCAGCCATGGTTTCTGGTCCTGTGAAATTATCCCACATGGTCTGGCACCTGCCTTGGCACACGGACTCTGAGAAGACGAGTCAAGCTTTCCCAGCAGTCTCCCTAAAGTCACTCTCTCTCCAGGCGTAAGAGGGCTTAGGGTGAGCCTCAGGGACACTGCTCAACTCTAATCCTGAGCTATCCAATAGGGTAGCTACTAGCCACAGGTGGCTGTTTGCATTTAAATTTTAATTAAAATTAAACTACAAATTCAGTTCCTCAGGTGTACTAGCCACATTCCAATTGTTCAATATCCCATGTGGCTAGTGGTATTAGGTGATGCAGATAGAACTCTTCCATTTTCACAGAAGGTTCTATTAATAGCACAGGTCTAATCTCTCATAACTTGATCCTCAACCTTTATCCATTTAGCCTAAAACTGGTGATAGGTCATTATAAATGGCAGCGTAGGCTGACTGCTGAGGCAAGTAACACCAAAATCGCAGTATGTCAGCACAATAAAAGTTCATGTCTCGCTCATGACTCAGCAAAGAGGAGAGGTACTCTGCTCCACGGAGTCATTTAGGGTGCAAGGCACCTTCCATCTTGTGCCTCTGGATCTGCAGCGTCCTCTCCACTCTACTAGTTTAGGGGGAAAGAACCAGGAATGTGTGGGAGGCTTTCCAAAGGTTAGGCCTATAAATGGCAGACATCATTTCTTCTTACATTTCATTAACTAGAACTCAGTTACATGGCCATCACCTAATTGCAAGGGAAAGTAAAAAACATATTTAGGTCCTATGGCCAGAAAAAAGAAAGCATAGATATTGGTGAGCAACAGCAAAACTGCCACAGTGCTATTGGCAAAACCAATTTTATAGCTACTCCCTCAGCAAGGAGGGGACTAGTTCTCTCTGGCAACATGAGCCTTACCGGCTACAATACTTAGGGGCCTCGGGCCAGACTTAGACAAAAAGAGTTCCACTTACACATCTTATTACATAGCTAAACATAACTTGAGGCCCATTTATAATTTTAAAGATTTTTTTTTTTTGACAGAGAGAGAGAGATCACAAGTAGGCAGAGAAGCAGGCTCCCCGCTGAGCAGAGAGCCCGATTGAGCAGGGCTCAATCCCAGGACCCTGAGATGATGACCTGAGCCGAAAGCAGAGGCTTAACCCACTCAGCCACCCAGGCACCCAGGGCCCCATTTATAATTCTTTACAGGTGCATAAATAATGCTCATTTCTAGTTATCAAACACTTCCTATGTATCAAACTGTGTGCATGCATGATCTCATTATTTCTTATAATATGCCAGGGAGGCAAATACTATTTGGATGCCCCCTTTACAGATGAGAAAATAGAAACTAAGTATCTACCCTGGGGTTGAAACTCGGGCAAGCTGACCCATGCTCTCTATCAGGGATCAGCAACTATCGTCAAACCTGACTCACTATTTTTGCCAAATTTTATTGGAATACCGCCATGCCCACTCATGTACATATTATCTATGGCTACTTCTATGCCACGAAAGCAGAGATGAATAGTTGCAAAAGAGCTCATATGGCCTCAAAGTCAAAAATCGTTATGATTAGGGCTTTAACAGAAAAATCTGCCAACCTCTGCTCTACAGGATCCTACAGGTCATTGAGCACTCTGCTTCCATCACAGACTAAAAAGCAACTTTGACTCAGTGTTTTGGTCTACTAATCCCTGCTCTCCATCAACAACCCAGTCTGTGAAATATAAGGTCAGTCTACCTTCCCTCCGGCAGCTATGTCCACCCCATCTGCTTGTGATTTCATTCGCAGATTAAACAACATCTGTTCGGTTGTTTTCATCAACCACAGAAACGATACTACTGAAGGATGCACTTGCATTATATTTCTTAAAACATTATGCCTACTCCCTGATATTTTTTATATTCAGACTGTCGTGACCCTACAAAAGGCACAAATTTATCTCGCTGCTTTTGGTAGGATCAGTTTCCATTCTTCACCCTTCGCACCTCTTGCTTTAGTTTTTAGAGCTAAAACCATAGCCCAGAGTGACAGTGAATTTTGTGGGCAGTGGCTGTCCAGGAAGGCAAGGCTTATTCTGTTGAAACTGACCTACACTCATTTTTCTCTTAGACAGGACTCATCAACATCATGTTTTGACCAAAATAAGCCATAAAAAGAAAATATAGATCTTAATTTTGAAGAGACCCTCAGAGTATGGAACTCATGTTGCATTGGTATTAAAATCAAGTTAAAAGTAGGGTAGAAATTGCATCTACCGTAGCAGAAGTAGAACAAGAACATCCTAGTGGTCACTGTAGGGTACCACCCAAATCCTGCATTCATGAGCCAGGTACTTATTTCCCCAGCTGCTAGGAGTGATGGCAGCTCCTGGCTTTCAGCAGAATCCCTTGTGGGAATTGTGCTCAGCTGGAGAGGTAGCTGCTCAGCCTACAGTCCACCCCTCCCCCAGGGCCAATGTTGGTCAACGGAAAGGTGACTGCTTGCCTCAGTTAGGGACTTTTTTTTTAATATAATTTTTAAAAAGTTTTATTTATTTATGTGACAGAGAGAATGAGAGAGAAAGAGCACAAGCAGGGGGAGCAGCAGGCAGAGGGAGATGGAGAACCAGGCTCCCCAGTAAGCGGGGAGCCCGATGTGGGGCTCGATCCCAGGACCCTGGAATCATGACCCAAGCTGAAGGCAGCCACTTAGCGAACTGAGTCACCCAGGCGCCCCAGTTAGGGACATTTCTGAGGAGCCTCTTGGCTCCAGAACTTGTGGGATCAGCTGAGGCCTCTGTTGTGTGCGCAATTCCACTTCTGTCTGACCATCTTGCTTCCCTCCTTCCATTTAGGTGTCGTTTCCAAGGGCACCGCCCATTCAATCCCCTGCACATAATCTCCATCTCAAAGTCTTTCCCTAGGAAGCTGACGAGCCACAAATATGAGACTGATTTCGTACACAGGGCCATCAATCGCCTATGAGCCATATTTAGCATTCACTGACAAGAATCAACAGTAAAGAGCTGCCAGAAGACAGCAAATTTATCGTTACAAAACATGAGAGTTACAGCAAAATACTGGGCAGTGTATCCATCAAAAACAGGTAGCAAGAGTATGCGGAAGCAGCAGCCATCAGGGAGTCCGATGAGGAGCAGACAGAGTCCTAGGAAGAAGCTGAAGCTCCACTCGCAGCTAAGGAGGCCAAGGGAGGAAGGCTGCCTGGGAAACGGGAGCAGTCAGTGCAATCTGCTCTCGCTGCAGCCAGAGCTCAGCTCGGCGCCTCTTGGCAACCGGGCCCCAGCCCCGGGCATAGACGGTCATGCGCAATGGCAGGCTCTATAAATAGCAGAGCAACCAGCAAATCAGAACGCAGCCTTCATAATTGCAGATCCAGGGGTCCTATAGATGATTCCTTAAATGTGAGCACAATCTGTTTGCAGGCAGCTCTTTCGGAGCTACCCACTCACAGACATAATCACCAACAGCCACGTCTACAAAATAAAAAGAGTCACAGTTTAAAACATGAATATGTCAGAGACAATGCCCTTTGCAAGATAAGAAGCAAGGAAATATGAAGTAAGGAATCATGTCTTATGAGGTGTTTACAACTTCCCAGTTGCAAATACTAAGAAGCCAAATAGCACCCAAGCGGCAAGATTTCTGAAGTTGTAAATAGTCACACTATGCAAAGACCATTAGCCTCAGTAAGCAAAAGGCGGAGGCCAGTCATAAGAAAGAAAGCAGCACACAGGGGCATGAGGAAAGAAAAAGGAGCCACAGGAAAAGCACAGGATGAAAGGCATGGGAGACTGGTGAGGCTGTGCAGGGAAAATGTGGGAGTGGCAAAAGGTGAAGACAGGGAAGGAAAGTAAGAAAATGAGAGGAAAATACGACGTGCGGGGGGACGGGCTACTTTGCAGCAAGTCACAGTGAAGTACTAACATGGTCACGAAGTCTTCAAAGGCATTCTGAATACTCTTACAAAATCAAAGCCTTTAAGAGGATCAAGTCAATTTATCAGGTAGTGCATCAAAAACAACTCAAGACACAAGCAAGGACAAAATAAAGACCCAACCGTATATGCAAATCGATCAGCTAACAGTCTATACCAAGGAAAAATGGATATCGATAGCATCCCCAACCAGCTCTTTATTCTCCAGTAATAGGTTATTCTTAAAGTCCGACAACAATCGCCATAAAGTATGGTTTGTGTGAGAAATTCCTCAGCTGAGGCTGACTCTATCATGACTCAGGTCGATTGGTAATGGGGGCAAGCAAGCGGGCCCGGTAAGGGTCCCGACCATGTCACAAGCAGGAGCCAGTGGCTTGGCACAACCGTGAGAGCGTCAGGCATCCAACACTCAAAGCCAGGCAGGTACTTGGTGATAAGTTCAGGCACGGCAGAAGCTGGGCAGCCAAAAGGGGTAAAGTCCCCAAGACCCCTAAGGGTCGTCCTCTCTGTTGCCTACCTCCCTTCAGCTCTGAATTCTTGACCTTCCCCAGAATCTAGCAAATAAAAGGCATTAGGCGCCCTTCAGCTGTCAAACATTCTGATTACTCAGGGTCCACTTTCTTTTTCTTTTCTCTTCTTTTCTTTCCTCTTTCTTACTTTCTTTCTTTTTAAGATTTTATCTATTTATTTGACAGAGAGAGAGAGATCACAAGTAGGCCGAGAGGCAGGCAGTGGGGAGGGGAAGCAGGCTCCCTGCTGAGCAGAGAGCCTGATGTGGGGCTCCCTCCTAGGACCCTGAGATCTTGACCCCAGCGATAGGCAGAGGCTTTAACCACTGAGCCACCCAGGCGCCCCTCAGGGCCCACTTTCTACGGGTTGGTAAGTATTGTGAATTTTGAACAACAACCCTGTCGATGTATAAAGTTAACAAAAGCTATTCAGGCTTTTGGGCTGGAGTTTAGGACTGGATTTCCAGTCCCAAAGGTGAGTTGCGGACTAAAACAGTAAAGCAGGGTAGTCGTTTACAGAGCCCCAGGCCAGGAGTCCAGAAAGGGATGCTCACCATCACGCCTCAGGCACAGAGCCCGTGAAGCAAGCCTAAAAACACCATGGGCAGAGGTTTCCAGCACCTACTGCTCTGATCAGAAATGTCTCCAAAACTCCAACGGCCCCCACTGAGGATGCACGAAGCAGGAAGGACTGGCCATTTCTGCCCACCGTCTGAAAGCTGACCCTTCGCCCTGAGGATACTAATTGAATGTGTATTTGGTCTATGTTCAAGTCTTAAATGTTTTTCTGGCAGCACATCCCCTCTCCAAATCTGCTTACTCTCAAGACATACTTATCAGCAGGAAGAAAAAAAAATGTTTTCATGACCTAAAAGCTTACGATAATTTATACTAAGTAAAGAGAAAGAAAAAAAGGACTGGAGAGAGGAAACAGAACCAAGGTCCAAACAAAGACAGTTCCTCAGAGGATTGTGAGAAATGTTTGTGGTTAGTCGATTGTGAGGGTGGCGATGACCTCTTTCACTGCTCATTTCTGCTCTGTCTTTGGCATCTGTCACACGGCCATCAGCAAAATCTCTGCTTTAGCGGTCACCTTGTACTGACTCTTTTTCCCAAGGTGATGTAGTAGCTAAAAGCTTTAGAGAGATTGGGTTACCCTCTCTTGCAGTTATCTGGGCAAGTGCTATGAACTTTTTAACCTAGATCATAAGATCCTGTTGACTTTTTCCTGGTGATTGATTTAAGTGGTGCTTATTTCAATGTGGCTTTTTCCCGGTATTTATCACAGTTTGACTTATCTAAAATGCATTCCTGGATATGAAGGCAAGTGACATGCTTCATTTCCCTTTCTGTCCTTCTTCGTTCCTACATATACATGGCACGAGTAGCTTCTCAATGTGTTTTGAGTCTGATTTTTCTGTTTTAAAGATTTGTCTAAAAATTTCAGAAAAGAACAAATTAGAAACTTAAGCCCACCAAAGGAGTATATACCACATTCTTTCTGAACTATATAAATGAATGTGTCTCTTTTATGTATCCTTTCACAGTAATAACTGCAAAGTTAGTAAATAACATCCTGATTCTTCCCCTATGCTTGTATATTAAAAATTTTAACAAAAATAGGACCTTGCTATACACATGGTTTTGTACTTAGTCTTTTTTCATTTAACAATAATATAGAAATAGATTTAAAATTAGTACTTTCTTTTTAATGACTGATCGATTTTCTAGTACCTGGGTGTGCCCTACTTTAGCCAACTATTCTCCTACAGATTAAAATTTGGGATATTTCTATTTGTTTCTATTGTAAACAGTGCAATAAACAAGATACATATGTATCTTTAACAAATCTCTACTTAAGGGGCGCCTGGGTGGCTCAGTTGGTTGAGCAACTGCCTTCAGCTCGGGTCATGATCCCGGAGTTCCGGGATCGAGTCCCATATCGGACTCCCGGCTCTGCGGGAAGTCTGCTTCTCCCTCTGACCTTCTCCCCTCTCATTCTCAGTCTCTCGCTCTCTAATAAAAAAAAAATCTCTACTTAGAAATGGAATTGCCAGGCCACTGAAAAATCACATTGCAAAGATACTCCCAGGTTTGTCTTTAAATATATAGAACCAAATTACATTTCTAGTAACATTAGAAAAGTGCCTGTTTAATCCTATCCCTATCAACACTAGATAGTATCGACCTTTTTATTTGTTGCCAGTTTGATGGGCAAGAAACTAGTCTTAATTTACAGTTTTTATTCATAAGGCTGGAAATCCTTTCAGATTTTTATAAGCCTTTTTTTTTTTTGCTGTTTTCTTTGGATTATCTGTTCACATCTTTTGCTAATTTTTCTACAAGTTATATGTATTTGCCATATTGATTTTACGGAAGCTTTTTATAGAATATGACTCTATTTGCTATATATGCAGCAAGTATGTTTACGTAGGTTGCAACCTGTCTTTTATTCTTATTGTACAGAAGTATATAATTCTCTTCTCAAAAGTGACAATCTTGGGGTACCTCGGTGGCTGAGTGGGTTAAGCCTCTGCCTTCGGCTCAGGTCATGATCTCAGGGTCCTGGGATCCTGCCCCACATCAGGCTCTCTGCTCAGTGGGGAGCCTGCTTCCCCCTCTCCCTCTGCCTGCCTCTCTGCCTACTTGTGATCTCTTTCTCTCTGTCAAATAAACAAATAAAATCTAAAAAAAAAAAAAAAAACTGACAATCTTTTCATTTATGACTTCTAAATTTTGTTTTTTCCCAGAAAGTTTCTCCCAAATGCTAGATTATAAAATTTCTCCCAAAATCTTCTTCTTTTCCTTAAGTCCCTTAAGTGTACATTTATAATCTATCTAGAATCAATATCATATTTTTAATCCATCTGAAATTAACTTTTGACTATAGTTTGAGGTATAGACTAATTTTATTTCCTCCCAAATAGATAACATCCACTGAACTATTCTTTCTACAAAGTTTATTTTATTAATTTGTAAATGTATTTATTTTTTATTATAGAAAATTTCAAAACATAAAAAATAAAACTGTATAAAGAACTCTAAGTACCCACCACCCAGCTTCAAAAACTATCAATCTATTTCTACTGATTTCAAATGTCATTTTTATCATTTATTAAACCTCTACATATATTTGGATATGTATCTGAACACTGCTATACTTTAATTGATGTGGTTATTTTTATAATGATATATAAACACATAGAATTTTTTACAAAAACAATAGAAATATACTCCATATTGCATTCTAATGAAATGAAAATTATAGTAAAATACAGGCCAACCACTATCACAAATAGATCCAAAAAGTACAGTGACTCGAACAAGACAGAAATTCATTTTTCTTGTGGCTAGTTCTCAGTTGAGAAGTGGCTCTGATCCATGAGGTCATCCAATGAGCCAGGATCCTACTCTATCACTGCTCTGCCTTCCCCTCAGGTGTTCCTTGTCCACACATTTGAAACTGGCTCACCACCACCACAACTCCTTTCCAAGCATGGGAAGAAAGAAACAGACCGTGGGAGACAAGCAGGTCTGTTTTAAGGACTTGACCTAAATGTGCATACATCACTTTCACTTATATCCAATTGGCCAGAACTTAACAGAACTACAAGAGAGGCTGAGAAATAGAGGCTCTAGCTGTTTCGCCATATGCCCACTCATAATTATAGAGTACAAAACTAGGGGAAGATTGAATTTTGAGGAAAACTTCATAGTCTTTACTATAAAAGTGAATGTAAAAAAATTTTGTACCATAGGGCTTATCTTTAAGATTTTATTTATTCTTTCTTTTTAAGATTTTGTTTATTTATTTGACAGCAAGAGAGAGCAGAGGCAGCAAAAGAGACAGAGGGAGAAGCAGGCTCCCCACTGAGCAGGGAGCCCGATGTGGAGCTCCATCCCAGGACCCTGGGATCATGACCCGAGCCAAAGGCAGACCCTACCGACTGAGCCACTCAAGTGCCCCTTATTTATTCATTTGAGAGAGAGAGAGATAGCAGGGGGAGGGGAAGAGGGAGAATCTCAAGTAGATTCCATGCTCAACATGGGGCCAATACGGGGCTCCATCTCACAACCCTGAGATCATGACCTGAGCCAAAATCAATTTGGATGCTCAACCAACTGAGCCATTCGGGCACCCCCAGAGTTCAATTGTCTTTAAAGGCACTTAAACAAGCTGTCAGACTTAGAAATAAATGATGCTATTTTATGTTACAGAAAGACAAGAATTCCAAAATTCCAAAATTGCTAACTTCCAGTAATGGCAAGAAACTATCAGTAGCAGATATTTTCAAACAAACCAAACAAATAAAGGTGATATTTGAATAATGAATAGAAAAGTAATTACTCTTTTAAATTTGTAGTATAAAAAGAGTTTTTTGAAAATGGATATTTGAATATATTTCTACTCACATGATTTTGTTCCCCTAAAGGTAGTAACTTTATTATCTAGAAAAGCTCTAATTTTTTTTTAATTTTTATTTATTTATTTGACAGAGAGAGACACAGGGAGAGAGAGCAGGAGGAGGGAGAGAGAGGGAGAAGCAGGCTTCCCGCGGAGCAGGGAGCCAGATGCGGGGCTCGATCCCAGTACCCTGGGATCACGACCCGAGCCAAAGGCAGACACTTAAGGACTGAGCCACCCAGACGCGCCTAGAAAAGCTCTAATTTAATAGATTTTTTAAGTTTGAAAATAGAAATCTTTAATCGGTTTAAAAACCACCTAGATGAAGATTTTCAGTGAGTTTTGGAATCATTTGTTTAAAAGTATAAAAATCAATTCCGTCAGATTAGTTCATAAGAAAACCACCTAACATTAGGAAAAATTATATACCATATATATATATATATATCTCACCTCCTATATAGATATGTATATATATATATATATGCATCTATTATATAATATAAAACATAACTATAACAACATACAATACATACTACATTATCTATTACATAATACAACTATATCATATCACATTTACTATATATTACATGTTAGTTATATATTATATGTAATATGCATATATACATATATTCCTTTATATATGTATATACATAAAGAATATATATGTGTAGTATGTATTTAAAGAAATTACTATATTATATATATATATATATATAAAATCCCTTTAAAAATATACATGTAAGTGGCTGTCACCATTAACAATTAAAATTTTGTGTTTCCCATATGCTATATGCCAGTACAGCTATCAGGCAAAAAATATACTCTAAGCTAATAAATACGAATGCACTCTATCACAGACTCCCTAGTCAAAGAGCATTTTGTTGTATATTTAGCCTATGCTACAACATATAATGATTACTTCACTCTAGCCTGTCTTAATTAGAGTTTTGGCTAAAATTTTTGACTCACAAATTACTGACAAAAAAGTGTGCCAATGATAGTTCTAGACCTGTATGCCAAGAAGAAACAAAGGAAGCAGGATACCCTGAGTGGCAAAATGTTAAGTTTTACAATGGCTCAGGACAACCTCTAAGAAACCGTAAAAGAAACACAAGGGTGGAGATTTGAAACTAATTGCAACTTTATGGATATCCTTGGTAGAAGGACTGACCAACAGTTTGATGAGCTATAGCTAGAGGAATGGCTAAGAGAAATACTTCATCCCACAGAATCTGAAGAGCACAGGAGAATGACTGCCAACTTACACTGGCAGGAAACACATCCCAAGAGCTAACATCCCGACACAGTTAGCACTCCCATTTCCAGGAGTGGGAAAGGGCTATGCACATATCGTCAAGTTCTATCTATTACAACAGATAATTATTACTCAAAGTATTCCAAGAAATATAAAAAGATGAAAAATGTCTTAATTCATTTTAAGATGCTAACAGAGCCTAAAAATAAACGTTGATAAATTCTAGAGAAGCAACTATAGGCCAATCTAACATATGAAGATAAACAGATCCCAAATAAAATCCCACCAAAACTAGAGCAATGAGTTAAAATACTAATATCCCAAGACTAAATAAAGCTTATTCCAATAATTAGAGGCTGACTTAACAACAGGAAACCGATGTCCCCTGGACTAAGTCCAAACTATGAGCCATAGTGAAAGATTTCCCAAAGGAACTGAGGAACCCCACAGATTTGCTGAGGAATTTGATATAGCCGCTCAAACTTAACAACCAGGCTTCTCAGACTTCTGCTAATTCACATGTTCATTGGTGAAGTGCAAGCCCATCACTGAATGAAAGCTAACTGGGATGAAGTGAAGACAGGAACCCAATTCCCTGCCCTGTTATAGGATCAGACTCTGACAATCACTAAGCAACTTCATCCGGCAATCCCGAGGGCTTTCTCAAAACCTGTTCATTGGAAAAAGAGTCAATGAGCCCTTGCATTGCTATTATTATAGCTGTTGTTTTTAAGGAAATTGTTTTCAAGAAAAATTCTGGCCTTCCCGTGGATGTCGAATCCACTCAGGTAGCCTTCAATTCTGTTTATAAACATGCTGAACCAGGACCTTCCCCTTCTAGTTAAAAGAACCAGAATGGAGTAGTAAACCATGTTCCTCCAGCTTTAGCTGATCTAGCAAATCAGCTCATCCACACCTGAGATGATTCAACTAAAGGGAAGACCACTAAAATCCTTAATTTTCAGTTCTTAACGAATGCAGACCCCTAAATAAAACCAACCCTCTCCTGGTCTTTGTCTTTGCAAAAAGCCAGGACACTGGAAAAAGGATTGTTACAAAACTCAAGCACGGCAGGTGCCTTCAGCCCTCTATCCAGCCTTTCCAATGCCTTTCCAATGATGGGACTCTGAGCAACTATAGGGGCTTTTACCGATCCTTCCTCTTACCCAGCTTGGAGAAACAACTCTCCAAACTGAGAATGAATCTTTTTTCAAATATTGTATTTTACTTAAGTATCTCTACACTCAATGTGGGGCTTGAACTCATGACCCCCAGATCAAGAGTCACACATTCCTTTAACTGAGCCAGCCAGGTGTCCCCAAATTGGGAATGAATATTATCAATGCCAGAGCTACATTCTAGATGCTCCACCTCACTGTTATTAAATAGCCCAATGGCCCCTGCCTCTGAGTACTAAAGGGTCGTTGGCCTCTCTGCCCCTGGTCATTTATTGAGCCAAGATTTCTTAGCGAAATATCATGCCAGAATTTCTACCTCCTGAAAGGGGGAAATAATTCTAGAATTTGATAGCAACCAAAATAGCCAAGCAGCTAAATCAAAGGACCCTTCAACATCTTTTGTTTGTTCCATCTCTGACAATAGACCTAATTTTAAAGATATTAACCATTTGTCCCTATTGGATCAGCCATTAATCATCAAGCCCACAATAGATTATAAGGCTCAAGGCCTCATTATCCTCTGCACTAATATCCCTTATCCCTGCTATTCCAAATCCCCATACTTTGTTAGCCTCCATCCCCAATGAAATCAATTTTTCAATGTGATTAATTTAGGTATACCTCCTTTACTATCCCTATGGATAAAACCAGCCAGTATCTCTGCCTTTATTTGGGGAGAAAAAAAGTCCTTCCTCTTTCTCCCAAATTTAAAGGCTGACCTTGACACTGAGACCTCTTCACAAGAAGACAGAATCTACCTGTTAAAAGTTTTCATCTTACAGGGACACAAAGTCTCTGATGAACAATTGCAGTTTTTTCAAACTCAGGTTTGATATTTGTGGCACGTCATTTCAGAACAAGGGCTACAGTTAGATCATGGCATCATGAACTTCCCAAAACCCAAAATGAAGAAAAAAAAAAACCTACCCCTATTATTTGGGAAGACCAGGATGACTTAGCCCATAAAGCCCTAAAGGAGAGCATGATAAATCCCCCTGCCCTTGGACATCAACTTTCTTCTTTTCCCTCCTGAAAATCGTACCACCTCTCTTTCCCTCTTTTGTCATAAATACTCCTCATGACTGCCTGACTCCGTGACAGATCACCTCCAAATAATGCTGACTTTTCGTGGCTCACCAAAATTCTTATTTAAAAGATGAAAATGGTAAATATTATGCTGGGTATACTACTGCAATTCCTTTTGAAGTAGGTATGCCTTTGGAGTAGCTCAGGACTTTGGAATACTATGGAGACAGTGAGACTACCTCACTTCCAATGGGGACAAAGTTCAAAGTGGCCTTCATGTCCAGGAATTATTAGCTATTATCAAGGTCCCTGGGCATTCCAAATTTGATTCTCTGGAGGTTAAAGGAAACAACCTGATAGATATTTCCACAAAGAACATTGCTCTCAAAGGAATCAATGACCAAATCTCTGTCATGGTTTAAAGGGATGCTCTCCCAAATGATAATCTAGAAGAACTGACTTACAGATATCCAAAAATCAGCCCAGAGAAGGAATAACAACATTGGAAATCTAATAACTCTTGGTTTGATAAAAAAGAAAGCTCTGGCTTGGGCCAAATAATAATCCAGGCCCATCAGAGACTCTCAAATTTCCATTACTGACCACTGAACATCATTGAATCATTGGTCTACTGATAAAATGATCATCTTTGTGAACTAATACTGGTGGAGAAATATAAGGCCACAAAGAGTGCCGACTTTGCTCATCCCACCTGCCTGAAACACAATTCAAGAAAACATCTCTTCACTGCTCCTACACACTTTAAATTGCCCAATAAACCATTTGAGGTTTGGCAGATGGATTTTATACAGCTTCCCCTGTCTCGTGGGTATAAACATGTCTTGGCAACGGTTTGTGTGTTTTAAAATATCATTCTTACTTGGGGAATGCCCCTCACACTTCATAACCAGGGAACTCACTTCACCAGTCAAGTGCTTCGACAAGCCTATCCTATTTGGCCGCAATCCTTAGGGTTAGCAGGAGACACTATAGTATTATTAAGACTGAACTGGCAATATCTGTATGCTAGCCAAAAGCACTGCCATTGGTCCTTCTGAATCTCAGGTCTACCCTTTTTGGAATCCATAAACTCTCACCTCTTTAGATAATAACATGATGCCCAATGCACTTAGGTCATGCTTCTTTTGATCCATAGCAGGTTAAGGAAGATACACTTCAATATTGTAAAGGCCTATTTGCTTCTATTGAGAATAACCCTGCTTTAGTAGAACAATCTCTTCAAAACATGTTTCCAGGGGACAAAGACCTTAAATATCACAGATTGCAGCCTGGAGATTTCATCTATTGGAAAAGATATCTCCACAAAGACTCTTTTTAACCACATTGGAAAGGAACCAACCCTTGTGCCACCCAAGGAAAAGATTCTTGGATCCCTGTGTCGCATCTAAAGAAAGCGCCAAATCCTGACTGGACCTGCACACCAACTGGTGACCGGAAAATAAAGATTTCCAGGAATTGAAGCCAATGACAGCTGAAGGAGCTGAGACCAATTTCCCAAGATGAGTGGACCAAGCCTGTATACTTTTTTCTCACTATTGTATCTTACTGTATTTCTTCCCTCTCTTTCTTAGCGCAATCTATCACAAAATGGGGAAACCTTTCTGACTGCTGGATCTGCCACCAGGAACTGTATGTAATCTGTTCGTGGTGCAGGCGATCCTTTGGTCTTCAATCTGTTCACCTGCATCTAAGGCAAATATAAACAAGCTAACTCCTCTTTGCAAGGCTTTCAGAAAAGGCTCCTTTAAGCTGGGATGCTTCCCTACAGAATGTCTGTTCCTCATCTTGTTCTGTATTATCACTTTTTTACAGATTATATTTATTTGTTTGAGAGAGAGAGAGCGCACAAGCCAGGGGAGAAGCAGAGGGAGGAGGAGAAACAGAGGAAGAGGGAGAAGCAGGCTCCCCGCTGAGCCCAATGTGAGGTTTGACCCCAGGACCCTGAGATCACGACCTGAGCTGAAGCCAGACACCTAACCAACTGAGCCACCCAGGTGCCCCCTGAATATCATTTTTAAGCTTTATACCTATTGCCTGTCAAGCTTTCATAGAAATGACATGCCCAACAGGGTGATGGTAGCTTAGTGCTTCAAGATGATCTTCAAGGCTTAAGATATAAACCTCAGGTGGGAAATGCCTGAGATTTCTCCCCTCTACCCTTCCTTGTTACTCAAATGTGACCTCAGTGGTTTCAACCCGCACACTTTCCCTCCAACTGAGACATGACAATCAAAAAAGGTCCTTCCTGGCACTAAGGGATGAAATCACTTTAATGTATGAAACCACTAAATACAAAACCCTAACTCTTTTTTTTTAAAAGATTTTATTTATTTATTTGAGAGACAGAGAATGTGAGAGAGAACATGAGAGGAGAGAGGGTTAGAGGAAGAAGCAGACTCCCCATGGAGCTGGGAGCCCGATGTGGGACTCAATCCCGGAACTCAAGGATCGTGACCTCAACTAACTGAGCCACCCAGGCGCCCAACCCTAATTCTTGATTAGCAATGCTTTCAAGCAAGGATCTTGATCAAGGGGATGGAGGGAGAATGTGAAAAATAAAGGAAACCTCATTAAAAAGGAGTCGAGAAACCCTGAAAGGAGAACTCTTGTGCACTACCACCCACCTTAAGAAGCATACCTCACGCACCCCAAAAGGAAGAAACTTACTTAACCTATCTCAGCAGGAAGAAGGGAAAACTTCTCCTTGCCTAGCAACAGCCCGGCCAATAAGAAAGTGCCACATTCAGCCAGTGAGAAGCTATAATAGCCCCTTCAGCTTCCTCCCTTCCCCTCAAAAGCAAGCCCCTCTCTCCTTTTCTCCAGACTTGCTATGGGTTTTTTTGTCCTGAATTGCCATTCTCTGCTATTCCCAAATAAGCTTATTTTGCTGGTAAAATAGCTGGCTCTTTTTTCTAAAGTCAACATGCTTAAACAAGAAAATCTGGGCAGATGACTGACACAATTTATATTGTTTTATCTCACCTTTGGTCATCTTAGGTTTCTACTAATATCCTTTTCTGGTGAAGGAAATTTGATGAAAGCAATAAATGAAACATATATAGAAAATGAGACACTTTTAGCATGGAATGTACAAAATCATCTTTTCTAGTTTTTAAACATGTCGCTTATTTTAACCATCAGAAGTACAAGCTACTTCCACAGTACAAGAAAGAGCTCTCATTTCACCTTACATACCCTAAAATGTTCCTAAATAACTTCTCATTCATAGTATAAAAATTTTTTTTGATAAAAAGGTAAGCTAACACAAGAGTCTGCGTCCTTGCATGATGGAAAGGGACTTGATTCTGCTTACCCCTTTTGTGGTTAGAACACCTCCAGCAAAGGATTGAAAACTACATTTCCAGGAGCATTGTAGGAAACGTATGCAAGGGAGCTACCAAATTCTACATGCAGTTCTATATGCAATCCAGGGAGGCCTGGATGGCTTAATTGGTTCAGAACCTGCCTTCAGATCAGGTCATGATCTCTGAGGTCATGATCTCTGAGCCTTCAGCTCAGAGTCACAGGATCAAGCCCTGCATCAGGCTCCCTGCTCAGCAGGGAGTCTGCTCCTCCCACTGCCCTTCACCCTGCTAATGTTCTCTCTCTCTCTCTCCTTCTCTTGCTCTCAAAGAAAGAAAAGAAAGAAAAATCCAAAGTACAAATACTTGCTTTTAAAAAAAATTGCTGGGCGCCTGGGTGGCTTGGGTCATGATCCCGGAGACCCGGCATCGAGTCCCATATCGGGCTCCCAGCTCCGTGGGGAGTCCGCTTCTCCCTCTGACCTTCTTCTCCCCTCTCATGCTTTCTCTCTCTCTCTCTCTCTCTCTCTCTCTCTCTCTCTCTCTCAAATAAATAAATAAATAAAATCTTTTTAAAAATAAAAAAAATTTAAATTGCTTATTTAATTTTATGAGGTAAGAAAAGATACAGATTAAAACATTCCATTTCAGTGGTGCCTGGGTGGCCCAGTGGGTTAAAACCTCTGCCTTTGGCTCAGGTCATGATCTCAGGGTCCTCGGATCGAGCCCCGCATTGGGCTCTCTGCTGGCAGGGAGCCTGCTTCCCCCCCTCTCTGCCTGCCTCTCCGCCTACTTGTGATCTCTCTCCTCTCTGTCAAATAAATAAACAAAATTTTAAAAAAAATCCATTTCAAGCCCAACTTTGATTGAACTGACCAACATGTATGTGTCTGCTTTTTTTCATAGTGGTTAAGGAGCAATGATTTGGGCACCTTAATGCCTGGCTAATTTAAAAAGCTGTCTTAGCATAGTAATGCTGGGCCAATAGGCCGCAAAAAAATATATAGCCAAAATAGCATTTAATAGGAAGAATGTTACTTTTTCATCTCAACTCTGAAGAAACTGGCAAACCCAAAAGTCACGAATCCAAGTTCGCCCTACCCTTCTCAGAGATG
The DNA here is from genome assembly GCA_028533885.1 of Nasua narica. Classification (NCBI taxonomy): domain Eukaryota; kingdom Metazoa; phylum Chordata; class Mammalia; order Carnivora; family Procyonidae; genus Nasua; species Nasua narica. The sequence goes on along the minus strand of CM052802.1, from coordinate 85,604,561 downwards.
GCAGAATAGGAGAAAGGCACTGACTGACCTTCACAGGATGCCTAGTGGTGGGGGCTGGGAAGGGGTGGGGTGCAAAGTCTAGGACAGAGAAACAAGAAGAGAAAACTCCTCTCCTTAAGATGTAAAGAGACCAAGAAGAGAGAGAGAGAGATAGCAAGGCCTCGGCCAAGAGGTCTGGCCTGACCCTTGACAGAGCCTGACCCCCCCGCCCCAGAGTCTGGGGGCATTCAGCTACACCCTGCATTGCTACAACTTTTACTGAGATCTAGTGTGCATCTATTCTAAGTAAAGGCGGCAGCAGTGGTTTTCACATTGTGTAGCTTTTGGAAAGGAGGCACATCTCCCTGGGAAAGACACTCCAGCTGGAGAAACCATAAGATATATTCCCCTCAGTTTCTATCCTCCACCCACATTCCCTACTCCCTAAAGGGAGGCAGAAACTAACTCTGTGGGATAGGAATAAAGGCACTCATACTGATTTACAGGTAAGAATCAGCCTTCTTATTTCATAGTTGATAAAACCAAATTATCTTACCAAAAGAAGTAACACTTCTGAAGTAAGGTTATAAAATCAGCAAGTTTATACTGTCGCTGTCGAACAATTTTTCCTTATTTTGGGGTAATGTCAAACCCTTTAAAATGATTAACTTTAACTATTAAAGCAATTCAATAATAGGCATAGATATATTTATAATTTTTCTCCAAAACGGTCCCACTGTCCCTACACAATTCAACACAACTGAACATAATTTAGTACACTGAGAAAAAAGAGAAAACTAAAACCTACTTGCTACCTAGAGAGTACAGAGTAAAGAATACATAAATATGTTAATTCTTTAAGGTGTACTTTGGGCAGGTTACATCACTGGAGCAGTAAGAGAAGGATAACAATATTTCTAGTGCCTGAATAACTTCTGTGGCTAAAGTGGGTCCAAAGAATTCTAAATCCTCCCGCTGGCATCCAAACACAGATTGCCAATTAAAATTCTTCTAGCAGCTCAAGATGGGAAAACATTCAAGCTAAACATAATCCCATGCTCTATATTTATACTTTCTAGGTGGAGGCACCATGGAAAGAGCTTTAATTTCCCTCAAACCCCTCAACGTAATCCTCTGCTTTCAGGTCACTCCATCCCAACGGAGATATTTTTAGCATCTCTTATTATCCCCCACTCATTGTCTTATCTCTACTATCATCATTTCCTGAAGCAGGACAGAATTTCCTGATGCAGGAAAAACAAACAAAAGCATCCTGATACAAAAGGTGGATTATTTTAAAGCTGCCAGAGAACTGTAGATTTTCACAGCCTTGAAAACCGTGTTTCTGATTTATTCTGATATACATCTTCTGAGTAAGCAGATTGAGAAAGTTGTATTGCCAGAAAAGCATCTGCACTGTAAACATAAATCAAATATAAATTAAGTTCATTCTGAATGAAAACATTGCGTTTACTTTCCTACCGTGTGAGTGGATTATTCAAAACCCACCTTTTAGCATTTGGGACCTGGTACCGAAGTCCCTTTCGAGTCCATTTAGCCATCTGTCATTCGTCTTTTTTTTCTCTCCACTTTTCCTTGGGTTTTATTTATTGAATAATTCAACCAATATTTTTTTTAAAGATTTATTTTATTTAACTGAGACAGAGGGAGAGAGAGAGAGAGAATGAGAGGGGAAAGGTCAGAGGGAGAAGCAGGTTCCCCTCAGAGCAGGGAGCCCGACGTGGGACTCGATCCCGGGACTCCAGGATCATGACCTGAGCCGAAGGCAGTCGCCCAACCAACTGAGCCACCCAGGCTCCCTCAACCAATATTTTTTGAGGCCTCCTATCTGTGCAGCACTGTACAAAGCACCAAAAACAGAAATGAAGACCCAATGCACCCTCAGGAACAACACAGACTTAACAGCAGGTGGAGCAATCGAGGGAACATAAAGAAGTGTGCCCAGGAGACATTATGGAGGAGGTGGTCTGTGCATGGCGGTGGGAGGGGGGCTCCCCTGTAAGAAAAGCCAGGGTCACCACTTCAAAAATGAGTGAAGGTTCAACAAGATCAAAGGCAAGAGAAGGCCCACTGGTCAGAAAGAGGAAGATGCATAAACGCCCTGAAAATAACTGATGAGCTAGGAGGCTAGAGATGAGATCAGAAATTTGCACAAGGCATTCTTCCAGTTTTCCTTTACTTCCTCCAAGGTAGCTGGTGACCCTGATGTTTTTGGGTGGTTTTTAAAGGAAGGCAGGAGATCCTCTCAGGTTCCTGAGTGGAAAGCTTATTAAACCTGTTTGACTGAGTCAGTGAAAGAATACAGTCTCCTCAACCTAGTACAGTTATGTCTCACCTCAGATGTAAGTGTCCTTGGAGAACGGACGACACAGGGGACACGAAACATACGTACCAGAACCCAAGATCCTGTCATGACCATATTTATGATTCCACTATTAAAATGCAAATATGTGATACATACAAGGTCATATATCCAAAACTGTATCAGTTCAGAGTAGGTAATCTCAGCAGGGACTGGTATCAGAATAGGATGGAAAAGAGGAGCAGGTAAAAGGGAGAATTACTTAAAGTCATAAGTAAGATAATTATGGGATTAAAAGGCACCAGAGATATACTACCTATTTCAATTTGGTTTGGACCACCTTTTCTCAACTAGCCCAGCTAATGCAGCATCAAACGTTGTTTTTTTTTTTTTTTTTTGAGTCATTCTGGATTCATTTAATAAAATAATCTCCCACTATATGATACCAAACTAGCACCAGACCCAGAAAATCTCATAAAGGGGATGCCACCAAACCTTAAGAAGCAAAAACCACATAAAACAACAACGGAAACCAGGAAAGCCTGACGTAAAACGCTATTTGAACTGTTCCAGAGTTTAGAAGAAACATGAGAAACCCAAAAATGTTATGAAGCAAATAACAGCACTGAAATAGAACACTGACACAGATAACCTGAAAAGAGAAAACTTCAGACCAATCTCATGTATAAAGATTAATACAAAAATCATAATGAAAATACCAGCAAGAATTGTCAGTCCATTAAAAGAACACATGATGAAGGGGGATTTTTTTTTTTTAAGATATTAGTGATTTATTCGAAAGAGACAGAGAGCAACAGAGAGCATAAGCAGGGAGGAGAGAGAGAAGCAGGCTCCCTGTGAGAGCCCAATGCGGGGCTCGATCCCAGGACCCTGAGATCATAACCTGAGTCAAAGACAGATGCTCAACTGACTGAGCCACCCACATGCCCCTGAAGGGGGATTTATTACAGAAATTCAAAAAGAGTCCAGTGTTAGAAAAATCCACTATTATTTTCATAGGTCTAAAAGGAAAAACCCACACAATCATCTCCATTGGCACAGAAAAAACATTGGGGGGAAATTTTCAGAAAACAATCTGGATCACAACATTCAGTAAAGTAAGAATAGATGAATCATAGACAGGGTCCTTTCAGGAGAGCAGAAAGCTCATCAGAAAGCTCAGCGGAGGGAACTTAATAAAGGGAATTGGTGAAAACAGGTGTAAGAGGGCTAGAACAGCAAAAAGAGGACACGGAGGTAACCACGAGATAATAAATGCAGCTACCACCTCTAAGTTGGGGCCAGGGGCAGGAAGAGGTTAGGTTACAAGAGTGTGGTAGCTCAAAGGAGAGGCCCCACAAAGCACACTGCTCAGGTACTGTTCCTCAGGAGCTCAGACGAGGACAGTGCCTCTGGGTTGGGGCTCACACCTCTGGGGAGGGACCACTGCCTGGCTTCCTCCAGTACCTATGAGGGGAAGTGATGAGGCTGGTTCTGGCAGTCTAGAGAAAAAGCTAGAGGCTGAGGTAAGATACCTTTACTGGGGGACTCCTGACGGGAGGAGCAAGAGACAGGAAGCGCTGCTCCCTCCTCCCACCTTCCAGCTCCCTCTAGGGCCCCTTGTTGACAGATCCCGACAGGAAGTAGCTGTCAAAGGCATCTGGGAGATGTAGTCTGCAGAGTCTGGGCCCAAATCCAGAGGCTATTCTATATAAGGACAAGGTGAAGCTGAAAGAGCAGAAAATAAATAAATAAATAAATAAATGACCAGCACAGATGGAGAGTTCTGAAACATAAAAAAATGTTTTTATGTCAGGGAGTCTGGTTGGCTCAGTCAATTAAGCATCTGCCTTCAGATCAGGTCATGATCTCCTGGGATTCGGTCCCACGTCTGGCTCCCCGCTCAGTGGGGAGTCTGCTTCTCCCTGTGCCCCTGCTCATGCTCTCTCTCTCTCTCAAATAAATAAATAAAATCTTAAAAAAAAATGTTTTTATGTCAACCTAAAACCCAACTTCTGCTTACCAGGAAAATACCAAAGACATTCTCAGTAAAGTCAGGCACCAGAAAAAGATACCTACTTTTATTACTATTTAACATTTTGCTGCATGTCCTAGCCAATACAAACATACAAATGAAAGAAATAAAAAATGTACAATAGGAAAGAAAGATGTACAATAATCTCTACTTGCAGATGATATGTTTGTGGTTTTGTTTGTTTGTTTTAAGATCTTATTTTTAAGTAATCTCTAAACCTATATGGGGCTCCTAATGGTGGGGCAGAGATCAAGGCACATGCTCTAGTGACTAAGTCAACCATGTGCCCCCAGATGATGTTTGTGTACCTGAAAAACTGAAGAGATTACACTAAAAAGTACTACAAACATTAAAATAAGTAAGTTAGCAGATTAAAAGGTTAAGATAACGAAACCAATAGTTTTCATATATAGAAACTATGAACAGAAAATATAATGAAAAAAAAAACACTTTTTTTAAAAAAAAGATTTTATTTATCCAACAGAGAGAGATCACAAGTAGGCAGGGAGGCAGGCAGAGAGAGAGGGGGAAGCAGGCTCCCTGCTGAGCAGAGAGCCTGATGCGGGGCTCGATCCCAGCGGACCCTGAGATCATGACCTGAGCCGAAGGCAGAGGATTTAACCCACTGAGCCACCCAGGTGCCCCAATAACAAACCCAATTTACCCTTTGATTCTATGCACAAGTATAGTGACTCTCAGGAAAATGCAGCTATAGCCAAAGAAGAGAGAAAAAAGGAAACATCAACACTAACTTCAATGAATGAGGGATTTCTTCTCAGATCATACATCACTGTAAGATAAAGGAAAGAGAGAGAGTTCCACAAAGGTAAGGGTAGGTCTTAGTCGACTTGCTTTTATTCCATTTAAGCCTCTGACAGATGGGTCTCTCAGTTGGGTTCACTCTTCTAGTAAGACTAAGCCCTTCAGAATCCATGGCCCAGAATAAGGGTCACTCCAGGCTCTCCTGGTTCCTGTGTGGATGAGGAGAACAGGTAGGGAAAGTGTGATGGTCTGTAGAACCTCTGATCCCATCTTGTCAATCTCAATACCCAACCCAGGGCACTACGCTATAGCCTGGTTTTGCAGGGCCCTGACCTTGGGGTCTATTAAAATAGTTGCAGCAAAGGTATTAGATTCCAACTGCTAGAAGGATTTAAAGCAACAGTTAACAACAATGAAGGGGCAGCTTCAGGAAATCCAGGCATATCTTCCTTGCCTTTTACAGGTGGCCCCTCCTCTGTACCAAATGTTTTTGTGAAAGCACAAAAGAAATAAAATGTGCAGACATCACATGAGAGACTTAGATTTCAGGCCCAGAAATCACAATAGAAGATAAAAAAAAATCCTTAGTTATAAAAAAATAAAAAATAAATTTCAAAAATCCTTAACTATAGTTCCTGTTTTGTACAAAGTTTCAAAGGACAGAGTTCCAGACTTCATACATGTTCCTTGATTTTGCTTTCTTTGCTTTTTTTCTATATGTAATAAAAGACTACAGATGGGCTTAAAATCAGTAAGCATCCATTTGAGGGTAAGAATCAACTCTTGCCTCGTGTGATGATTTTTTATATCTTTGGCTGAAGTTCATTAGCTGTATGAGACCTAATTTCCTTATCACCATCATTAGTAGTCATTGTCCCAATGTTTGTTCATTTATACAAAAAGATACAAAAAGGGCAATAAAATATCCAAATAATTACAAATGCCGCTGAGCAAGGACAGAAATGTTGCTGAAACTGGTTACAGGCAGGCAGCTCTCAAAATATTCCTTTGTCCTGATTGAATGACATAATCTAAAATCCCGGCTTGAAAACCGGCTGAGAGATGGCATTAATATACTATATGAAAGGGAAGGTTATGCACACAGTCAGAAATCTGCACAGGCAAAGTAAGACCTTCTATTGTGGAATTCAAATTTCAGACACTTCCTGCTGCCTCCTTGTCAGTCTTTTATAACCTGGAATGAATTAAGTTGAAGTGATTATCCTCTAATTATATCTAGCTGCATTCTTCAGTATGGAAATGACATTCTGATGGGAAATGAGGGTAGAACTTTGGGGAAGAAAGACAAAAGGGATTTTAGAAGCTGAGGGGAATTTAAGGGTAGGGCAAGCCCAGGAAATACCCTGAAGCAAGTGTTCTGGGAAGCCCAGAAACCGGCATGAGAGCAGTGTGCACCTAGAGGAACAGAAAAATGGGAAAGAGGGAAGAGGGAAAACACCAGAACCAAATTTCAACTACTCTGTGTTTTATCAGATATGTCTTACAGACTCCAATTATTTTACCCACTTAAGCCCATTCATCCATTCATCAAATATTTACCAAATATGAAATATTCAACGAATAGTGAGTAAGGATCCATTCTGTGCCATATCCCACACAAGGCTACGGAGAAAGATAGAAACTGCAGCTGAACCTTGAACTACACGGGTTTGAACTGCACAGGTCCACTTACACAAATATTTTTTTTAAGATTTTATTTATTTATTTGAGAGAGAGTGTGTACACGAATGGGGGTGGGTGTTGAGGTTGAAAGAGAAGCAGACTCCCCACTAAGCAGGGAGCCCCATGTGGGACTAAATCCCAGGACTCTGGGCTCATTACCTGAGCTGAAGGCAGACGCTTAACCAGCTGAGCCACCCAGACATCGCACAAAGATTTTTTTTAAGTTTTTATTTAAATTCCAGTTAGTTAACATACAGTGTGATATTAGTTTCAGGTGTACAATATAGTGAGTCAACACTCCCATACAACAAAAGTGTACTCCTTAATCTCCAACAGTTTTTAACCCATCCCTCCCCCCAACCACCTTCCCTCCGATAAGCATCAGTTTGTTCTCTATAGTTAAGAATCTGGGTTGTTTTGTTTTGTTTTGTTTTGTTTTGTTTTGTTTGTTTTGTTTTCCCCTCTGGTAACCATCAGTTTGTTCCCTATAGTTAAGAGTCTGGGTTTGGGTTTGTTTTGTTTTGTTTGTTTTTAAAGAGGAAGAGGGGTTAAGGATCAGAGGGAGAGAGAGAATCTTAAGCAGGCTCCACGCCCAGCATGGACCCAACAAGGGGCCTCAGTCCCACAACCATGAGATCCTGACCTGAGAGCCCAAATCAAGAGTTGGGCGCTTAACCAAATGAGCCACCCAGGTGCCCCAAGAATGTTTCTTGATTTGCCTCCCTCTCCTTTTCTTTTTCCCTTTGCTCGTTTGTTTCTTAAATTCCAGATATGATTGAAATCATATGGTATTTGTCTTTCTCTGACTGACTTATTTCACTTAGCATTATATTTTCGAGCTCCATCTATGTTGTTGCAAATGGCAAGATTTCATTCTTTTTGATGGCTGAGTAGTATTCCATTGTGTATATACATCACATCTTCTGTATCCATCCACCAATTGATGGACACTTGGGCTCTTTCCATAGTTTGGCTATTGTAGATAATGTTACTATAAACATCAGGATGCATGTATCCCTCTGAATTAGTACTTTTATATTCTTTGGGCAGATACCTATTAGTGCAACTGCTGGATCAGGAAGTAGTTGTTATTTATTGAGGAACCTCCTTACTATTCTCCAGAGTGGCTGCACCAATGTACACTCCTACCAACATTGCAAGAGAGTTCCCCTTTCTCCACATCCTCGCAAACATCTGTTTTCTTGTGTTGTTCATTTTAGCCATTCTGACAGGTCACACAGATTTTTTTTTTAATAAATACAGTACTGTAAATGTATTTTCTCTTCCTTGAATTTTCTTTCTTTCTTTTTTTTAAACTAGGCAAAACCTTCGTTAACCTTGTTTAGAACTTTATTCCCAGGCTTCTTCAGCTTAATTGGCTGCAAATAATAAATTGCATATAAGTAAAAACTGAAGCCAAGTGCCTTTGGTTTAAAAATATTAGACGTCTAGATTTTATCAGATCCATGAACAAAATTTTTAAAAGCAGTCATAATATAAAATAGCAGCTCCCAGTAACTTCCTCAAGTTGTATCTTCTTCAGAAGTTGACTCCATTCTGTTTGCTTCACCCTCGGAAGCTTCATCAAAATTCTCCACAAGATCTGAAGCTTCACCATCATTCTCCTCTCCAGTAGCAAGTGTTGCTTTTCTGTCCACAAACTGTGTTGGCAGAGCTTCAGCTAGTCTCCTTCAACTAGTCAGACTGTCTGCACCAGGTTGGTTTAAGATACTGGGTAACATTTCTCTCAGCTGCTTTGTCTCAGCATGGTCTGTAATGGTGGAAGTGTTCACCCTCAGGGATGCCTGAACTTTGGGATTGTTAAAGTGGATCACTGTTCTTGGTTTGTGAATATAGTCATTTCTTCGATATCAGAGATATTGTTTACCCCTAACTTCTTTTTTTTTTAAAGATTATATTTATTTTTATTAGAGAGAGAAAGTGAGAGAGAGCATGAGAGGAGAGAAGGTTAGAGGAAGAAGCAGACTCCCCATGGAGCTGGGAGCCCGATGTGGGACTCGATCCCGGAACTCAAGGATCATGACCTGAGCCGAAGGCAGTTGCTCAACCAACTGAGCCACCCGGGCGCCCCTACCCCTAACTTCTTTAAGGAGAAATGAAGTCTTTTTACCATCTGCTGTAGCCTTTCTATGAACCACCTTCTTTTGAGCAGTTCCTTTCTCACCAATGCGTTTTTGTGCTTGCAGTTTGGTGAGTTTCTCCTGGTTCATGAAAGTTTCTTTCATCTCACTGGAGTGGAAATGGGGGCCTAGGGTTGACGCTCAGGGGTCTCGGGCACACCGGCTGAGATTAGGTGCACACAGGTGGGGACGCAAGATGGTAGCTGGAGGGAGACCAGAAGTTCTTCCTTGAATTTTCTTAGTCACATTTTCTTTTCTGTAGCTTACGTTACTGTAAGGATACTGTATGTAACACATATAACATAAAAAATGTTAATCTACTATTTGTGTTCTCAGTAAAGCTTCCAGTCAAGAGTATGCTATTAGCAGTTAAGTTTTGGGGGAAGTCAAAAATTATGCATGGGTTTTTCAACTGGGGGGTGGTCAGTAGTCCTAAACCCTGCATTGTTCAAGAGTCAACCGTACGTAGTACCTGCCTTGAGAAGACAGATGTGTAAATCCCTGTATCTGGTGCCCTCATCCAGTCCCAGAGAGGGGAATGGTTGAGAGGATTAAGGGAGGATTATGAGATAAAGGAAGGAAAGAGGGGATGTTTCATCTTCGTTTTTAAGTACGAGTAGGAGTTTGCCACACATACACACATACACAAAAAAAAGCAGTAGAGGATTTCCAGGACTGGCAGTAGTAGGAAAACCCAGGGGGTACAGTGAACATTGAACAACTAGGCCTTGTTTGAGTTTGCAATGTATGTGTTAGAGGTAAGGTGGAGCTAGGACTGAGGAAGGGTATACTAATTCTGTAAGCAGTGCCATTAAGCAAAAGGAGTAGAAGATCAGATCTGATTATGGATCGCTAACTCTGCCAACGATACAATAAAAGGTAAACTGCAAGCCAGAGCCAAGGAGACTGGAAAACAGACTATTTTAAGGGCCAGTTCCTATACTGTCTCTGGCTTATGAGCTTTATATTTGTCACCATTATGTTTTATTTCACTAGAGACTACTCTTCTTTTGTGCTATTGCCCTTCCCAAGTGACCATACAACTTATCCCCCAAACAGGTGCATTTTTAAGAGTGAATGGGAGCACTAATCAGACAGGATGTTAAAGCAAAAAGACATAAACTCAAACTCTCCCTGGGAAAGAAGGTGATAAAATCTCTCCATCTTGGAGGTTATTAGCATAGCCCCTATTTTGAGCCTAGAAAAAATGACAACTCTTGACTTCCCGTGTAGTTTTTGTTCTTTAAATTACTTTTTGGTAAGTTCTGAGTTTACAAATTCTAGCATGTTGGCTGTAAATGGTTCATCTCAGCTGGGGGCCAGTTTACTAGTTTGTTGATCAACAGCCCATCAGTGCATTTCACTGTGGCATATATATAGTTTCCATTATCAAAATGAAAAGATCATCCTTTTTGTGACATCCCGGGTTGGTTGCCCTCTGCAACTGAGATATCTCCAGGCTGGCCCTTCCAACTTCAGTTAACATGTACTCAAGACACAAAAATTAATTTGAATATTAACCTTAAAAAGCATACTTAGGAAAGTATATTTTCTTATAGAAAAAATGCTATATTACAAAGCCAAATATTGATATCCACTAAAAGATTTTCCTACTGTTTTTTTAACAAGATAGATAACAAAGAGTTATCTAAACATATCTAAAAAGAATTTTTTTTTTTGGTTTTCTGGATTGCTCCCATACACTCTCCCTATCAGTTGGCAGTATCTCTCTGTTTTTCTAAGCTACGCATGCTAGTTCAGCTTTAATTAAAAGGCCTGTTGCCATAGTTTCTCAGAGAACAGCTCAAGGCACGCTTGAGTCCATTATTTTCTTGAGGTTAGAGAAATCATAATGTAGCCGTAGCCAGCCAAAAATTTCCTAATTTTCCCTCCCATCCAGTACAGCATATGATTGAGACATAGAGCTAGATATTCTGAATATCTTAAGGGAATCTAAACTACTAGGAATGTTATTTAAAATGCAGCCTTTGGTTTCTTCGGTTCTGTCACATCACTAATGTAACCAGCAGGCTGCAGCTTCGTCAAAGAGCAGACCAAGGGGGAATTCAGCCCCTCAGTCTGCACCTGAGTGTATCTGGGGAAAACACCAGCACATTTTTCTTTCTAACAATAATGGAGAAAATGCACTGTGTTTACAAGATACAACAGTCATATTGTTTCATATTTTCTAATAACAGAGAAATGTAAATTCCAACATGCTTGAAAAAGGAGCGCTCAGAAAATAGGTTAACTATTGGAAATCCACTTTTTTAAGAATTTCAAAAATTAGGGGCGCCTGAGTGGCTCAGTGGGTTAAAGCCTCTGCCTTCTGCTCGGGTCATGATCTCGGGGTCCTGGGATTGAGCCCCGCATCAGGCTCTCTGCTCGGTGGGGAGCCTGCTTCCTCCTGCCTCTCTGCCTGCCTCTCTGCCTACTTGTGATTTCTCTCTGGCAAATAAATGGATAAAATCTTTAAAAAAAAAAAAAGAATTTCAAAAATTAAAAAGTGGAGCTCAGAGATCTTTATTGGTTAAAGCTAAAACTTGATTCCATCTGAATCTCACCCTGCTTTCAGATGGCAATTCTATCTCTAAGTCCCAGAGAGCAAGCTCAAAGTAACCACTCTGAGCTTTCAAGGTTAAAGAATGTAAATTAACATTGATCTCTATGAACCTTAGAAAAAGCAAATGCCAGTTCAGCTTGGTCTGACTCAGCCCCACTTTTCTGCTACTAGGTAGCTATAAGTATGGACTGTGCAGGTAAAAGGACCAGGGTTGGAATTTAGCTCTGGAAACAACCTCTGTCTGACCTTGGGCAAGTGATTAAATGAGATAGGACATATGTAAAGACAGGAAAGCTCTCAAAAAATGGCAGCTATTACCATTTCCTCATAACTAGGTCATCTTCGGGGCAGGATATGGGGCAGGAGGAGATCTCACTATTTCCAGAAGAGCCTAAAATCACCCTGCTTCCTTTGACTATCAAGTTAAGAGCTCGTAAAAACTACTTGATTACTGATTTTTTTCAAAACAAATACTACAAAATCATTTGACTTCCTCATTCTCTATCACTAACCTTCCTTTTATTCTCTTTTTTTTTTTTCTGTACAAGAGAAACAGAATCTAAATACTATTTGAGAGATACTAGGGCTATATTTCCAATCAGGAGAATAGAGGAAATCAAAGATTCCCTACGCATGTTAGATTTTATAGATATTGGCTAATGAAAAAATGCATGGTGAATGAATGAAGTCTCCATTCTGTCATAGCTATGTGTTCCTTTACTTTTCAATTCATAGGTTTGTATATTTTAAAAATCACATGTATTATTTTCACTGATTCTCAGAACATCCCGTAAAAAGAATAGGTATTGCTATTTCTGGTCTATCAAAGGCGAAAGTGAGCCTCAGCAATATGAAGTGACTTACCCAAGTTAAGCTAAAGAACAGGACTTGACTTCAGGTCTTTTGACAAGTAAGTTGGGATTATTTCCACTCCATCCCTTGACTTCTCATGCAGCCCTCTCACTGCAGCAAGGTGAAGGCAAGCTGAGAAGCAACGTCCCAAGTAGTTTTTGTAGCCCCACATATTTCCTGAAGATGTACTTATTCACTATTAAACAAACTTGAAGCACATCAACCTCTTTATGCTGCAGTAAAAGATCTGAGCTAGAATTTCCAGTTGTAGACTATGGATTGGGAATGACTTTATGAATTACTATTTCTCCAAGTATTGCCAGTAATAACAGAAATTTATATACATCTCACACCTGAACCATAGTGGGAACTAAAGCTCAACTCACCCTGCCAAATTTTACCCAGCACAAATTTTCACCTGGTAGAGATTTTCAAAAATGATGCCAATCCTAACTAGACATAGATATCTGGTCATTTACTGCAGGATTCCTTAACTGGCGTCTATCTCTGCATTAAGAGGACCTCCACAGACACTTGAAAGTATGCAAGTGTATATGTCTTTATACCCCTAATATTTCTAGAGAGGTAGACCATAGATTTCAAAGGATTCTGACAATGTTCCCCAAAGGTTGAGATCCCATAGGAGGGCTTCAGAACAGTAGAAATAAACCTCATTATTATAAATTAATTTTTCCCCAAATACTTTTATTTTATTTTTTCAGTGTTACAAGATTCATTGTTCATGTACCACACCCAGTGCTCCATGCAATATGTGCCCCCCTATTACTCACCACCAGGGTCTCCCAACCCCCCACCCCCTCCCCTCTATAAATTAATTTTTAAACTTTTTAAAGTTTCTATTTGTATTGCAAATTTTTGTTATACTGAATCACTTTTAAAAAGTTAGACAGTTTCACCAAATCTTCCCAAATATATTTGGAACTCCTTTGGAACGTCCTTATGGAAGCTTTTAAAACAAGAGGCAGTCACACTCTCTATCAGTCTGAAATGCTTGAAAATGCCTGCTTCCTCCTTCATACAGCTCACTGCAGAGTGAGTAGTGGTAGGAATTTACTTATTTAATGTTTGTTAATGATTCTCCAAAGTTGTTCAGTTAGTTATTTAAGGCTTGTTAATAGTCTACTGCCTAATTCTTAATGTGAGAGTCCTTTTCTCTTTGTAAATAACAGGATAAAATTCTCCAAAATCTGTAGGTAGTTCTTTAATCCCAGTCTATTTAGTTTTCGGAAATTAGAAGGATCTCCAGAATATCCATCAAACTAGAAAATGATGAGACTGATCAGAAGAGAAAAGGAAAGAAAACTTTTCCAAATGAAACATATTAAAGTTAGGTTACTAAAAGTATAATAATGAAATAAACGGAATCTTCAATGTTACATGAGTTATATGTAGCAATACACATTACTACCAGCATCATCTGAGATGGCAAAATGCTACAAGATTTTTCAAAATGTAGATAAATAAAAAGAGAAAAGCAATGGGCTTAAGATGGAGGGAGGATAGACTACTTAAAAAGAGATCATGGTGGGCTACCTGGGTGGCTTGGTTGGTTGAATATCCAACTCCTGGTTTCAGCTCCCATCACGAACTCATGGCTTGTGGGATCAAGCCCCAGAGTTGGACTCTGCACTCAGCAGGTGGTCTGCTTGAAGAGTCTCTCCCTCTACCCCTCCCCCAACTTGCACTCCCCCCACCCCCGCTGCTGCCCTCTCCAAAATAAATAAATAAATAAAATCTTAAAAAAAAATAAAACCGGATCATGGTTCTGGGTACAGTAAAGTAGAATAAGCCTATGTCTCCCACTGAACACAACTATACAACTGAACGGAAAGCACTGAGCAACTAGCGATCTGGAGACTCTGAGAAGCAACTAATAGTAAGGGGTTTGACATAAAAAGACCAGAATTTAAAACACCACCAAATCAATCGTGAGTTTGCCATTTTAGGTTCCCAGTATCCCCCAGACTAAATGCAACACAGCATCACAGTCCAAAACCCAGAAGTGGGTACTGAGGCTCAGACAGAGAGAATTCTAAGAGAAGGCCCCTTATTCAGACTTGAGGAGTGAGAAAGGGAGTGCAGAAATCCAATTTTTCTTCTGAGTTTTTCTGAGCCCCAGCCCTTCAAGCAATCCCACAGGAAGTGACATTAGAAGTCCCAACACTATAGGAGTCAAAACTCTTAGGAAAGAAACCTTCCTCTCTGATCCCAAGAGAGTAGGGTCAGCTCTCACCACTATAATATATACCCTCTGTTTTCCTGCCACCTAGCCCTGGATGCAAGCATAGTCACAGAAGTATGCAACAGAAGAAAACAATGAAAGCTCCAAAATCTGAAAGTACTATTAAACCAACAAACTAAATAATTTAGATGAAATGAACAAATTCCCAGAAAGATACAAATTATCAAACTGACTCAAGAAGAAATAGAAAATCCAAATAAGCATATAAAAAGTAAAGAAATTAAATACTTGAATTTTAAATTAGTAACTTAAAATATTCCCACAAAGAAAACACCAGCCTCATATGGCTCCACTGATGAACTCTATTTACTTAGAATACCAATAATGCAAAATAAAGAAAAACTCAAAATGGATCATAGATTACATAAGAACCAAAACTATAAAATTTCTAGGAAAAAAAAATTTTTCATGACCTTGGGTGCAGCAGAATTCTTAGACATGATACCATAAAGGAAAACAATTGATAAATTAGACTTAATGAAAAATTAAAATTTTACACTTAAAAAGATACTATTAAGTGGGACGCCTGGGTGGCTCAGTTGGTTAAGCATCTGTCTTTGGCTCACGTCATGATCCCAAGGTCCTGAGATTGAGTCCCACATTGGACTCCTTGCTCAGCGAGAAGCCTCCCTCTCCTCCTGCTTGTACGAGCCACCCCCTCTCTCTCTGTCAAATAAATAAAATCTTAAAAAAAAAAGATACTATTAAATAAGTAAAAAGACAAACCACAGACCATAAGTAAACATTCACAAATCTTATGTCTGTTAAAGGTCTTGTGTCCACAATATATAAAGAACTCTTTCAACAAGAAGACACAAAACCCAGTTGAAAAATGGGCAAAGACCAGGGGTGCCTGGGTGGTTCAGTGGGTTGAAGCCTCTGCTTTCGGCTCAGGTTATGGTCTCAGGGTCCTGGGATCGAGCCCCACATTGGGCTCTCTGCTCAGTGGGGAGCCTGCTTCCTCCTCTCTCTCTGCCTGCCTCTCTGCCTACTTGTGATTTCTCTCTGTCAAATAAATAAATAAAATCTTTAAAAAAAAAAATGGGCCAAGACCAGCCCTGCTATGAGTCCATCCTGCATGACTATTCTCTAGAACAGCAGTCATTTATCTCTGTTCACCTTCTCTCCCACCTGTGTGTGCCACCACACCATGGAAGATTAAGTGGACATGGACATGAGCCCCATGAAGCCCCAGAACTATCTTTTCAGGTGCAAACTAAAAGCCAACAAAGATTGCCACTTTAAGTTGGATAATGATGAAAATGAACACCAGTTATCTGTAAGAACAGTCAGTATAGGGACTGATGCAAAAGATGAACTATACAATCATATACCCGAAAAGGACTTAAAATCCAAAATACATGAAGAACTCAAACAACTCAAGAGGGAAAAAAAAGACAATTAAAAAATGGGCAGATGTGGGGTGCCTGGCTGGCTCAACTGGTAGAACATGCGATTCTTGGTCTCAGGTTGTGAGTTTGAGCCCCACATTGGGTGTAGAGATTACTTAAAATGAAATATTTTAAAAAGAAAAACAGGGGGCGCCTGGGTGGCTCAGTTGGTTAAGCAACTGCCTTCGGCTCAGGTCATGATCCCGGAGACCCGGATCGAGTCCTGCATCGGGTTCCCAGCTCTATGGGGAGTCTGCTTCTCCCTCTGACCTTCTCACCTCTCATGCTCTCTCCGTCACTCTCTCTCAGATAAATAGATGGAATCTTTAAAAAAAAGAAAAACAGGTAGATCGGAATAGACAGTTTTCTTGTACTTGTGATCTCACTTATATGTGGAATATATAACAAACCAAGACAAAAAACTGAACTCACAGGTACAAAGAACAGATTGTGGTAGCCACAGAAGGAGGTGTGGAGGATAAGTAAAAGGGATGAAGGGGTCAAAAGGAACAAACTTAGAGTTATAAATAAGTCTACGGGATGTAATATACAACAGGGTGACTAGAGTTAATAATACTGTATTGCATATTTGAAAGTTGCTCTGAGAATAATTCTTTTAAAGATCTTATTTATTTATTTGACAGAAAGAGAGAGACAACACAAGCAGGGAAAGCAGCAGGCAGAGGAAGAGGGAGAAGCAGCCTCTCCCCTGAGCAGGGAGCCTGATATGGGGCTCAATCCCAGGGCCACAGGATCATGACCTGAGCCTAAAGCAGACGCTTAACTGAGTGAGCCACCCAGGTGCCCCAACTCTGAGAATAAATCTTAATCATAAGAAAAAAAATCTGTAACTATGTGTGGTGATAGATCTTAATTAGACTTATTATGGTGATCATTTCTCAATATATATAAATATTGAATCATTCTCTTGCACACCTGAAATTAATATGCTGTATGTCAATTATCTCTCAATTTAAAAAATCAAATGAAGTCATTAATCTGTTCTCCTACATAATTTATTTGAGAATGCTATATATATATGTTTGATTCTTATATGTAAGGTATAACCCAGTATTTGTTATTTTATTTAAATCTCAGAGCCTTTTACCTTTTTATTGGTATGTTTGCTTCTTTTATATGCATGTGATAATAAATATATCTGAGCTTCAGTCTAAAAAAAAGGTGGATTATACAGTGTTGAAGCAGAAGCAATGAATTATGAAGGCAGCCCAATTAAAGTAACACTGGCAACTTTGAAAATGTCTGTACAGCCAATGATTTCCCTTAGGGGCTTTCAAACACCACCACCTGTGGTCTTACAGTTGAAGTGTGATTCAGGGTTGTACATATGAGCGGAGAGCATTTAGTAGCTATGTAGGAAGATGCAGAGTCAGAAGATGAAGAGGAGGAGGATGTGAAACTCCTAAGTATATCTGGAAAGCAATCCGCCCCCAGAAGTGGTAGTGAAGTTCCAAGAAAAAAGTAAAACTTGTTGCTGATGAAGATGAAGATGATGATGATGATGATGATGATTTTGATGATGAGAGTGCTAAAGGGAATGCCCCAGTAAAGAAATCTATATGAGAAATCCCAGCCAAAAAAGCACAAAAATCAATCCAGAACGGTAACAACTCAAGACCATTAACACCAAGATTAAAAGGTCAAGAATTCTTCCAAAAACAAGAAAAAAAAAAAACCCTTAAAACACAGAAAGAACCTAGTTTCACAGAAGACATTAAAGCAAAATACAAACAAATAGAGAAAAAGGTGTTTATCTTCCCTAAGTGGAAGCCAAGGTCATCAGTTATGCAAAGAATTGCTCTGGATGACTGACCAGGTGGCTTATTCAAGATCTCTGGCAGTGGAGAAGTCTCTGTAAAAATCAAAGCAGTTTGTTAAAATTCTCCCATCTTATTTCATTGCTGTAAAAGTTTCTGCCTGGCTGTCCTTTTTACAAGGCAGAGTGAAAACTTTCCCTACTGTGTCTGATAAATGTAGTTCAGGTTCCATTGCCAAGATTGTGTTGTCCAAAATGCCTGTTTGATTTTTAGAGCTAGAACCCCACCCTTTGCTTGGTTTTAAGGATGTATGGAATGTTACAATAGGATATAGTAGTAGTGGGGCCCCTGGGTGGCTCAGTGGGTTAAAGCCTCTGCCTTCGGCTCAGGTCATGATCTCAGGGTCCTGGGATTGAGCCCCGCATCAGGCTCTCTGCTCAGCAGGGAGCCTGCTTCCCTCTCTCTCGGCCTGCCTCTCTGCCTACTTGTGATATCTCTCTCTCTGTCAAATAAATAAAAAATAAAATATTTTTTAAAAAGGATATAGTAGTAGTGGTGGTCCAACAAATGGAAATGGCAGGAGACAAAAATATACATGCAAAATAAACTCAGTATTTTCATAAAATAATAAAAAATAAAATGGCCAAAGATTTGAACCATTTAAACATGAAAAGATGCTCAAAATCATGAGGCATTAGAGAAATGCAAATTAAAATTACAGAATACCACTTTAGACCCACTAGAATGGCTATAATTAAAAAGACAGACAATAACAGGTGCTGCCAAAGACATGAAAAAACTAGAACCCTCATACATTGGTAATATTAAATCTACAGCCACTTTGGAAAACAGTGTGACAATTTCTTTAAAAATTAAACATAAACTTGGGACACCTGGGTGGCTTAGTTGGTTAAGCATCTGCCTTTGGCTCGGGTCATGATCCCAGGGTCCTAGGATCGAGTCCTACATAGGGCTCCTTGCTCAGTGGGGAGCCTGCATCTTCCTCTCCCTCTGCTGTTCCCCCCTGCTTCTCCCTCTCCCACTCTCCCTGCTTGTGTGCTCTCTCTCTCTCTGACAAATAAATAAAAAAAAAATTTTTTTTAATTAAACATAAACTTAAAGCAATTCTACTCCTAGGTATTTATCCAAGATAAATGAAAACATAAATCCACACAAAGTTTTTAAGCAAATATTCATAACAGCATTATTTATCACAGCTAAAAACCAGGGAGAAAAACTCAAAGTTCATTAACTGGTGAATGGATAAGCAAAGTGTGCCATATTCATAGAATGGAAGGCTATTCAGCAGCAAAAATGAACAAACTACTGATACATGCTACAACATGGATAAACTGCAAACACATCAAGCCACATGAAAGAAGCCAGATTCAAAAAGACTTATTATATGATTCCACTTATATTCAATGTCCAGAAAAGGCAAATCTAGAGCTATTGAAAGTTGATTAGTGGTTTTGTGAGGTAAGGGGTGAGAACAGGAATTAAATGGAAACAGGTATGTGAAATCTTTCTGGGGCGATAGAAAATATTCTAAAACTGGTAATTATACCTAAAAAAATTGAAAAATTAAATCAGGGTTAGAAATTTCAGGTGGAAGTAATTTCCATATATATGAAATCCAAGATGTCGGGAAAGACTGTCCAGGGAAAACAAAAGAAAATGCTTAAACTGAGTTGAGGAGAGTAATAAATCAGCACACCAGGGATAAATCAAAACATTATCTATGGTAGATTGCAAATGCGGCCACAATACTTTCAACTCCTCCCATCTTGACTCTATACCCCCCACACCTACGACTTGCTGTGGCCAAAAGAACACGCAATCAGAGACATTATACTTATAAGTTCAGGGCCTCGCCTACAGAGGCCTTACTTATTGCACTCTTGCTGCTTTTGGAACCCAAATCCGGCCATAAGTGAACCAACCTGGGTTGCTTTGCTGGAAGAGGAGAAACCTGTAGAGGAAAACTGAGTTTGCCTGAGGCTGACCAAAGACTCATTGAGTGAGTTCCAGCTGTGATAAGCCTGACTCACACCAGAACAGCTGCCCAGCTGGGCACAGCCCACTGCCAATCCCCAGAATCATGAGCTAAACAGTTAATGTTTCAAGTAATTTATTACAAAGCAGAAGCTAATTGATATACTAAAAAAGAGCAAACATGACTCCTGGATTTACACAGGGAACCAAAAGACTGGGTTTTATGAAGATGTCCAATAAAGACAGGCCTCCTAGGCACAGAAATAGAAAAACCAGTCCATCAGATTGACTCAGGTCTGGGAATTGTCAAAGTCACTGGTGGCAGAGCAAGTAACTGCATGAGCAAAGAGAGAACAACAGTAAAAGCTTTTCTATATAGTTGATTAAGGGTCTATACTGAGCAGAAATGCAAATGAAGTTGTCAGAAAGTGCTGATAGGCTGAAAGCTAGGGAAGATTTAGGACCAGAGGCCCTGATGAAGATAAGACAAAAACTCATTAGGACTGCATGATGAGAGGCACCTGGCTGGCTCAGTCGGGAGAGCATGTGGCTCTTGATCTTGGAGTCGTGAGTTCAAGCCCCATGTGTGGAGAGTTTACTTAAAATTGAAAAAAAAAGAATTTTTTTAAGTGCATGATGAGGTGAAAAGATAGGAGATTGTATAGAGAGAGGTATTTCAGAATTCAAGATTTGGGGGTTAGAGCAGTTCTAAAACATGATGAAATATGCACAGGATGGATAACTGAAGGGCTAAAAATAGATATTTGTCCATTTCATCTTAGTTGTCAAGTATTTTGGAATCAAATTGTACAAAATAGTCTCTCATTCTTTTAATGGCTATAGGTTCTATAGTTACAAACTCTCTTCCATGTATCATATCAGTGATTCTTTGTTTCTTTCTTGATCAGTCTAGCTAAACATTTAAACACTTTTTTGATAGAACCAACTTTGTCTTTGTTCATTTTCTCTATTGTAAGTTTTTCTATTCAACAATGTCTACTCTTTATTATTTCCTTCCTTCTACTTACTTTGTGTTTACTTTACCCTTTTTATCCTCTAGCTTCTTAAAATTGAAAATTTGTTAGGTCTTAGATATTTCTTCTTTTCTAATAGAAGCAATTAAAGCTATATGTTTTCCTCTAAGCACTGCTTTGGCTGCATCTGACTATTCTGATTTAAAATTTTATTTAAGTAATCTCTACAACCAAATAGAAATAGGAGAAACCCCATTTCTCCCCTTAATGTCAATAATTTTTACTCCATGCATTTTGAGGTTCTGTTATTAGATACATACACATTTATGATTATGTCTCCCAGAACAATTAGCCCTTTTATCATTATGGAAGATCCCTCTTTACCTCTATTTGTCTTGATATCCATTTTATCTAATATTAATACAGCCACTCTTATCCTCTTTTGATTATCATATGCATCATTTATTTTTTCCATCCATTCACTCTCACTCTAACTGGGTTTTTAAGTATATCTCTTATAAATAGCACATAGTCAGGTCCCACTATGCATACATTCTGATAATCTGTCTCTTAAACAGAATGTTTAATCCATTAATATTTTGGTCTACCATTTCAGATTTTATTTTAAGCCTGTTCCCTATTTTTTGTCCCTTTCTTCCTTCATTTCTTCCTTCTTTGGATCATTTAGATACCTTTTAGAATTAAATTTGGGTTTATCTATTGACTTTGCATTATTTTTTATTGGTTGCTCTGGGAATTAAAATGTGCATCCTTAACTTTTCATTCTACTTAGAGTTAATATACTACTTCATATAAAACGTAAAAATGTTGCAATCATACAGGGAGTCCATTTACTCCCCTGTACTTGTCTACACTACAGTTGTCAAACCTCTATGTATACATCATACATCCCACAAGACAATGTTATAATTTGTGCTCTAAACAATTACATATATTTTAAAGAAATTAAAAGGAATGATATAGAATTATATATTTACCTTGATATTTGGTATTTCTGATGTTCTTCATTCAAATTTACCACCTCATTTCTCAAAAATAGTTGTACAGATTACCAAACCACAACCTTTGGCTCTCACCTGACATGAATGCATATATTATACATTGACACTGCCCTAATCTTTCCTCTTAAGATCATAATGGTTAAAACAATACTACTGGGCACCAATGTGATTGTAAACAAAACATAAAATTCAGGCACTGGAACTGAGTGACAATACCAGTGATAAGGTAAATTGGTTATAAGACAATTCAGAATATACTTACATTGATTTTTCATATTATAATTTGGAGTAAAAATATTAAATATTAAAATTTTTGTTCAAAACTCTAACATCAAAATATGCAAATCCCTTCAATAATGAATAAAAACAGGGAATATTTTCAACTCTTTTTTAAAAGTGCCTGAGTCTGTGTATTTTCAAAGTAAATACACAAAGTTAACTAAGGCATAACTGTATGTCTGAAATAAAAAATGAAAACCTATTTCCCTTTTAGTAATGAAAATCTATTTCCCTTCTAGTAAAAGACAGATACAGGAATATTTGGAAAGTAACAGAATCCATAAAAATTAAGAATTAAACTGACTTTATAAAGAAAACAGCAGGGTGTCTGTGTGGTGCAGCCAGTTAAGCATCTGACTCAGTTTTGGCTCAGGTCCTGAGCTCAGGGTTATGGGACTGAGCCCAGAACAGGCTCCAACCTCAGTATGGAGTCTGCTTGGGATTTTCTCTCCCTCTCTTTCTGCCTCTCACCTCCATTCTCTCTCAAAAAAAAAAAAAAAACTCAAAAATAAAAGGAAAGAAAACAGGGTGCCTGGGTGGCTCAGTCGGTTAAACTTTTGCCTTCAGCTCAGGTCACAGTCTCAGAATCCTGGGATCAAGCCCTGCGTCGGGCTCTCTGTTCAGCAGCGAGTCTGCTTCTCCTTCTTTCTCTCCCTCTGTGATCTCTCTCCCTCTCACTCTCTCTCAAATAAATAAATAAATAAATAATCTTTTAAATAGTAGTAATAAATTTTTAAAAAGAAAACATCAGGGGAGGGTATGTGCTATGGCAAATGCTGTGAAATGTGTAAGCCCGATGATTCACAGACATGTACCTGGGGGCAAATAATATATTATATGTTAATAAAAAAAAGAAAACATCGAATATTAATTCATTTAGCAAACATTTACTGAGCTTTATTTATTACTGAGCTCAGTCCCAGACACTGAGCTAAGAACTAGCGATTTAGACTACCTTCAAGACACAATCTTGCAGAAGAGACGAACAAAGAACTCAATTATTATTCTGAAGAGGGAACTAGGTCATTTCCTGGAAGAAATGACCTATGAACTAAGTTTTGAAGGGAAATCAAGAGTTAGCCTTTTGTGCCTGAGTATTTTTGTTTTTGCTGGTGGTGGGTGGGCAATGAGAGAAATGGAAAAGAGAAAGAGGCTTTCTCAGTTGGAAATAACATGGATAAAAGAATAATACTAAAAGGTCACAATCTGTTTGGAGAATTAAAAATGTGGACAAATGGTCAGAGTAGAACTATCACAAGGACATCAGGACAGGAATCATTTTGATGTCATATTAAGAAAGTTGAACTTGGGGTGCCTGGCTGGCTCAGTCGGTGGAGTGCGCACTCTTGATCTCGGGGTTTTAAGTTCAAGCCCCACATAGGGTGCAGAGATTACTTAAAAATAAAAATAAAAAAAGAAAGTTGAATTTAATTGCCTTGGAGGAAGTAGGAGGCCACTGAAGGACTTTAAGTAGGGGAGAAATATGGCTTACCCAACCCTTTCTCCCTTGAATACCTCTACTACAGAAGCTAGGAAAAATAAAAGCTCATATCCCAAGCTTCCCTTGCAGATGGCCTGTGACACAGTTCTGACCAGTGAAGTGTAAGAAGAAACTTCACTGGAAAGGTCTCCGGCAAAAATTTTTATTTCCTGGGGCGCCTGGGTGACTCAGTGGGTTGAGGGCTCTGCCTTCGGCTCGGGTCATGATCTCGGGGTCCTGGGATCGAGCCCCGCGTCCGGCTCTCTGCTCGGCGGGGAGCCTGCTTCCCCCTTTCTCTCTGCCTGCCTCTCTGTCTGCTTGTGATCTCTCTCTCTGTCAAATAAATAAATAAATAAAATCTTAAAAAAAATTTTTCTTTCCTGATGAATATCCTTTCTTGTCTAGCTCTATCCCTTCCTGAATTTGGGCACAATGTCTAGAGCTGTGCCAGCCATCCTACAGCCATGAAACTCAAGCAAAGCCTGCAGCATCTCGAGACTTCTTGCTATGAGAATATAAATCCCTGGTTATTAATAATCCATTTTTATGTTGGGTTTACTTGAATCTGAATGCCTCCTTGACTAATAAAAGTCTTAAGAATTTGCATCTTATGGGGCACCTGGGTGGCTCAATCAGTTGGGCAGCCAACTCAGGTCTCGATCTCAGGGTCTTGAGTTCAAACCCCATGTTGGGCTCCATCCTTAGCATAGAGCCTACTTTAAAAAAAGAAGAAGGATTTGTATTTTTGAATGATTCTTATTAATTAGTGCATGTGGATTAGGGCTGAGGAGGCAGGGGGACGGGTCTGGAGACCTATTATAGGGTCTAAACCAAGGTAACCATAATGGATATAATAAGAAAAGCAGACTCCAGAGATTTAAAAGAGAACAGGACGGACAGGAAGGGATCTGTCATCTCTTCCAGATTTCTAGTTTGAGTGGCTGCAGAAGGTAGGGGTGAGGGTAGTGCCACTCCCCAAAACAGTGGCAGATAGGGTTTGGGACTGATGAGTTTAGTGTTGGGTCTGAGATACCTGTGGTACCTCCACATGAAAATGAGGGGAAAGCAATTGACTGTAGCTGGAGGTCAAGAGTGAAGTGAATTTGAAGGTCAAATTCAAGTCTGAATTTGAGATATATAATCTAAAAGTAGATTTCTGAGTAACCATTATATGTGGGCAAACTTAAACAGTAGGTATGGTGAGATCTTGCAAATAGAGTTGAAATAGGGTAGGTAAAAATGAGGCCCCGCACATCTATTAAAACAAAAAGTGGGTTAGTGGTTCCTTATGGTGGGGATGGAAGATGGAAGTGGGAGGAGGGAATGAGGAGTGACTGCTTAATCGCTTCTCGGCCTTTTGGCTAAGATCAAGTGTAGGAGTGACTGCTTAAAGGTATGGAGTTTCTTTTGACATTAATAAAAATGTTCTAAAATTAAACTGTGTGATGGTCGCACAACATTGCAGATATACTAAAACTCACTGAATTGTACATTTTAAATAGGTGAACTGTATAG
The DNA here is from genome assembly GCA_028533885.1 of Nasua narica. Classification (NCBI taxonomy): domain Eukaryota; kingdom Metazoa; phylum Chordata; class Mammalia; order Carnivora; family Procyonidae; genus Nasua; species Nasua narica. The sequence goes on along the minus strand of CM052802.1, from coordinate 85,579,526 downwards.
CATGTGAATTATACCTCAATAAAGCTGTTAAAAAGAACTGGGCCCAAGGCAGAACCAGGGGAATATCAACATATAAGTAGGAGAAGAATCCAGTGCAGGAACAGAGGGACCCATGGCCAGAAAATGGAGCAAAATTAAGAATACTGTCCAAAAACCCGGGAGAAAAGTTTCAAAGAGGGATCAGGGGCCAACAGTGGCAAATGCAAAATAGGTGATTAAGTTAAAGACCGAAATATTTGATTGAACAGTTGGAAACTCATTGGTGAGCTAAGAGTGAGTGATTGTAATTGGTAGTAGGGGAAGCCAGATTACACAAAATTGAGGAATAAATGAGAGATGAGAAACAGAAGGTAACAAAGAATCTTTTTCAGGAAACTTCTCTCCCCAAGAGAAAAGCTTGTGGTATAGGGAGGTTTGTTTATTCTCAAAAGGCAGCACACAGCAGCCTCTCTGGAAAACAGCATGGAGGTTCCTCAAAAAGTTAAAAATAGAGCTACCCTGCCACCCAGCAATTACACTACTAGTATTTATCCAAAGTATACAAACATAGTGATTTGAAGGGGCACATGCACCTGAATGTTTATAGCAGCAATGTCCACAATAGCCAAACTATGGAAAGAGCCCAGGTGTCTATCCACAGATGAATGGATAAAGAAGATGTGGTCCATATTCACAATGGAATATTACTCAGCCATCAAAAAGAATGAAATCTTGCCATTTGCAACAACATGGGTGGAACTAGAAAGTATTATGTTAAGCAAAATAAGTCAAAGAGACAAATACCTAGTGATTTCATTCATTTGTGGAGTTTAGGAAACAAAACAGATGAACACAGGGGAAAGGAAGGAAAAACAAAATAAAAGGAAAACAGAGAGATGTGCAAACCATAGCAGACTCTTAACTACAGAGAACTTGCTGGAGGGGAGGTGGGTGGAAGAATGTGGTAACTAGGTGATGGGCATTAAGGAGGGCACCTGATGAGCACTGGGTGTTGTATGCAACTAATGAATCACTGAACTCTACCTCTGAAACTAATAATACAGTATGTGTTAATTAAATTGAATTTAAATTAAAAATTTGAAAAAAAAGGACAGCACATATGAAGCTTATGTGTTAGGGAAAGGAGCCTGCAAGGAGGGAGCCAGAGAAAATAAATGAGAAGGGGATGATTCATGGAACAACATCTCCAAGAGTTGGGAAGAAAAGGAATTCATGACATAAGCATGAAATATGAGAATGGAAGATGACAGATGGGTTTTTCTATTGGACTGGGAGGGAAGTTTAAGATACACTTAGCTGATAGGGGCCAAAAAGTTTAAAGTACTATTGCTTGGGGTGCCTGGGTGGGTCAGTCACTTAAGTGTCTGCCTTCAGCTCAGGTCATGATCTCAGGGTCCTAGGATCAAGCCCCAAGTCAGGTTCCGTGCTCAGTGGGGAGTCTGCTTTTCTGTTTCCAAACTCTGCTCACTCAACCCTGCTCTCTCTCTCTCACTCTGCTCTCTCTCTCAAATAAATAAATAAAGTGCTATTGCTTGATGGCATTGATGTTCTCTGTGAGATAGGAGACAAAAGTCATTGGCCAAGGGTGAAGGAGTAGGCTTGAGGATTTGAAGTGGACGTGAACACCTAGAACAATTCTTACGGTAGATAAATCTGCAAGGAAGAAGTTTAAAAGGCACATTTTGAATACTTTTTAAAAATGTAATATATTTCAAAGCTGATAAAAACCACCTTTTACATAACTAATTACCTACAAATTTATTATACTTCGCATTAGAATTTGTACTGACCACACCGAACACATGAGCCAGATGTCACAAATCCCTGGACATATGGTGTCTGAATCAAAATACAACTCAACGAAAAAAAAAAAAAATACAACCCAACGATACTTGAGCACTGGACCTGAAAAACATGGTCTCCTGCAAAAGCACAGCTTCAGGGCGACCAGAAAGGTACATGTCCAGTCATTCTCCCATGCCCTCTGTGAGTGGTGGACATGACTCCCCATTCTCCCTAAGTGTGAAAAAAGAGTGATTTTTTTTTTTCACTGTTTCGCTCTAGTTGCCGGAAAAGAAATCAAAAAGCGATTTTTTTTTTTTTTTTTTTGCTTCTCCTGAGAGGGCTCATAGCAGGTGACCTCCTACAGTGTTCAAATAAAATAATGTTATGACAAGGGCCTTTGCCAACTATCCAGTAGTATACAAAAAAATACTTCTATTGTAGCTGGCATTCACTATATTTCTTTACAGATTTAAAGGAATGTAGAGCCAGGAACCCTTTTTTTCTAATCATATTGCCATATTCTGAGCTCTGAAAACAGCCATGTGCCTTCCTAAATCTTTGCCTATCCCCCGGCATTCTGCTGGGAGGTTGCTCTCATTCCCTCTCTGTCTAGCCAGATACTATCCAACCTGCATGTTTTAGCATAAATATTACTCCCTCTTGGAAGGTATTTCTGATCACCCCAGCTAGAAGCAGTCACTTCATCCGAACTATTCCAACCATTCCTTTTCTTTTTTTTTTTAAGATTTTATTTATTTATCTATTTGAGAGAGAGAGCATGAGCAAGGGGGGAGGGTAGAGAGAGAGGAAGAAGCAGACTCCCCACGGAGCAGGGAGCACAACACAGGAATCTATCCCAGAACCCTGGGATCATGACCTGAGCCAAAGATAGACACTTAACCAACTAAGCTTCCCAGGCGCCCCCCTCACCACTCCTTTTCTATATGTAATTTGTTACTTGTATTTTTGTTAATTACATCTTTATCTTTACCTACCTTAATCTCTTAGAAGCCAGAAATCATATTTTACCTGATGCCTTTTTAGCATGATGCTTTGCACATAGCACGAACATGGCCTCTTAATTCTGGAAGGTGCTTCATCGACCATCTTCATGTTACCAGTGAACACCAACTCTAAGTCTCAGAGACACTAAGAACTTGACCAAGATCACACAGTCAGTGGCACAGCTAAAACCCAAAATCAGGATTCAAACTCTATTCTCATATTCCTTTCATTAAACCAAGACTTGCAATTAGCCTCGTACTATTTTATAAACCAAATCTCAACGAAGAGTCATTCTTGAGCCGTAAGATTATACAAAGATTCAAACTTCTCTGGAAAACACTTATTTCAACTTTCATCTAGATTGCATTTAATTGGCTTGGATTGCATGGGGAGAAAGTGGGTTTCTCTTCCTTCTTTTTTTTTTTTTTTTTTTCCTTTTAGCACTCTATTGTGTTGCCATGTAGCTAAAGTAAGGATAAGTTATATGGTAGTGGTGACGCTGGCATAATAAAGCTCTGTGAACAGGGTGATTTTGTCTTTTTTACAAATGTATTGGCTGTACTTGTATACCCTGGCCTTTCATGCTTTTGCCACATTTGTGATTCATAGTTGGAAACAGCACAGCAATTCAGTTACCATAACAGAAGAAACCAGCAACTATAATTATTTCTGTCCTGATGTAGGAAATGACCTAGAAATAATCGTCAAGGGCAGGGGCTATACCTCAGACCTTCTGTTAGCCCTTCTATCTAACATCACATGTTGTACAGATCAAAAAAGTAAATTTGTTTGTTTTAAAAATAATTTCATGAAGATAAATGAATACTATATCATGCGTAGAGTTCAATTTGTGACTGATTTAATGAGGATAAATTAATTTAGACCTAGAATTTAACTCTAGGCAAAGAATTTATTTATAAAGATAACCCAATTATAAAAGAGAGCTAAATAACAAACTATCATTTTCTCTAATGCACTAAATTAGGTAATTCTCAATGAAATATATACCTTTAATGAGAAGTTATGAAATATGGTTGTTTTGCTGACTATTTGCATTGTTTGATGAACATTCACTCTGGGAATATAATGAGGCCAAGAGAGTTTATGTGGAACATCCTTTCATATAGGATAACTTGGATAATCACTGGAAAAGCCTGAAGGATTAATCTATTCTGCTTTGTAAGAAATGTCCACTAACAATGCACTCAAGTTAGCTTGCCTCTTTCATTGAGAATGTTGGGCATCTTATTCCCTGAGCTATGAGTCACACAGTTAAACACCACAGGGCAGACAAAATGTAGCCAGGGAGTTCTTGTCTTACTCAGTCCTTATCTTGCTATGTGATTCTTCGGGAACTGCTTAACTTAACTCTTTTGATTCCTTTACCTGAAACGGGAAGTGAAGATATTTACTCAAATCCTGATAGACATACAACACACTCTTCCCCCTCCTCTGTGAAACAAGGCTTCCCTTATTCCACTGAGTTGATGAATAGAGATCATTTACCACTGTTCACTCTGAGTATTCTCAAAGGACATTATAATTGTCTTCATTGAAGTACTCCCAAGACTCTTTCTTGAAATCTAATGGTACCTGAATTACCCATATCACTTTCTGAAATTTCCTTAAAATCAGGATTGTCACTGCCCAATTTTCACCACAGGAATCCAGGGTAACAGTTAACCATTGTGTAAAGTCACAGCATAAAACATAAATCCTCAGGAAAAGTACCCTTCTTAGATACCCAGATTAAATACCTGCTTTCTACACTGTGTCCTACTTCAGTGTGAAGTCACTTCTCTTCATTAGCTGTTTATGCCCAAAAAAACTACACAAGTTCTTTAAATTCATATATAAAACACATATTTCTATCTATCTCTTTATAATTATTAGTGAGCTGGAGTTATAGCCTTCAGCCCTTGCTGGCTGTGTTAATATTTTCACATTCTCACATGCTATTATTAAAAATTAGAGGACTATTAAGCCAGTAAAGATAAATTTACAAGTATGTCAACATCAAAAGGGCTAGTAGGTGGTTACAGTTCCAAAACATCTTAGAAACATGGATATTATTTAGTTGTTGCTTCATAAGGAAGAAACTGCTGTGTGTTAAAGAAATGTGTATATTATATACTTAGTGAAGGAAACAATGCTGGAGCTCCTCAGATGAGAGATGTGACTTTCTTCACAAAGCAAAGAGGGTTTTGATGCCATATCCTCCCCACTGGACAAAGAATTCTCTGACTACCTGGGAAAGAACATCCTGAAATTTCCAGCCCAGTTGGACTCCTTCCTGGGCCCGTAAGTAACAGAAGCATTATCTTCTGCCAGGAAAAGCAGCACAGGCCTCGCAAACTTCTTCACATGTTCAAGGGCTTTCCCAAAGCTCTTTCACATTTCAAAATGAGTCAGCACATCCTAAACTCATTTTCCTCATTTGACCACTATGGAAATGCTGAAAGTGAATTATCTACTCACTGAGATTGAAATGAGAAAGGCACCTAACTTCCTAGTTCAATATGATTATGACTTGTCAAAAATCAAAACAATTTCTTTGAGAAATATTTTTGTAGCAGCTACTACTAAAAAGCAATAAGAATATCCATTATGCCACTCAAGTTCTAATTTTTTAAAATGCTGGAATCCAAAATATTCAGAGGTATTTCTGAAGGAGAAAATCCTTCTAGAAATGGCATTTTGAGAAAAGGGGAGAAGAAAAAATAATTCCCAATATTTTCTTCAAAGGAAGATGTTTTATTTGTGGTAAAATATGGAAATATGTGAAGAAAACAGTGAAGAAATATGGCATTTTCATACAACACGGTCTCAGGATTTTCACTTATAAAATAACATTCTTTGAGTAGTTTATGGAAGAAATTTGATACAAAAAGGAACACAGGTAGCCCATCAACAAATTAAGCCAATACTGTATTTAATTTCCTGAGAAAAAAACATTTTTTTTCCTTTTTTTTTAAGTAGCTCCACACCCGAGCTGGGGCCCGAACCAACAACCCCAAGATCAAGACTCAGCATGCTCCACAGACTGAGTCACACTGAGGAAAAAAATATTCTAAGCAAATCCATTTTGTTATAATTAGTGACTTACATTTTTAATACAAACTCCAGGGCAATTTTTACAAGCTAGAAAGAGATTCAGCAAATGTTGAATTCCAAGCAATGTCCTGAGAATGTGCATTTTTCTTTTCTGCCCAACTCTGAGTTCTATTCACCCATCCAGGAACTGGCAAACACTGAGAAATTTTTCATTCATCCAATGTTTATTAAGTATTTATTAAGAACCCACTATACAACAGGCAGTAGGAATACAGCCCTAAACAAGAGACATGATTCATGTCCTCAAGGAGCTCACAGGCTAGCAGATGAGGCAAATGTGAAGTATAGACAAGATGTCAAACTGGACTAGGGATCTTGTGAAATGAGTTAAAGCATTAAACAACTGCTCCCAGCTTTCCTAACCAAATGCAAGCTCAGGATGAATGCTTAACTCAAGAGATAACTAAACAAGACATACTCTTATCTCAATTTTTTGTTTGTGTTTTGGCTGAAATGCCTAATGGCTAATATAATAATCCATAAAAGGATTATCTTGGCTCTATCACGTATGTGAATGGAGCTCATAATGTCTTTTTAAAATCAAAATCCTAAATTCTGATGTTTGCACCCTGACCATTATTTTTGTCACATCTAAAGTAGTCTATTAATCAGATATCCAAAAACGTTGCTTCATATTAGACGGTTTATATTGTCTCCCATAAATTTCAATTAGCTTAATTAAGACTTCAAATTGTGGGGGCGCCTGGGTGGCTCAGTGCGTTGAAGCCTCTGCCTTCGGCTCAGGTCATGATCTCAGGGTCCTGGGATCGTGCCCCGCATCAGGCTCTCTGCTCAGCAGGGAGCCTGCTTCCCCCCCTCTCTCTCTGCCTGCCCCTCTCTGCCTACTTGCGATCTCTCTCTCTGTCATATAAATAAATAAAATCTTAAAAAAAAAAAAGAATGGAGCTAAATAAACTTTTTAAAAAAAAGGACTTCAAATTGTGCAAAGATTTTTATTTTTCCACATTTTTAAATTCAATTTTACAAGATGTAATGATTACTACTCAGTACTGAATATTTACCATGAACTGAGTGTGGTTTTTTACATAATTACTTATAAATCTCCCCTCCCGGGGCGCCTGGGTGGCTCAGTGGGTTAAGCCTCTGCCTTCGGCTCAGGTCATGATCTCAGGGTCCTGGGATCGAGCCCCCCATCGGGCTCTCTGCTTGGCAGGGAGCCTGCTTCCTCTTCTCTCTCTGCCTGCCTCTCTGTCTACCTGTGATCTCTCTCTCTCTGTCAAATAAATAAATAAAATCTTTTTTAAAATAAATAAATAAATAAAATCTCCCCTCCCACTATAACTCTGCAAGGTACTATTGGTTCCACTTTTCAGATAGGGAAACCGAGGTGCTGAGAAGTTAAGAAAGTTTCCCAGAACCACACAGCTAGTTGGTGTAAAGACAGGAATGGAACTTCTCGATTATCTGACTGGTTAATTTTTTCTCTTAAGTATCCTAAACTGGGAACAGAGTTCTCACCCTAAAGGGCTCAATGCAGTAGAATTACTCACGGTGCAACATTGTAATGATGTTATAATAATGCAGTTAATGCTTTCAAGCAACCAGAGTCCAATAAAGCATCTAGGGTGCAATAAAACATCCAATTAACTAGTGAAACGAAATGTGAAATAACTTCTCAGGTAAATGTCAAGGAAATGAAGGGTGTCTAACTATGAAGTCTGCTAAAATGAGTAAACTACATCAAGCATTGTGACCAGTAACCTCCCAGCCTGGCTGTGTGAAACTCTCCTAAAAAGAGAGAAAATTATCTCACACTAAGTGGGGGGTGGCCTGGAAACTCACAGAGGAACACTGGGCCAGGGAGAGCTTGTGCTTTTCCATTTTATTCTACCTTCAGTGGAGCTCAGTCCCACAGTAGTCCGCCGTCATCACTGCACCCACATCACTTGCTCAGGGAGGTATAGTCCATATTTCGAGAGCAAAGACCAGCACACACGATAAATAAAGCCAGATCACCGCCATCACTTTGCAAAAATCCTCAGAGGGCCCCAATAAAACATGGACAGCTTTATGGGTGAATATGAAGGTACACTTGAAAGCCTAAAATGAAATGCATATGGATCAAATTGCTCTGCACTAACTTCCTAAGAGCTCTTCTCTGTCGTTGGCTATCCAAGTTCGAGGGAAGCACCACAGCCAGCTGACAGCACCCAGAAAGCTTCCACCGACAAATTACAGACTGTAAACGAAACTGAGATCTACCCCGTGGCTAAGTTTCCTAAGGTCTGTAGCGCTTTTAGGGGCTATCTTTCCCCCTCTGGTACAGCGGTTCCGCTACACAAGAAATCTGTGAACACCGTTCGTTTGCTAGGCACTAATGTTGGGGAACTGCTTAAAAAGAAACGTCACTTTTGGCTTGGGGGCAGCATGCTCGCCATTCAATGCCCTACTGGTTTCTTAACACGCCTATGATTAATATTGGTACTCAGGAAAGAGAACTTCTTCTGACCTTGAGCGTGCGCGCTAAATAAATTACCTCAGAACGAAAGTGGTGGGATCTCATAACAGCATCTGGGGAGAAAAGAGAAAAAACGAGACTTCATTTAACTCCTTGTTCTTCACCTGCCAAGTTACTAATGACTTACGCGAGATGCAAGGGTCAGGAAGGCACATTCCAGACGCCTCGATTTCGGTGGGGACACACTGTAGGGCGGGGAGGTTACTAGGCCATCGGTCTCTAGGTGAGTTCTCCGCGAGAAGTTTCAGGGAAAGTTCTGGGAGAGTTGAGAAGCCCCGAACTCTCCATGCCTTACTTTCTTACCCCTAAGCTCCAGCGATGGCTGGGTGAAGGGAGGATGCCGCAGCCCCGGATTCCGCTCTTACTACCCTTAGGGCTTTAGCAAACTGACACTTAGAATTTGCGCCCGTGCCTCCCCTCTCAGCTCTGGACATCACCGTGGTTATCCCATCCCGGCAGACCGGAGGAAGGCGGTGAGGGCAAAAAGGGCAAGGGACGTTTAAACACATAAACGTACTAGGCTTGCGGAGTGGGCAATGATGGGGGTAGGGACCGCAGCGCGGACGCGAGCTCCGCTTCACTCTCCAAATTGGCTTAAATGTTCCTCTTAGCCCGAAGAAACCCGTCTCGGCGTGTCTTACCTCGGCTCCTTGAACGACCCGAAAAGACCGATTTCATCGGATGCCTCCCTTTCTGGAGCCTGCGGTGCCAGCAGCAAAAGAAGACGATGGTGGCGATGGTGCCCAGCAGAAGCAACAAGAGGAAGAGGGCACATTGGATGCTGTAGGGTCTCAGCAAGACGAGGAAAGCCGCGGCGATCATGGTGCGGGCGAGGCGGGGGCCGCTCGGCGGCGGGGCTGGAGGGCGGCGGCACAGGCACCCGTGCCGGGCGCACCACGAAGCGGCGGGCACGGGCGAGCGCGGCTCAGCGCGTCATGCCCGGCGCTCGCGGCCCCGCGCCCAGCCCAATGGCTGCGCACCCCGCGCCAGCCGCGCTATGCGAGTGATCCAGGGCTGCGGGGAGCGCTTGCCATGACTCAGCAGACGGCGACGAGGCTGGGACTTGGCGGCGGGGAGTCTCTCCCCTCCCTCCCCAGGCGCCCCCGCCCCCGTCCGTGCGCAGCCCCCGGGCGCAGCCCCGCCAGGGACGCGGCAGGCTGGGAGGAGCAGCACTGCCGCTGTGGCCACCCCGGTCCCGCGCATCGTCTTGCGGCCGCCGCCGGCCTCGGCATCCCAGAAGCCGGGCGCACGTGGGTCGGGGCGGGGACGCGGCGCCCGGGCTGCAGCGGCGGCGGCCCGCGGGGGGCGGGAATGGGGCGCCGCGGCGGGGGCTCGCCTGATGACATCACGGCCGGGCTGCGGCAACGCGGGCGCGCGGACATGGCTGCGGCGGCTTCGGCGGCGGCCGCGGGCTGCGCCCGGGCCTGAGCGCCCAGCGCCCTCCCGCGGGGCCGCCCGCCAGTCCGCGCGGTCCGCGGGTGCACAGACCCGGCGCCTCTCCGCTCCCCGACACCCGGGGCTTCCACATATCCAGCCTCCCCCGGCCGAATTGCTGGGGAGCCCGGCGACAGGGGGCGCCAAGGAGCCCGGGGGAAAACCGTGAGGCGCTGGCGGGAGCCTGCAGGCGGTGCTACCCCCACCTCCCACCTCCCCGCGCCCCGCCCCGAGGTTGGGGCTTTGGAGGATGCAGCCGGGTGAGCTATTGCTTGCGGGGGGTTCCTCGCACGCTGAAGCGTGAACACCGGGAAGGGCCTTCCCTGGGAATTGGGGTTTTCCAGGCACGCGAGGCCCACCCTCTCCAAGCCCCTCTAAAGTGGGAGCGCTCCCCCACGAGAACGCTCCGGTCTGCAGACTTTAACTATTACACCCCCAAACTAGGTGCTATTTCTCAGCCGAGAAATGGGCACTTTTGATCCTGCCGCATCCATGCGTTCGTTTACCGTCAAACCTTGACTCATTCAGTGCGTTTGAAGAGAGAGGCAATTTCAGATTTAGGGAACTAGCAGATAAAGGAAGTTGGAGATTGGCTTGTAAATATTTTGAGGAGAAATATTTTAGGGAGTGTGAGGAAATAATGATCTGCCACGCTCAAAACGCATACATTCCCTCCTGCCCCCTCCTCTTTCCTCATGACCAGCTAAAAGTATACTGTTGATGGCCAGGAGATTCTACAGTGGTCTCTGGTGCAGTGCCAACGCAGAAGGTGTGGCGGGCACGCTGCAGTGTGCCTTTCTGCGGACAGCCCCTGCCACCTGGCCCGGAAGCCAGTGCGGCTGCAGTCTGCGGCATCTTTTGGCCTTGGCCGGCCGGGTAGGGTACTGTACCGCGCTATGCAGGCATTCCCTGGCGGGGAGGGGTGGGAGGCGGGGACGGACGGCTGTTTTTTTGCTTATTTTGTTTTATTTACTTGCATAAGGCAACTGCAATTATGGTGGCATAAAGTAACACATTATTGCATTTGTGTAGTTTCTAATAACTCTGAGGAGGACTCTTACTTTGGAATGTTTAAGACACTGAAGAAATTGTCATAAAAAGTAATGTGTAAAATTCTGAAAAGCATTTAAAGGATAGATGACAATACTTAAGTTGTATTTGCTTGTAGGATCTCAAAATCAGTACTCTTTTCTAACTATACAAAATCAACTGTATAACGCTGCATGAAAGCTTAACCCATTGAGGTTTTCAAGGCCTTGAACATATTACCATTAGTAGGCATTACAGGAAACTCAAAAAGGCATTGCCTGATGCATTTCCTAAATGCTAGGTTCATAAACATGGGAAACCATGGATGAAATTTTCTTACCTACAAGTTGTTTCCTAAAGCAAAATAAACATTCACGATGTTGAAGTGTGGCATCGCATTGGGTCGTTTTGGTTTGACGATGCAAGGATCTTGCTTGCAGATGCTGTATAAGGTGAGAATGTTGAATGTCAGAGAAGAGGCTACGCTGCAGGTCAGGATAGGCTTCACAGGTGCCTGGCGCTGGGGGAGTCTGCCAGGTAGCTCTGCACCATGCTCACATTGCTCAAAGGTCTCCTGCTACCGCAGCCCACTGCAGTGAGAGACTATATTCCTGTCCATTGTGCAGGAGTATTGAAGACTCCCGAGAGTCTGCAATGTGTGGCTCATTGGAAAAGGAAGAATTCTTTCCTGCATTGACTCCCAGGGGCCCGGTAGAATAATTTAAAACAACAAAACTAATTAACCTTCTGCAACCATTGGCAGAAATAACTAATAGAATTTAGGAAGGTCACTTTTTTTTTTTTTCTTTTAGGAAGGTCACTTTTATCTTGTATTTCCCATGGACTAAAATTTGTGAGTGAGCTAACATGGCCTAACTATCCTTCAAAGTTGTCTAAGATCACAAACAGCATAGTAACCAATTGCTCCGAGCTCTGCCTTTTTAACAACAAAAGGCAACAAAATAACAATTATAGGTTTTCTGAGCTATTCCTTTAGCACAATTGTTATCATCCTGTGTCTTGCTGCAGCCATTTGTAAGTTTCAAGTACACACAAGAACATCATTTATCTCTCTCGGCAGGCAAATGCCTTAACTGCCGTGCAGTAGGATTATAGATATTTCTTTTTAGCAACATTTGTGTTTGTTCTTCACATCAGTTATCTCAAGGATACTAATAATAAGGAAACCAAATCATTGAAAGAATTGAATATTTGGGTTCCATTGCCATTTTCTGATTTGTTGCTAATTTATCATTTCTATCTCCAAATAATGGCATGTTATTAATTGCTTCCATGTGTTTATGTGATACAAATGCATTGTGGAATTTAATAAGTATTAAATCAGCCAATCAATCCTTTTTGGAAGTTAATTTAGTGAAATTCATATATTTTCCTTCTGCTAGGTTTTCATTACAAAAAATAATTGACATTGTAGCAAAGTCACAAAGAAATTAAGGTTTGGCAGTCAGATTCTACTCTAGTCAGAATGGAGGAGGACAGTCCTTGATCACATGTTTCATATGAAGAAATGAACAATCAAGATGGAAAAGTATAGATAATTTTTTGACCTTTTATGCTAGTGTGTTAGCACTGTCACCCAAGGGAAGACAAATGAGTTGATGAAAATGGTTAAGAGTGTTCGGTATCAGATATGTAGTAGATGATTCCTCATGCAGCCCTTCTTCCCTTTGGATTCTCAAGCAAATTGAGAATACACATGAGGAACCAAAAGGAAACTAAAATATTAACTTTATTCAGAGTAAATTCAGATTGAAGAACATGGCTTAGATTCAAGGCCAAAATGGGACATCTTATTCCTTTTCCCCTAACTCTGCATCCCCACCCAGTCATAGCTGAAGAACTACAGGTCTTCCCAACACTAGGGCACCAGGATACTCCTTCTTACCTGGAGACCAGAAACCAAAGAGAGCCTGACACTGTCCCACCCATGAGGCTTGCAGCATGACTAAACAAGAAACAGGACCCTATGTAAGAAGGAGACTTTTCATACATCAGCCCAGCCCACTAGGAGCTGGAAGGCCCTCTCTGATTTCCCCATCACTGAGTTATTCACCTGCCAAAGTAAGATGAGTAAGGGGCTTTCATAAAAAGAAAGAAGTTCTGCAGTATTTCCCTAGAGATAGGCAGTTGTGGCACAAATTCCTAATTTATGGGTCAGAAAGAAAAGAAGCTCCACCCTAATCTGGGTAGGGACCCACTGAGAAAAAGGGAAGAAATGAAGGTGACTCAAGCTTTGATCTAGGGTGGAAGGACAGTTCTGAAGGAAAAGATGACAAACTGAGTCTTACATCCCTTAAGGTAGAGGTGTTGGAAGGATATGCATACAAAATTATCCAGCAAATGCATGGAAACATGGGTGGAGAGGTCAGAACCAGAGATAGACTGGGAGTCATCAACATGAATTATAGTTGAGGTCATGGATATGGACAAAATGACTAAGGCAGAGAAACTATAGAAAGAATTAGAATAGGAACTTTGGAGATGACTTCAATTTGTGGACTGGAGAAGGACAGCAGAAGGCAAGTCTGTGGAAGCCCAAAGAGGAAGCGTTCCAATTTAGTGACTTTCTAGAACACAGGCACAAATGGGAGGTTAAGGCATGCGAGGACTGAGGACCAGTGACAAGGAGACCTCCGGAAACCTTCCAGAGAACTGATTCATCCTAGTGGGAGAGGCTAAAACCAGACATTACCGGGTTGAAGAGGGAGTAGGAGGTGAAAACAGGAGAGAGCCTCTGTCCACAGGCTTTGGAGAAATTTAACTGTAAAAGTTAAATTCTAACTCTAAAAGATAATTTACCTAAAAGGGAAGAGTAGAATTGTGATTAAAGCCTGAGTAATGTTTTCTTATTTTTATTTTTTATCAGGGTGGGGTACTTAAGCAAGTTTACAGGGAATTTGAGAGGTGGAGTGGTAAAGAAATTAAAAGTTAAAGAGAAAGGAGAGGAGGGCATTCTTCTGGGCACTTAGGGTGTAGCTGTTTCTTTTAACATATCTGCAGTCCCCTAGATGGGTTCTTTCTGCTCTCTGGCTGCTTTGACTCCTCAGTTAACACTGACCCTGACTAGTTAGGAAGGCTCCCTGCCCATGGTCTCCTCCCCACCAATCCTGGCTACAAACACTCAGACTAGGGGAATGATTTTTAGGGAAAGATAAGGAATACCTTCAAATGTAGCCCAAATTATCTGTAATCTTTTATTACAAACCTAAATGAAAGTAAGCATATTACCCAACTGGTAATCACACAATGACATTACATTGAAATATTACCCCCTTGAAAACAAAAAGTTTAGGTAAGAGTGGCTCCAGCAATACATTTTTAGAAATAAATCATTACTGAGTTTGGACTGATAACCTACTTGTTCCTAGGTAAAGCTTTTTACTCTCAGAATACAAATGGTATAAAAGGAAAATTGAGAGGCATCTGAGGAAACGTGTTGTACAGCCTATTTATTACCAAATCCTTTTTCATAATAATCTGAGACCTATGCCAACAAAGCATATGTTCTTGTATTGAAAGGTAAAGGAGTTACATCATCTAGAAGAACCTACATTGTCTAATGTAATATAGGAGGCAATTTCCAGCCACCAGAATCAGGGGAGCCATCATATGGATGGATTGCTATTGTCTTTTGAAAATTTGGTTTCTTGAAGGAAAAATAATTAATTATTTGCAAGTATTATTTTCAGCAAATCTTCCCTGGGAAAAGACTTTATATTCATTTTACCACAATAAAAACTTTTAAAAATAACTTGAAGGCATCATTGTAAGATAAAATATCTCAAGTGAATCATTCTAAATTGTTCTTGTAACATTTTAGAAGTTTTAGAGCCTAATTAGGATTTCTTGTCCCATGGGTTGTAGAATCCAGAATAATGCTGTCGGGGTGGGGGAATGCTCTTTTTTGTGAACATTACAGGCTTCTCAAAAAAGTCTACTGAGTCTGAGAGTTTTAAAAAAAAATGTCTGTAATTGAATTCATCTACCCTATAATGCTTTGCAGACAGTTTTTGAAAAGTAATCATTTATTATCTGCTAGCGAATAGAATTCATTTATGTAGTTTCTAACATTGAGTGTGGGATTAGTCATGCAGCAAAATACTGAGTCATTTGGCCAGAAAATTTACTCATAGTTGTATGAACTGCCAATGGAAAATTTGAGAGCTGTTCATAAATCAAATTATAAAGCTCTTAGAGTTATAAATCACTGAGCAGCATTGTTCATTATTATTCAGATAGTGTAAAATATTTCCACCATTTCTAAGTAGGGGCAATTTACAAAGCAAGTTTGAAAGCTCAAGTTAGTGTCTTCCAGTTCCACCATAAGGGTTACAAGCATTTATACATTCTCAAGTGAAAAAAAGAAAAAAAAATTAAGGTAGGAGGTTTATAGTTGCATTGTAAATATGAGATGAAAAAAATCTTGACTAATGTTTATGAATGAAATGCCAAACTGTGTTAATGAAATGACAGCAACATTTAATAGCTAAATTTCCTCCATTTCTTATAATATTTTGTGGCACTTTTGCATTAAATATTTTGTGCAAATACATTTCTATGCTAATTCATTAGCATGCTGATAGCCTGAAAGAATAATGTCACTAAGACAGCAAAGTTAACAAGTATCCCAAGAAGAACAGAGAACTCCAATGAATAACTGATGATTAGTAAAAGATGTTTCAATAACACACTATTCCAAAGGTTATTGAAATTATCCCAATATAATGACATCTTGTTGATCTGTAATAAAAAGAAAAGTATATCTTAAAATGTCCTAGTTAACCCTGAAGCACTTTTTGGAGTAAAATAGGGAAACATACAGCAAACACACGAAATGAGAATATAGTGGAGTTTGTATTTCTATGAAGAAAGTGAAAACCTAAAGCCTGTTCTTGCTGTCCTATCTGCTGCAAGAGTTCTTAACCTGGAATTCATGAACAGACTTCTAGGGTCCTGAAATTATATATAAAAATATGGGTCTCTATTGGAGAATATGGGCCATAGTTTTCATCAGGTTCTTAAAGAAGTATTAAGAACAAAAGAGAAAGAGGGAGAGGAAGGAAGGAAGGAAGGAAGGAAGGAAGGAAGGAAGGGAAGAAAGGAGGTAGGAAGGAAGGGAGGAGGAAGGAAAAAAGGGAGGGAAGGAGAGAGAGAGAGAGAATTATCAGAACCATACAGATCCATACAAATACCAAGGCTTCTGCAGTATCAAATGATTCTCTCAATCCATCAACATTAACATCACCTAGGTACCCTCCTTGACAGTGGGAGAAGTGTCCTAGGATGAGCAAACTCTCTACTCTAACCTATAGAAGTTCTGGGACATCTCCCAAGTACAGGTGAATGCTTCCCACCCTGAAACTAATGGAAGATGATATCCTGTGAGTTTCCTGTTCTCTTGCAACTTTGAACAGATTAGGAAAGAGACAAGTCAGTCCCTAAGGTTAACTTTCATTGAGATGTCTAATCTAACCCTGAAAGGAATCCTGTGTTAACTATCTGGGACCACTTGCACAGACTTCTGTCATGAGAAGAGGTGGCTAACTTGATTCTTGAGCTACCTTCAGGCCAGTTAAGCATCCTAATTTATATCTAGATATTTGGATGGATAAACCCATTCTGAGCCAAAACACTGGTACTAAGATTTGGTCTTGAGCTCAGAGTCTATAAGGACTCCATAGTTTTAAGGCTTAAAAGAAAGGCAAAAGGACTTAATATTAAGCTCCCCAAAACTACTCCTAGACATCTTGGTGAATGTAACAATTACTCTTCCTAAATCCTGCCTCAAGCCACAGTCTATGAAGCTTTTCACCATTCCTCCTTCTATAGAGACTTGGTAAAATGGGGCCTTCGATCCCACCAGATAATTCCTTTATTTGGTATCGAAGACGGCCTGTCCATACCAAGTGCTCAGCTTCATCCACCCATATCTCTAACTTCCCATACGTGCCATACTTACGAACCCTGACTCCTCCCACGTCATATTTTCAGAACACCTGTTCCCAGTGTCTTATCACTGTGATCCCATTCTGCTACATCATGGGGCTTGTTATTTCATCTTGACTTTTTCATTCCAGAGGGCAAGCCCAGTTTCCAGGAGTGTTCTGATCTCTCAGTTTGGTTGGTTCTATTTCCTCCAAGTTCCCTTCTGACCCTCTAGGCTGTGAAGGGTTTAGTGGCACAACATTCACACGTTCCACACAGAGACAGACTTTGAACTGATGCCATTTATTGAGTGGTTCAGACCCCTCTGGCTCTAGCCTGAGCACCATTCTTTGCGTAATTTCATTTGTCGCCTTTTGAAATGAGGCAGGACTCCACCTTGAGAAGACACTGGTAGGACTGCCATTAGTGTACCAGACCCCTGGCGGTCTGCCATCTGAGACCTGTTGAAGTCTGGGTCTTAGTCTCTAGATTAAGGGGCACCAGCAGCAGCACCCTGGGAGTTGGCTGGTACAATCTTATTCACCTCTCTCACTCACTCAAACAACATGGGACAGCTTGTCCTGGGCTTCCTCATTACTGAATGATTATCCTGGGTTGGACAACCAAGTTATTTTAGTAGTGACTAACACTTGCTGATTATCTACTCTGCTAAGTTTCTGCTAAGTGTTTTTACATACATTTATTCATTTAATCCTCACAGCTGTCATGGGTAGGTATCTGCTCATCTCCTTATAGATAAGGACCTTGAGGCTCAGAGATATAGAATTTCCCCCAAGATGACAAGTGCCTTCACATTTGTCCAGCACTTCAAAAACCGTAGTTTCTGTTGCATGCTTTGCATTTACACTGCCTCCCTGCCCACTGTAGCCTCACCTCTAAAGGAAATCCTCCCAGTTAGGTTTGCAGGGCAGCTACACTATCTCTCTTCAGTCTGTTCTTAGACTAACGCAAACCAGATGAAGGAGGGCCAACCAGACACCGGACACTCCAGCAGTATATCAGCTGTTTCCCAGCACACAAGGGATGCTCCTCCCCTTTAGCCTATGAAGGATTTGCCTAGACCATTTTTTTTTAAAGATTTCATTTTATTTATTTTAACAGAGAGAGAACACAAGCAGGCAGAGAGGCAGGCAGAGGCAGAGAGAGGAGCAGGCTCCCCGCTGAGCAAGGAGCCCGTTGCGGGACTTGATCCCAGGACCCCGGGATCACGACCTGAGCCGAAGTCAGCCGCCCAACCAACTGAGCCACCCAGGCGTCCCTGCCTAGACCATTTTATACTTCAGTGTAGCAAGACTTCTTTTGTTGAAAAATTATAGATCTGTTATTATTTCATTGCCCCATTACTATCACTTGAGTAAATTCAACTCAGCACCTCCAGGAAGCGAAACAAGCTTAGGGGACTAAGCAGAGTTCCACTTTGGAAAAATGCCTCTATTAGAGACCATCTGACTATTCTTCCTAAAAAGGATAGCTCTTGGGGTGCCTGGCTGGTTCAGTCGGTGGAGCATACAACTCGAGTTCTCAGGGTCTTGACTTCAAGTCCCACGTTCGTATGAACCTACTTTTAAAAAAAATGGATAGCCTTAATAATTTGTCTTCATATTTTTAAGTAAGACTGTGGTTTTCTGATATAGCATCATTGGCATCCAGGTTAATTATCTGTGCTTCTTAATACCTCTCCCACCACTGCAGCTAGTAAACACCCCCCCCCATGCACACACATACACATACACTACATGTTTGATCTAAGCTTGTATGAAGGGGATCTGGGTCTTTTTCCTTCAGTTACTAATGAAAATACTACTATTAATAAACTAAATAACCTAAGTAAATGAGATAATGAATATGCTGTTAATATACCTATGATATCAACTCATGATGGAGTACTGTTATTATTCACAGATGGGGAAACAGGCACAGAAATGTTATGTGGATAGTAAGTATTAGATTTATGGTTAGGGATCCAGCCAGTTTGATTGATTCTAGGTCCTGTGTTTGTAACCACTTACCTGACCCTGCTTTATCATCTAATATATTCACAAAAGATTCAGACTAGAAGACTCTCTCCAGTGACCAACATAGCGAAAAAACAAACAAACAAAAAAAGGTATTTTACTAAGCTTTCAATCCTTTGGTAGGAGGACAAGTTAGTCTCCCCCCTCTTAGTGTTAACACGAGGTACATCTGCCTGGAATTCTGCATCCCCTTGGCGGTTTGAGCAATTTCTCTACTATAGATTCATGAATTCACAACACTGTCCTCAAATGCCACCACCCCTGAGCCCCCTGTTCCTCTCAGTCTTTGACACTCCTTGAGGTTGGCTTCCACACTTTGAACTCACTGTACTCATCTATCCTTCCTTGCCTTTAGATAGCTTTCTAGATTTCACCTGGATCAAGTAGATCCATTCCATTTTCTTGGGCTTCCTTCTTCGATCAGTACTTGCATTCTCCCTTAACTAACTTCCTAGTCCTGACTTGCCCTAGGGCTGCCCACACCCAGGCTTGGCAATACAGGTAACAGAGAGTACTTGGCCCCTTAAATTTCCTTCCATCTGCATTATTCTACAAATTTATTGAAGAAAAATACTGTCACTCAGAAAAATACTGTCACTTTTCTAACGACCTGTATATAGGAGGCAGAGAAATAACTTAATAAAAAAATGTGAAATGTAGTTGATCATTGCTTTTTTTTTTATTTGAATGGTGCTTTCACATGGTATGAAAGACTATTAGAGTGAGAAAATTATTGGTAATAGATGGAGGGGCAAACCACTTAAGGTGATTTATTAAGTAAATTATCTGAAATATGTGACTCAGCACATTAATTATATTTAGAACTCAATTTTTGAGAGTATAAAAGTACAAAAATAATAGAGACTATCTAAATGGTAACCAACTATTTCATCAATATATGATATTAATGTAGAGTATATGGGGCAGATATTTCAAAGAGAAATTGGTTTCTCCTTTGATGTTATAATTGATAGGATAAATTAATATTTGAAAGTTGAATCACCCCTGATTTTTATGCATAGGCATTGATTCTTGCATCAGAACTATTACATTTTGTGAATTTTAGAAATTGGTCTAAAATTTAATGTTCTAGAATATGATTACTTAAAGCAAAAAGCATAATGATCTCATCTTGCCCTCAATTTTCAAGATGAATAGAATGTTTTGCATTAATCAAAAAAATGTGAAATGGAAGATGATTTACATGACTTATAGTCATTCTAAAATAGAACTTTTAATTGATTCTTACTTTTCTTTATGCTTAACTTGGCATCTGTGTTTGTGATACATGGGGAAACGTCACATAAATACCGATGGTTGGTGGTGGTGCAGAGAAGATGGTAACAGAAAAATAGCCAAGGAAAAGCTACTCACAAAAACTGATATTTCTTAGAAAAGATTTTGGAGGCCCTAGAACCACAGGAAAACTCGCCCAAGGTCTCTTTAAGTTTTGCATATACTTTCTTGCACAAGCTTTCAGACATTTCCACACATGGTTTCAGGCTTTTTGTAGACAGTTGGTGGGGATAAATGACATTGTGGAGCAGATAAAGACTGCCTTCCACCATTCCCAGCCTCTGATTTCTGTGCTAATATCTCTCTGCTGTAGAAGTCTTCTTCCTGAATATATCAAGATGAAGGTAAGCCAATCACCCTGTCTAACTGCAGATAAGACAAAAGCTGGGTCATTTAGCACCTGACTCTCTTGCCAGGTCAGGAACAACAGAGAAACTGAGAAAGTGCATCACATGTAGTAAGGGTAAGAATGTTTCATGAAGTTTTGTTTTAGTTTTGTGTGTGTGTTTTCTGGGTCAAAATGTAAACTGTATTTCTCACTGTGAACTGCCAGAAATGGTTGAAAGCCGCTGACTTACATTATCCAACCAACCACATATCATGGATGTTCTCATGACTGTGTTTATGTTTAATTTCACATCCTACAGGTACTATCTAGAGAATTAATGAAATGCTTTCTGCTAGCAAAAAATAAAGAGGGGAAGATAACTACATGGTGAATTTTCTACTATTAGAAAATAAGAGGAGTATTTAATACAATACCAAACTCACAATATCCTTTCTGAATTTGTTAATTAGCAGGTAATATAAATATTGAATCATCTGTTTGTGGATGTTGTAACAGAATATTGGTCTGAAGTCTACTGAAAAGTAGTCATTCTGAAAAAGGATCAATATGTCCCTGCTGGTTAGTCTTGAACGAACTGTGTGTTTTTGAAGATTTTGAAATTTGCTCAATAACTAAATCATATTAGCAGTAGAAAATTTTAGTATAGGTAGGATTACAAAAACAACATTTTTATAAACGAATTTTCTCCAATTTTCTTATTGTGGTAAAAACAACTAACATAAAATTTACCATCCTAACCATTTTAAGGTGTAAAGTCAGAGGCGTTAAGTATATTCACATTGTTGTGTGACCATTACCACCACCCATCTCCAGAACCCTTTTCATCTTGCAAAACTGAACCTCTACACCCATTAAACAATAACTCCCTGTTCCTCTTCCCTTCACCCTGGGGCTATCCTCAACCCCAGTGACCTAGGAGTCTGGCATCTGTCACCATCACTAAATGATATTTAACAGGTCCCTATAGTTAAATCTGACAAAATTCAATCTTATCAAATAATAACAATTTGCTGTAGGATCTTACCTGCTATATATTATGTCTCTCAATTACTGTTCTTAATTTATTGTAGTAATGTACAGTGAGGTAAGGCATTGAGGAGAAAGAAGTTTAAGCAGCTGGCTTGCTCTGCAGGAAAAGAAATGAAGATGAAAGAAAGCAGATGACACAGTTTAAACTCCATTTAAGTATGATAACTAAGCCCCCATGGGGTTCAGCAAACTACTGCTCATCTGCCTGCCACCTGTTTTTTTATACAGCCTGCAAGCTAAGAATGTTCTTTACATTTTTAGATAGTCGAAAAAAAATCAATATAAGAACAACATACCAGGGCGCCTCGGTGGCTCATTTGGTTGAGCAACTACCTTCGGCTCAGGTCATGATCCAGGAGACCCGGGATCGAGGGATCGAGTCCCATATCGGGCTCCCGCCTCTGTGGGGAGTCCGCTTCTCCCTCTGACCTTCTTCTCCCCTCTCATGCTTTCTCTATCTATCTCAAATAAATAAATAAAAATCTTTAAAAAAAAAAAAAACAACATACCATGATATGTGAAAATTACATAAAATTAAAGTTTCAGTGTCCATAAATAGTTTTATTGGAACATACCCACACTTAGGTTTTTACATATTGTTATGGCTGCTTTCATGCTATAAGGGCAGAGTTGAGTAGTTGTGACAGAAACCATAAGAGGCAATCTCATCGCTTTGTACTGCTGCTCAGTGCCCCACAAATCACCATAATGCACTTACAATAACTTCACGGTGTTTCAGTGTATGCATATTGTCACACAGTGGCATTTTATTTATTTTTTTATTACTAGTACATGTCAGTCATGTAAAAAACAAAAAAGAGCAAAGCGTATTTCATGCTTTTAAAGCAGAGTAGAGTGTGGCTTATTTTGTTATCAAATTAGGTGTTATCAAAGCATTGTGTTTATGATCCAGTGACACCATAGGCATGTTAAACGAACATTGTATGTGTCAATATTACCAAACTAAGCACTCATCACAACATTTCCAATTCACAGGACAGCAACTGTCAAAAAAAATTAGAAAACACAAAATGAAATATCTCATCCCAGTAGAATTTCTTCCCAAAAATAAGAAATGGGGATGCCTGGCCGGCTCAGTCAGTGGAGCATGTGACAATTGGTCTTGGGGACAAGAGTTCAGGCCCCATGTTGGGCACAGAGCTTACTAAAACAAACAAATGAAACAAAGCAAAGTGAAATGAAATGAAACTGAGTCTCCATCCAAAATAAGTTTCTGAGTGGTTCATTTGTTAGCCATGCAATGAAAACCATTAATAGATAGTGGGTTAAATAATGCTTGATTGCAGTAGCTAAAGACATGTACCCAGGAAAAAAATAAACTTTCTTAAGATCATTAGACTTTCAGCAAAAACAGTTGCTCAAAGAACTGAGAACATCAGGAACAACATAATAATCAATTTAAAAACAAGGCAAATGACTTAGTTTTTCTCGGGCTGGATGAGTCAACAGATTCTGCTGATACTGCTCAGTCATTCTTGTTTATTTGGGAGTAATTGCTGAGTTTAGAGTGACTGACAAATTAGCCTCTACAAGTAGTCTTTGTGAAACAACCACAGGAGAAAATATTTTCAAAGGAGTTGAGAAAACAATGATTCAGTACAATCTGAAGTGGAATCTACTAAGATGTGTTACAACTGATGGTGGTAAAAAATGTGTGTGGAGCAGAAAAGGCGTTAGACAAATTTACAAACCTTGTGAGACTAAAAGATGTTTAAAGCCTACTGTTATTCATTTTATTATTTATCAGCAGGTACATTGCAGAAAATATTTGAACTTATCACATCTTTTTAAAATAGCTTTATTGAAATATTATGCACATACCAGGCAATTCACCTGTTTGAAGAGTACAATTCAATATTTCTTTCGTAAATTCAGAGTTGTGCAATCATCACCACAATTCAATTTTTTTTAAAGATTTTATTTATTTATTTGACAGATTACAAGCAGGCAGACAGAGAGAGAGGAGGAAGCAGGCTCTCTGCTGAGCAGAGAGCCTGACGCAGGGCTCCATCCCAGGACCCGGAGATCACAACCTGAGCCAAAGGCAGAGGCTTTAACCCACTGAGCCACCCAGGCACCCCCACAATTCAGTTTTTAAGAAAAATCTTTGTTCTCTCTAAATGAAAGGACATTCTTATACACATTAGCAACCATACCTCCTCCCAACCCCCACCCCCCACAATCTCTTATCCCTAAGAACCCACCAATCTAGTTTCTGTGTCTATAAATTTTTGGTATTTATTCTTGACATTTCATATAAATGGAATCACATAATGTGTGATCTTTTGAGACCAGTGTCTACCACTTAGCATGTTTCCAAGGCTCATACGTGTTGTAGCATGTATCAGAACTTTATTTCTCATTGCTGAATAATATTTCACTCTAAGGATGCTACAGTTTATTTATTCTTCATGAGTTGATAGATATTTGGGGTTTTCTACTTTTTAGCTATTATGAATAATATAGGTATGCACATTTGTATACAAGTTTTTGCATGGATATATGTTTTCATTTCTCTTGGGTGTATATTTTGGAGTAGAATTGATGTGTTACGGGATGATTCAATGTTTAACTATTTGGGAAACTGCCAGAACATTTTTCAAAATGCCTGCACCATTTTACAATCCCACCAGCAATGTGTAAGTGTTCCAATGTCCCTGCAACTTTACAAACACTTGTTATTTTCTGTCTTTTTTGATTACAGCCATCTTGGGGGGTATGAAGTGACATGTCATCATACCGTTTATGAGCATTTCTGTAATGATTAATGATATTAAGCATCTTTTCATGTGTTTATTGGCTATTTGTGTATCTTCTTTGAAAAAATGCCTGTTTAAATCCTTTGCCCATTTAAAAAACTGGGTTGTCTCTTTATTATTGCATTGTAAGAGTTCTTTATATATCCTGTATACACATCCCTTATGAGATCTATTTTCAAATTTCTTCCATTGTATAGGTTGCCTTTTTTGCTTTCTTGATGGTCTCATTTGTGAAGATAACACTTTCGTTGCCATATTTATAAAAGCATTGTCTATTATGGACATTGGGGAGGGTATGTGCTATGGTAAATGCTGTGAAATGTGTAAGCCTGATGATTCACAGACATGTACCCTGGGGCAAATAATACATTATATGTTAATAAAAAAAATCATTGTCTAACCCAAGATCATAAAATTTACTCCTATGTTTGCTTCTAAGAGTTTATAGTTTTAGTTCTTACATTTAGGTCTATGATCTAAATGTCAATTTTGGATTAATTTGTGCATATAGTGTGAATTAGGATTAGCTCTTTTGCATATGAATATTTAGTTGTTCCAGCACCATTTGCTGCAAAGACTCTTCTTTCCTCACTTACTTGTCTTTGCAACCTTGTAAAAGATCAATTGATCATAAATGTAAAGGTTTATTTATGGACTCTCAATTCTATTCTAATGATTTATATGTCTATCCTTATGTCAGGACCACACTGTTTTGTTTATTGTAGCTTTGTAGTAAAATTTAAAATTAGAAAATGTGAGTATTACAAATTCCTTCTTTTTCAAGATTGTTTTGGTCATTGTTGATATCTTGCATTTCCATATAAATTTTAAGATCACCTTGAAATTTCTGAAAATATCATTATCATCACTGAACCAACAGTGCTAATGGTGAACTTCCTTCTTGTGGATTTGACTGTCATATGTTCCATGAATTTTTTCAGAACCAGAAGTTGAGTATTCTGACTTCCCCTGGTATACAGCATTTCCATAACTTAGCAGTGGTGAAGTTTCACTGCAAATGTGTGAGCTCAGGGCCAAGACTGAAATTTTTGGGAACTGTACTCAACCACTCCAGTGGAATGCTGAATGACTTTTGGAACACTGAATGGCTAACGGAAATTAGCTTTTGTAACAGACTTGATAATGTTTCTTAATGAATTCATTAACAAACTACAAGACAAAATAAGTACTTATATGTAAAAATTACACTAAGGTAAAGTCATTTCAATAACCATGATATGTCACTCATAAGTAATGTCTCAGGCTGCTTTATATACTTCCCCTCATGCCAAAAGTTATAACAAGAAATGAGATGTTCATCTCCACTCAAATTTGCACTAGATGTATTTTTCCAGTTCAAACTACAGTTCTAGCATTGTGTTTCAGACTTCAGTGTAAGTACAAAGAAAATTTACCTATTTCAAAATACATTTAAGGGGCACCTGGGTGGCTCAGTCAGTTAAGCATCTCACTCTTAGTTTCAGCTCGGGTCATGATTTCATGGGTCATGAGGTGGAGCCCAGCATCCTCCTGCACTCTACTCTCAGTGGGGAATCTGCTTAAAGATTTTCTCCTCTGCCCCCACCAACTCCCTCTCTCTCTTTCTCTATCTAAAATAAATCAATCTTTAAAAAGTACATTTAACTATGCAATGAGGAACTTCTACCTAACCTTTAATTGGAAATAATTAATTGCTGCAATGGAATAGTACACTAAAAAAGCAAATATCAAATGAATTTAACAGAATTCTATTAAGTCTACTAAGAGATGAATATCCTTAATTAAAATTTTTAACTTATATTATGAACTTCCTTGGTGATGATTGTACAATATTGTGAATGTACTAAAAAACCAGTGAACATATACTTGAAATGATTAAAATGGTAAATTTTATGCTCTGTGAATTTTATCTCAGTTAAGAAAATTATAAACTCATGGATTAATATCAGTATAAGGCAATACCTATTGGTGTGAAAGATATTTTCAAATGTGGAATTTATAAAATCTCATTGCAGGTCAACATTAACAAATTAATACTTGGAAATGTATTTTGATGGTGGGGAAAACTTTGAACCCCAATTCAACAAGATGTTATTTTTTAAATTCTATTCTCATGTATTACAAAAAGTTGTATTCAATTATTAATAGTATATTTGCAATTTTAAGAATAGAATTTTGTGAAAACTTATTTTCTTTTTTGCTATATAAGAATTACATAGGGCCCCTGGGTGGCGCAGTTGGTTGAGTGACTGCCTTCAGCTCAGGTCATGATCCCGGAGTCCCGGGATCGAGTCCCACATCGGGCTCCCAGCTCCGTGGGGAGTCCGCTTCTCACTCTGACCTGCTCTCTCTCACTCTCTCCCTTTCCTAATAAATAAATAAATAAATAAATAAAATCTTTAAAAAAAAAAAAAGAATTACATAATATCCTTAATTTTGCCTCTTGACTGACTTACACAGCCTAAAATGTTCACTATGTCACCCTTTATAGAAAATGTTTGTTGACCTTGCTCTGAGTAAATGGATTAATGATATTTGCTAGGAGTGGAGTTTTTAATCTATGGAATGCTTTTAATTATATATCCCTGATTTAGGATGGCTTATGGCAAACATACCCAGAACCTCTGGGTTTATAACTTCTTAGAAAAGGTCATGCAAGCTATACAACTCTGAGGTATAAAATGGAGATATAAAATGGATATGTGTTACAACTTAAACACTCCCCACTATGTGAGGTGACCCTCAAACCTCATTTAGAGGCCTCACTTATTCTAGGCCACAAAGTACCTATGAGAAGGAAGGACCTACAAAGCCAGCAAGATGCCCTAGACCTCTCTCTACTTGACCTGTGCCTCTTGATTGCTTGTATCATTAAAATTATTAATATGGTTGATGCTAAGTAAAATCCCTGATATTTGTGAGTCAGATATGACTCACAGTTCAGTTCAACTCCATGTGTGAGCTCAAATATCATTCATATATTTGAAAACCCAAAGTAAGTTTTAAGAGTTACAACAAACAATTTTGGCAAGACAATACCAAATTATTTCATGCTTGGAGCAAAGAATGATGAATTTCTCTTAAAGTAGGTAAAAGTACCATATTTTCTAAAAGAATTATTTAGCATTCTTTGGTAAGGAGCGTACGTTACCTTCTGCTCAACAGTCTAGATATTTCTTGAAATCCCTGCAAGTTCAGTGCCCCCTTCTGAATTTAAAGTTTTATTATTTATAATTAAATATCTTTTCATAGAAACAAACCAATATATGTGAGTAATAAGGATGTTAAGACCAAATGTACTACATCATCTGTGCATAGCAAAAATTAAATTTGATCATTTCAACCCTTCCTAAGAATTATTATCTACTTTCTACTTTTCAGGTTTTAAAAAATTATTATCCCTTAAAAGTTTTTATGAACTGTATCTTTGTCTTTGAGATATATTTTTCTTCCATTCTTTATGGTAAATTCTTAAATATACACCAAGAAAAGTCTTCCACCTCAAATGTATAGAGTTTTCAAAAACAAAACAAAACAAAATAAACTTCTAAGCAATTCTTATTGATTTCCCTTGGAATATTTTGATCCTGATGAGATCTACTATTACTAATGCCTTTTTTTTTTTAAGATTTTATTTATTTATTTGACAGAGAGGAGAGAGACCACAGGTAGGCAGAGAGGCAGGCAGAGAGAGAGGGGGAAGCAGGCTCCCTGGTGAGCAGAGAGCCCAATGCAGGACTCCATCCAAAGACCCTGAGATCATGACCTGAGCCAAAGGCAGAGGCTTTAACCCACTGAGCCACCAGGCACCCCTACTAATGCCTTTTATAACTTTGGTCCTGTGAAATACTGTCTGTATAAATTTATAATGTTTCTATGTTGGTTTTTTGACTGCTTAAAACTGACAAGAAAAAACTTGTAAAGATGAAAGTTTTTTCACACTATTTCATTTTATAAGTGACAATTCACTGCATATCAGCCAGATCCTGGAAACAAGACATCCTCATAATGATGATGAAATTGGAAGGTTTTGAATCAAATGAAAATGTGCAAAATTTGTCAGTGGGATAAAGATAGGAAACATTTAGTAAAAGTAACTCAAAAGTTACTTGAGTGGCTACTGCCATTATGAAACATATAGTTGTAAATACATTATGTATCCTTTTTTGCTTTTGTTTTTAAGGAAAAACATTAATTTTGGGACTACATCCAGAATAGCATCATCTACATGGGCATTCCCTCTTCCTACAATTTCAGAAAATCTTTGAAAACTACTTGAGAAAATGCAGAAGATCTTGCAAACAGATGACATTACCAATACCCAAGCTCTTAGAAAAGGAAAGAGGAAAAGGACAGAGACAATGGACTCAGAGAATGCAAATAGTGACATGGATAAAGGACAGGTTGGTGTTCTGTTATCTCAGTATAACTTTATTATCTAGCTCCAGCATAATTCCATAACGCTTTTCATAATTTTTTACTTTAGTACTTTCTCTTCTTCCACTAACTCATTGTTCCCTTTAATTCTTTGTTCAACCAAGGGAATAAAATTTCACATTCTCTTTGTAATGTTGAACAAGTTGAGTTAGAAACATGCTCGAAAGACATTTTACCTGCCTCTATTTAAGTATGGGCAATTATCCCATTGTTCAAACTTTCACTCATCTTCTGGGAAATGAAAGAGCAGCAAAATGTCAGAAACTATTTTTCCTCTCAAAAAGTACTGAGGAAATTGAAATATCTACTGCTTCTTTAAGATTTACTGTTTCTTTTCTTTTTTAACTCCAGTTTGTGACCCATGTTCATCACGGGTTTGGTGTGGACTCCTTTCTTGTATTTAT
Organism: Nasua narica; assembly: GCA_028533885.1. Classification (NCBI taxonomy): domain Eukaryota; kingdom Metazoa; phylum Chordata; class Mammalia; order Carnivora; family Procyonidae; genus Nasua; species Nasua narica. Next base: position 85,550,403 of record CM052802.1, on the reverse strand, counting down.
TTGTTTTATTTTATTCCTTTTTAATCTGAATTCCCCACTCCCATTGTCCTCTTACGCTTTGGACAATCCAACAATGTATGTATCCTGTTTCATTTTACTTGTGTGTCTTTGTAATACATACATTTGTGTATGTCTTTGTAATACGGTAGTTTGTTACGTGTCTGTATTCTTATTTAATTTTTTAAATACATATTATACATTCTCATAGTTTAAAATATTTTTTTTAATCTTCCGGGAATGGTGTTTAGAGGCATTCAGGATGGTCTGGCGTTTGATACCCTATCATAAGGTATTGTAAAATACAGCCCCTAGCAAAACTAGGCTGTCCCAAAACTCTGGTAATGGAACTGTTTACCTTTATACCAAGAAGATTGGGAAACTGGCAAAATTTATAGTGGAGTGTTCTCAGTCCATCTTTAAGGAGTTTATGCTATGAGACTTAAAGTTCTTACAAGGATCTAGGGGTGCCTGGGTGGCTCAATCAGTCAAACACCTGACTCTTGATTTCAGCTTAGGTCATGATCTCCAAGTCCTGAGATTGAGCCGGAGTCGGGCTCCTCCTTCATTGAGGAGACTTGAGATTCTTTCTCTCCCTCTCCTCCCACCCCCCACTTGAGAGCACATGCTCTCTCTTTCTCTCTCTCAAATAAATAAATCTTAAAGTTCTTATGAGGTTTTTTAAAATGAAAAAACATGTCAGCAGGGCCCATGGTGGTTCCACGTGTGCTAAATGGGTGCCTGACAGGATTAAGTGCACTTTCTTTATTGAGCAGAAAGTGATTTTTAAAGTGTTGAAGGCACGAGAACAATCAGAAAGCTAAATAAAAAACAAAAATAAAGCTTTTCTGAATTAAAAAATCAAAAGATAAGTATTTTAGGATATATAAATATATATTTTAAGATAAGCAGTGAAAATTCTCCCTCACATCCCTATCTCCCATCCACCCTATTCCCACTCCCACCTACCCACTGTAGGTAACCACATTTATTGCTTTCTTGTTTATCCTTCCAGTGTTTCTTTGTTCAAATAAAATGAATTTAAAAATAGATATTTTTGTCCCCTGGTTTTCCCAAAAAGTAGCTTACCAGATATGCTGCTTTGTACTTTGCTTTTTTACTTAATATTTTTTTAAGATCTTTCCACTAGTATATAAAGAACTTTCTCCTTTTTACAGCTCCATATTATTCCACCGTGTCTATGTACCAGTCTTTATTTAGCCAGTCTCCTATGATAGATATGGCTTGTTTCCAACCTTTTCCTTCTTACAAATCACACTGCATCATACAACTGTATGGATAGATCATTTAGTACATCATTTAGTAGTACATTGGTATCATGATATGTACCTCAATCTGGTTTCTGATTTTTCCATCAGCACTGTTTTTAACATCTACTTACATTACATCTGATCCATTCTGTCTTACTACTGCATAGCACCAGATTTTACTATGGCAGCTCCACAACGTTGAGGATCTCTCTTACCTTGCTCGTCTACCTTAATCAATATGTAACCCCTATTTCTGGGTCTAAAGTGACTACTCAAGGGGCACCTGGGTGGCTCAGTTGATTAAGCATCTGCCTTCAGATCCCAAGATCCTGGGTTCCAGTCCTACATTAGGCTCCCTCTTCAATGGGGAGCCTGTTTTTCCCTCTCCCTCTACTCCTCTCCCTTGCTCATGTTCTCTCTCTCTTTCTCTCTCTCTTTCAAATAAATAAGTAATGTCTTTTTTTAAAAAAAAATTCCTTTATATTCAAAGTAATTATTTGTAGATATGTATTCATTGCCATTTTGTTATTTGTTTTGTGGTTCTTTCTATAGGTTTTCTCTGATCCTTTCTTCTCTTGCTCTCTTTCACAGTTTGTTGGCCTGATACACTTGGATTCCTTTCTCTTTATTCTTTACATATCTTCCTGGTTTTTGACTTGTGGTTACCATTAGGTTTGTATATAACACCTTCTGCATAGAACAGTCTATATTAGGTTCATGATTGCTTAATTTTGAAACCATTCTTTACACTTCTCCCCTCATTTTAGGTATATGGTGTCATATTCTATATCCTTTCATTTTATGAATACCCTTGACTGGTTTTTACAAAAACACTTACTTATATTGCTTTTGTATTTTTTGCTTTTCATACTTTCATTTATGGTCTTTCCTTTCCATTCAGAGAGTCTCCTTTAATATTTCTTGTAGAGCTGCTTTAGTGGTCATGAATTACTTTATTTTTTGTTTTCCTGAGAAACTTTTTATCTCTCCTTCTATTCTGAATGATAACCTTGCTGGATAGAGTATTCTTGGCTGCAGATATTTCCCTTTCAGCACTTTGAATATATCATGCCACTCCCTCCTGGCCTGCAAAGTTTCTGCTCAAAAATCCACTGACAACCTTATGGAGTTTCCCTCATATATAACTATCTTCTATTCTCTGGTTGCTTTGAAATATTTTTCTTTATCATTACTTTTTGCCATTTTAATTACTACGTGTCTTGGTGTGGACCTCCTTGAGTTGAGTGGGGGGGGGTATCTCTGTGCCTCTTTCTCCTGGATACCTATTTCCTTCCCCAGATTAGGGAATTTTTAAGCTATTATTTCTTCTTATAAGCTTTCTGCCCCCTTTTCTCTTTCTTTTCTTCTGAGATCCCTATAATGAGAATATTATTATGTTTGATGGAGTCACTGATTTCCCTAAGATTATTCTCAATTTGCATAAGTTTTTTTCCTCTCCTTTGCTCAGCTTGGTTACTTTCTATCACTCTGTCTTTCATGTCATTAATTAATTCTTCTGCTTCATCTAGTCTGCTATTTATTCCATCAAGTGTACTTTTTATTTTTTTTAATATTTTATTTATTTATTTATTTGACAGAGAGAGGGAGATCACAAGTAGGCAGTAGGCAGGCAGAGAGGGGGGGAAGCAGGTTCCCCACTGAGCAGAGAGCCCAATGCGGGGCTCGATCCCAGAACCCTGATATCATGACCTGAGCTGAAGGCAGACGCTTTAACCTACTGAGCCACCTAGGCAACCCTCAAGTGTACTTTTTAAAAGATTTTTTATTTGAGAGAGAGAGAGAGAGAGAAAGAGAAAGAGAACACATGAGCGGGGGGAAGGGCATAAAGAAAGGGAAAAGCAGACCACCTGATGAACAGGAAGCCCGACGTGGGGCTTGATCCCAGGACCCTGGCATTATGACCTGAGCCAAAGGCAGATGCTTAACCAACTGAGCCACCCAGCTGCCCCAACCATCAAGTATATTTTTAATTTCATTTATTGTGTTCTTGATCTCTGATTGGTTCTTTTTTTTTTTATCTTTGTGTTAAAGGTCTCATTGATGTCTTCCACTCTTTTCTCAAGTCCAGTGAGTATCTTTATGATCATTACTTTAAAATATCTATTAGGCATATTACTTATATCTGTTTTGCTTAGGTCTCTTGCTATGATTTGGTCCTGTTCTTTCATTTGGGACATATTCCTGTATCTCTTCATTTTGTCTAACTCTCTGTGTCTGTTTCTCTGTATTAGGAAAAGTCAGCTACTTCTCTTTCTTTTAACAACAACAGCCTTATGAAGAAGAGGTCCTGTAGTGCCCTGCTGCATGGTGTTCCCTGTTCCCCAGGGCCTAGCATTTCAGGGAGTATCTCTTATGTGTGTTGCTTGTGCTCTGCTGTTGAGTCTTGACCTCTTCTTCCTTCCATGCAGTTGTCTGAAGAGGCTCTCTGCCAGCAGGGGTCAGGCCCACTGCCATCTTCTGTAAGGTTCTGGCATTGTATAGACTTATTGTCTACACACTAAACTATTTCTATTTCACCAGTTTCCTCAGCACTTACCTGTCTCCTAACAAGGACAGAGAGACTATTTGGATTCTCTAGCTGCTTTTCAAGAACTCTGGAGAGTCTGGCTGTTTTCTCTTATCCTGCTGTCTAGACACTAATTTTGGCCATTTCTGACTTATGAAACAGAGAGGCACCATGTTGCCCTGATGTTAATCATGGACATGGGGCCTCTTTAGAGAGTTGGGGTTTTATTTTGTTTTGTTTTGTTTTTAAAGATTTTGATTATTTATTTGTCAGAGAGAGAGAGAGAGAGAGAGCAAGCACCAGCAGGGGGAATGGCAGGCAAAGGAGCCTCCTCTCCACTGAGCAAGGAGCCCAGAGGATCCCAGGACCCTGGGATCATGACCTGAGCTAAAGGCAGACGCTTAACCAACTGAGCCACCCAGGTGTCCCTCTTTAAGGAGTTTTTAATAAACTGAGAAGCAAGGAGCCAACCCTGTTGTTCAAGGATTGCTCCTCATTTATCTGGATATTCTATCATATACATTTACTTTTGTGATCCATCTCCCCTCCCCACAAACACTGGGGTCAGGAAGAGCAAAGACACTTGAATCTGATTTCCTGCCATCCCAGCTCCTTATTTTCCAGGCTTCTCCTAGCATCAGAATGTCTCTTCCCTTCCTGTGCAACAGGAATTTTCTTTATGTCATACCTTTATCTCTTCTACTCTAAAGTTTATTTTTAAAGACTTTATACTCCAGGGTCACCTGAGTGGCTCAGTCAGTTAAGCATTTGCCTTTGACTTGGATCTTGATCTCCAGGTCCTGGAATCAAGTCCCAGATTGGGCTCCCTGCTCAACGAGGAGTCTGCTTCTCCCTCTCCCTTTGCCCCTCCTCCCCAGCTTGTGCGCTCTCTCTCTCTCTCTAATGGATAAAATATTTTTTTAAATAAATAAAATAAAGATAAAAAATAGAAACTTTATACTCCAGTCTTTTGGCTCTTTTTAAATTCCACTCTATACTCCAATTTTCCATATAGATAGAAAGATAGATACATAAGCTTAGTAATTTGAATAAATACTTTCCTGACTCAATACACCCTGGGTTTTGCAACTCAAGTGAATATGTTTTCAGACTATTGTCTTGCTATTGACCTTAAAAATTCCTTATAAAACTAAAAGGAAAGCATGAATGCTTTGTTCTAAGTGAATCTTCTCTCTCTTTTCTCTTATGCAATAAGCCCCCAAGTTTCTCAGTCTCAACAAAGAGTCTGTGAGTGAAAAGTTAGGGGAGAAATGGAGGGTAGAGATGAGTTACAAAGATCTGAATAGCTGTCTGGTTGATTCGTCTCTCTTATACTATTTTTCTACTTTATATTCTTCACTGAAGTTAGACAGAATCCTGATTTCTGCTATGTGACAGATGTGTGCGTGAAACTTTGATGTCTTCCCTTTTCTGAGCTCCCCTGGAGGGGGGAAGACAAAGCTGAGGCTAGTTCACTAGGTAGGACAACTCTTCATCTGGAGCAAGAAATGCCTGGGAGATGAGGGATTTGTAGATCTGATTAAGTCCCTTCAGCATACAGAACCTGGGATAAACCATTAAAGTCACTTTGAACCTTCTTTTGTTGTACCTGCTTTGTATTTTAGAGAAACCCATATTCAGGAAATGCCTTTCTGCCTGGTGAGAGCTCAAGTGAGGATGAAGAACCTTTAGCAGAACTGTCAAAGGAGGAATTGTGCACAAAAATAAAAAGTCTGAAACAAAAACTAACAAACACCCGGAAAGAAAACAGCAGACTTCGACAGTCTTTGGTAATGCTTCAAGGTAAACTTTGAGGAAATTGCTATTTTTAGATAAAAGGAAAAATATAGGATGAGTGAAAATTATTGCAAATCAGCTGTCAAGAGTGAAAAAGCAAATCAGTGCCTTAGAGAAAAAAAATCAAAAATCACATTTTAAGAAAATCTATGATTACATAATTTAACACAGAAGCACTCTTCTTAAAGCCCTTAGCTTATGGCTTAGAGAATTTTAGATTATTCCTACAAACTACCAAATGTTATATTCATTTAATAACTTTCAGTGGATATCTATTGAGTGTTTAATAGGGGCTACTCACTGTGGTAGGCCCCAGAGAGAAAAGATTAGTAAGACAAAACAAATATGTTATCATATTCATGATGTGCTTATCTCATTCTCCTCTGCTAGGGAAAGCACTAGAAAATGGGACCTGTTATGATACATTATAGAACCACTGGAAATAAAGATCCTTTATATTGAAGTGTAGTTTTGGAGTTGGGAAGAATAGTCTGGGAAAATAATCACATTCCACTGAAGACTAATAAAGGAGAAAGATCAGTTTCTGCAAATTAAAAACCACTTGAGATAATGTCTTTTTTAGGATCCTATATTGTATTTAAGTGTTATTTTTCAAAAATTATGTTTTCCATTTGCAGTTAAGCATCATGCACTATTTTGTGCTGCTGAATATCTGGCAATTATGTCTTGTGTTGGGCAGCATTCTGTTGTAAAACAGTAAATACACAGACCATTTTGAAAACAAATCCCTCTGGCTGCTGTGTACAAAATAAGTACAAATAACACAAGAAAGAAATCAGGGAAGGGTCACTCTCCAACAATACTGCTGTTATCCATGCTAACATGATGGCAGCCTAGCCCAGGGCAATGGCTATGGAAGTAAAGAGGACAGTTCTACATAATTGTGAAGGCAGAAATGATAGGAGACAAATAGAACATGGTGATGTGCTAGATTTCAATTCTGTAGTAATAACGATCGTGTTTTCCTAAGAATATTTATTACAGTGAAGACTTCATAGTTTTAAGTAGAAGCAGTTACAGCTAAAATAGGTTTATTCTAACACCAAGCCATTATCTCTTTATTTTTTTTAACTTTAAATATTGAATTTTTGTAATCAATGTTTTTCTTTTTTCTGGTGAGGTTCTTATTATTTCAAACAAGAGATCATTCTCATTTTCATATAATCTGTTCCAGGACTTAGAGTAAGGTGAAAAGCTAATTTATAAAGTTAACATAAATTGCTGGTTAAAAGTATTGATTTTTGAGTTACAGGCATTGGTTTGAATCCCAACTCTGCTTACTGGCTATACAACTGGTGCCATGTCACTTTACTGGGCCCCCAGCCCCAGCTTCAATCCTCCCATCTACAAAAGGGGAAGCGTGGGGTGGGGGGCGGGTGACCTATCATGTCCTTGCTGCTGTGAAGATTAGAAGAGATCATTGGAAGAAATGCTTCGCCCAAACACATGATATATGTTCAATAATGGAATTTATTATTCTTACTGTCTCTACTTTTATCAACACCAGAACCTGATACATAGAAGCCCAAAAAGAAAATTATTACACCAATTTCTGTTATACATTTAGATGAGAAAATTCTAAGTGTGAGTAGCAAATGAGTTTCAACAGTACGTGAAAAGAATCACTATGACAAGCTTCTTCTCCCTCCCACACTCCCAATTGCCATTTCATTTTTCCTCTCTGCCAACTTCTCACACCTCCTCCCATATCCTCACTTTCAGTTGATGACTTTGCTTCTGACTTCATTGAGAAATTGGAGAATATGAAAGAGACTGTCATCTCCCTGCACCCATGCTTTATTTTTTTGTATGTTTGTTTTTTAAGTAAGCTCTACACCCAACTTGGGGCTTGAACTCACTACCTCAAGATTAAGAATCGCATGCTCTACCAACTGAGCCAGTCAAGTGCCCTATCCCTGCACCCATGCCTTGTGCTTCACACTCTCCTGTCACTCATGATGACCTATCCTCTTGTCTAGCCCAAGTCAGTATCTCCACCTATGCAACAGATACCATCCTCTTTCACCTAAGGACGTAGCTCTAGAGCTTCTCCTGGCTCTCCAACACAAAATAGTTTTCCCTCTCTAATGAATCATTCCCCTTAGCACCACATTTACTATTATTTCTCCCATTTAAAAAACAAATCAAAACCCCTTTCAGGCTATTTGCTTCTCCACCTTTCACCCTATTTCTCTCTTCCCCTTTATAGGAAAAACTCCCTAAAGGACCTGATGCTACACACTGTGTTGAATTTTTCCCCTTCTATCCTCTCTGGATCCACTTCAATTAGTTCTTTATTGTTCTATTGTAACTTCTTTTCTCATGTTCACTAAGAACTCCCATATATAAGTACTATCTACTTACCTCTCTTGGTCTTATTCTCTACTACTCTCCCCTCCTTCTCTGCGATCCAGCCACACTGAACCACTTGTGTTTTCTTTGAAGACATCAGACATGATCTTACTTCAGTGTCTTTGTACTGGTCATTTCCTCAAGCTGGAATGTTCTTCCCCCAGATATCCATTTACTTACTTCAAGTAAATACACTTACTTCAAGACCTTATTCTAGATTCATCTTTTCCCTAAACTCCTTCCTCAATATAAAATTTCAGCCTCTCTCTCTGCAACATTTTTTATATTCCCCTACTTCATTTCCTCTTTGGCACTTACAGCTCTCTCTATAATCTATTATGTATTTAATATTGTCTACCACCTACACACACACACACACACACACACACACACACACAAGTGTACCTCCAGAAACCAAGTTGTAGAGTTAGCTATTGGCTGGACTTCAGGCAACAGGAAAAGTCAGGAACTGCCCACTGCTGCTGTGGTGTTTATGCATGCATTTACTCATTCGGTAATATTTATAAAGTCCTGCTATATATTAGGCACTGTTCCAAGTACCTAGGAAAATCCAGCAAATAAAACAAAAGTCTTTGCTCTCATGGAGCCTACATTCTAGTGGTGCAAGATAGTAAAAAACCACAATAAATAATAATTGAATAAATTATATAAGGGGCGCCTGGGTGGCTCAGTGGGTTAAAGCCTCTGCCTTCGGCTCCGGCCATGACCTCAGGGTCCTGGGATGGAGCCCCGCATCGGGCTCTCTGCTCGGCAGGAGGCCTGCTTCCTCCTCTCTCTCTGCCTACTTGTGATCTCTCTCTGTCAAATAAATAAATAAAATCTTTTTAAAAAATTATATAAAATGTTAGGTGATAGTAGTATGTAAAAAATAAGGAAGGTAAAAGAGGATTGGGATTTGAGGGAGATCATAAAAACACAATCTTAAATACAGTCCTAAATAACATGATCATAGGAGGTCTCCTTGTGAAGCTACAGTTGGGAAGTAGGAAAATAACAGAGAGTTGAAATTTTATTTATAATCCAAATAAGACAGGGTCTGAGAAAAGACTGCAGAATGGTTATTTATCTTTTGCTCAGTAACGCTTTTAATAATGTTTTTAACTAAGAATCAGGGCTCTTTTTCAGTTGGCAGAGTATAAAATGGCAGAATATATATGCCATTTTAGACATTCAGAATAGCAAATGTGTGTCTGCTATACATGTATGTTTTAAGCATTTGAAACATGTCTTGTGGACCACAACTGACCAATGCCATAAGATATAAAAGGAAAAAAGATGATATATCTGTTGTATAGAAAGTATTAAGTTGTCATTATTTTTAGAAAATGAATGTATACCTAGGAAAAAGAAAGCATCGACTGAAAAGTCGACTCTTGTAACAAATGAGATTTCAGTAATGAATCAAAAATCAGTTAAGTTTTGCCCAGGTTTCTTTAAGTATGACATAAAGCTTAAGTGAAATGTGTGTGGCTCTCCCTTCTTTCTTGAGACCTTACTAAAAATAAACTTAAAATGCATAAAAGCATAAGGTCAGGAAAACTCGAAAGAAGACCACAGCAGATAAAATATGCCAACAAAATTTTAGAAGCTGAAAAGCAGACGGATGAGTAGTAACTGACTAACTCTGTAGGAATTTGAAAGCTCACTGTCTGGGATGGGGGTGCGGAGTGGATAGAAGTAGAGAAATTAAAAAGAAAGAAGCCCAATCACACCACAGAACTATAAATGGTTTAGGATGTGTACCTGTGAAAGGGATTATGATAGTGCTGGTGGTGTGAAAACTGGAGTCATTGAAAGACCTACATAAAGACCTTTTGGGACCACAAAGTCACACATTCTTCCTATGTTGCCTGCAACTACCAACCTTCACTACAGTAGGAGATGGAGGTTTTCTCTCAGAAGAGGTTGAACCAAAGCTATGAACTGAGGGACACCAGGTCAAACTGAGGGAAGGTGCTTATTTAAGGAAATCCTCTAACATGGAACACAAATCAAAATGAACAAAGAGAAAAATAAGATCAAAGGAACAGAGACAAGTCAGGGACCTGAAGAAATCTGCGCGAAACAAGAACAGGGTAGTTTAAGAGAGGAATATCCAAAGAACACGGGGGAGAAAGCTAGAAATTCAATAAAATGTCTGAAGTTAGGGGCACCTGGATCGCTCAGTGGGTTAAAGCCTCTGCCTCTGCCTCTGGCTCAGGTCATGATCTCGGGATCCTGGGATCGAGCCCCACATCAGGCTCTCTGCTCAGTGGGGGGCCTGCTTCCCCCTCCCTCTTTGCCTGCCTCTCTGCCTACTTGTGATCTCTCTCTGTCAAATTAATAAATAAAATCTTTTTTTTAAAATGTCTGATATCAAAGTTAAGAATATCTTGTAGATATTAGAGAAAGAAGACCCAGAAAAGGAAAATAGAAAAGATTAGGCAAAATAAAGAATTAGTCCCAGAGGTTAAATGTCCAAAGACAAGAGGTCCTAAAAGATACAAGAGAGAAGAGGGAGAAGTTACTTAAAAATTAATAACATTGGGGCACCTGGGTAGCTCAGTTGGTTAAGCAACTGCCTTTGGCTCAGGTCATGATCCCAGAGTCCTGGGATCGAGTCCTGCATCAGGCTCCCAGCTCCATGGGGGTGTGCTTCTCCCTCTGACCTTCTCCCCTCTTATGCACTCGAGCTCTCAAATAAATAAATAAAATCTTTTAAAAATTAATACCATAAATTTCTAGAACTGAAGAACACAAATTTTTACATTGAGATAACACCAAAAGCAAAAAGACTTGTTCAAGTCATAACATTGTGAAATTTCAAAACAGCAGAAGTAAAGGGAAGATCCAAGAGCTTTCAGAGAGAATAAGCATGCCCCATGCTAAGGACTGGGAATCAGAACGGCGTTGGACTTTTCACCAGCAACACTGGAAGTTCCAAGATAATTAAGCAATGCCTTCCAAATTATGAAGGGAATGTAAATCTAGCCTTCTATACCCGAGTGAAATTATCAACCAAGTGTGAGGGTTGGTAATACTTTCATACAACATCTCACTAGTACTACCTATGATTATCTTTTTCAAAGGCTAATGGAGGAAAAACTCCTCCCAAATGAGAGAGTAAATCTGGAAAAATAAAACCATGACATCCAGAGAACAGGTGGTCCTATTCAGAAGAGAGACAAGAAGGAGTCATTGAATGATAGTGAAGGGAAGCTCCAGAATAAAAAATATACAGTAGCCTAGAAGCAGCTAGTCCAGATTGTGGAGGAGTATGGAGGGCTCCAGAGGAGACAGCTCCAAGAGAAATATGAAGTTGTGGGGCACCTGGGTGGCTCAGTTGGTTGAGCAACTGCCTTCAGCTCAGGTCATGATCCTTGAGTTCCAGGATCGAGTCCCACATCGGGCTCCCAGCTCCACGGGGAACCTGCTTCTTCCTCTAACCTTCTCTCCTCTCATGCTCTCTCTCACTTTCTCTCTTTCTCAAATAAATAAATAAAATCTTTAAAAAAAAAAAGAAATATGAAGTTGACATTTGACATGATATATCCAAATATATGAAAAGAGATTTTACACCTCTGACAAGAAGTTTAGAGATGTATAGAGGTTTAGAGTGAGAGAAATAATGTAAAAATAATAATAATAAGATAATTATTAACTCTATGGGGGAAAATCATGTTTTAAAGAAAAGGAATTGTGAATAATATTTACATCACTATAATAATGTAAGCACAGTATTTATTGAACAATTGTGTTACCTCTATTCTGGGAAAATGAGAAGGGTGTGTGTATGTTTGCATGTTGAGTAATAGGAATGTGTATTTCTGCGTGGCTGGGAGAGGAATTGAAAGAGAAAAATACTGTCATATTACATAGTTGAACATCATTAAGTAGGGATGCCTAGCTTGCTCATAGAACATGTGACTCTTGATCTCAGAGTGGTGAGTTCAAGCCCCACATTGCATATAGAGCTTCCTTAAAAAAAAATCAGTAAATAATTATATGGATCTGAAAAATCAATAAATATTTGTATATGCATATTATTACTTAAAACTCTGAAGGTAAGTACCAGAAGAAACAGGTAAATGAATTGGAATTGGTGATCTCTAAGAGTGGTAATCAAGAGTGGTGAGTGATAGGGCAGAAGACTACTGTTATATATTATAAGCCTTATTTTATTTCAAAACTGATAAATGAATACTATATAATAGGTGCCCCAAATCTAGCAACTATTTTTTAAATCAGTAATTTCCTTGTAAATCAGAAATTTCCAGTTATTTTCTTAGAAAAAAAATAATCTAGTCACATTAATTCCAAACAACTATAAAATATCAACTAATAACCTTAACATGAAATGTATGTGATCAGTGAAGAAAATAAAATACTCACTGAAGAAATATAAAAACCTAAATTAATGGCGAGACTTGTCACATTCACTGATGAAAGGAGAAAGTGCCAATTCATCCCCAAATAACTAATACTTTCAGTGGAATTCCAATAAAAATACTAATGATTTTTGTTTGTTTTGTTTTGTTTTGTTTTTGGAAATTTGACAATGATTATTATAAAGCTAACCTGAAAAAATAAATAGGCAAAATCAATTAAGAACATTCTGAAAAAGAATATGAGGGTATAACCCATCAACATTAAATCATATAAATTTCCAATAATTAAAAATAAGTTGCTAGTGCAAGATCAGCAATGGTGATCTTGGAACAGAATGCAGACCCCTCAAACCAACCTCATATGTGATAGAGAAACTATCCTACAGGCGCTGTGACATAGAGGTAAGGAGTATGATTTAGAGGGGCCAAACTACCTGGCTTCAAACCCTGGCTCTACTGTCTGTGTAACCATGTGAAAATTGTTCAACCACTCTGTGCTTCAGTTTCCTCATCTCAGAACTGGAAATAATGACAGTACTTACCTGGTTGACATTTAAAGCATTCAGAACAGAACCTGGCAGTAACCGGTATCATGCAAGTTCTTTGCTGTTACATTGTTTAGTATCGTAAGTTGTCAGGGCCGGCTTCATAGATCTGTGCCCTAGGCAGTCACTCAGAACTGTGCTCTTAGAAAGGCCCCACATACTGGTTAAAGGCTTTGCTGTCACCATTTTAAGTTTTTAAGAAGTTTTGAACAAAGAGCACTACACTTTCCTATTTGCAATGAGCCTGGCATTTCATGTAGCAAGTCCTGCAAGTTAATCAGGAAAAGGATAAATTATTCAGCAAATGGCTCTGCGGAAACTGATATTCCAGTGCGTGTTGGGGGTGGGTGATGCAAGTTCAGGTTAGGTTCTCATTTCACTCCATGTGGCACACTCGAAACATAATTATACAATTAAATAAAAAAAAACCATGTTCTGAATTTTGGGTGGGACATACTGGTTTAAACACATGATGAAATTTATCTTTAAAAATTAAGAATATATATTTTCTAATACTCTTCACTGAATAGGCCTAAAAGAAAGAACTCAATAGCAAAGAATACTCTTAGCACCTGGATTTGGTCATATAACACTTCCCACTAAAAGGAGGTAGGGTTCCTTGGAGAAATGGCCAAATCCAGAATTTGCACAGGAAATGTATAAGATGAGCCTTGTTGGGAACCTAGAATAGGAAATCCAAATGAAAATCTTGTCGTAGCAGAAAGCAAGCCAGTTAACAAAGACTATGTGGACATGCCAGTTAGAAGAGGTTCCCAATGGCCAAAGATAGGACAATTTGAGTATCAATAATAAGGATAACCACTGCAAGTTATCATATATATTTAAATGCATGAGTTCATAATGGTATTCAAAAAAGAAAGAACTTAAAAAAAAGAAAAATAGAAAAAATTTAATGGTCATCTGAAAACTGGCGAATACAGATTAAAAAAAAAAACAAGCATTTATCCTGTCATTATTATAGGAAATAAACCTTAGTGTAACCAAAGTTGATGGGAGGAAGTTTCCCTTTGTACAAGAAAAATTCTAGCTAATAAATGAAAAAGAAAAGTATTAGAATATTACCATTTTGTAATTCCTTATGATGTAATGAATCTAAGGGGTGATTTAGTCATCAGTAATGACTAATATCACAAAAAGAGTTAACCATGCATTCCATGCTACCTTAGAAGTTAAAAAAAAACTGTATCGAGGCAGGAAAATAGCTCACTTGTAAAAAGATATTTGAACTATACAAAATATATGACTGAGTATTTTACTGATCTGAATGCTGAGTGACTTTCTTTTTTTTTTTTTTAAAGATTTTATTTATTTATTTGAGAGACAGAGAAAGTGAGAGAGAGCATGAGAAGAGAGAAGGTTAGAGGAAGAAGCAGACTCCCAGTGGAGCTGGGAGCCCAATGTGGGACTCGATCCTGGAACTCAAGGATCATGACCTGAGCCGAAGGCAGTTGCTCAACCAACTGAGCCACCCAGGCGCCCGCTGAGTGACTTTCTAAGCATAAAATAGATAAATTATACACTAAAGAAAAGACTGCCACTTTAAAATAAAAACTAAAAATTTGTGTATGCTTTCAAAATATCAAAGTAAAATGATAAAAAACTCTAAAAGATATACTTGCAACTTACAGCAAATAAAAGTTTAAAATACTTAATATAGGGACACCTGGGTGGCTCAGTGGGTTAAAGCCTCGGCCTTCGGCTCAGGTCATGATCTCAGGGTCCTGGGATCGAGCCCCACATCGGGCTCTCTGCTCAGCAGGAAGCCTGCTTCCCTCTCTCTCTCTCTGCCTGCCTCTCTGCCTGCTTGTGATCTCTCTCTCTCTCTGTCAAATAAGTAAAATAAAATCTTTAAAAAAATAAATAAAATACTTAACATATAAAGAAGCAAATAAGAATAACTAACACACTGTGCACTCTTATAAGCATTTTACAAAAACTATCTAAGTTAATAAAAATAGAAAAAATACCAAGGGCACCTGGCTGGCAGTTGACGGAGCATGCAATTCTTGATCTCCGGGTCATAAGTCCGAGACCCACGTTGGATGCAGAGATTACTTAAAAAAAAAAACAAAACTACTAGTATTCTGTAGCCTAATAGCTAATTCATAGAAACTCGAGTAGTCAATAAATAAGTATATATTTAACTTCACAATAATAAAATAATTGCAAATTAAATTTTACTAAGATTTCAACTTATCAAAATACTGAAGATTATTGCTAATGACTAACACCTGTTGTTGATGGTGTAGCAAAATGGCTGACTTCTTACATTGCTGGTGGCCATGTAAGTTGGAAGAATCTTTCTGGAGAGCAATCCAGCAGTATTAGTTGAGGTCAGAAAACATTTATACCTTTGACCCTATTATTGTGCTTTCAGGAATTCGTAGGATTGTTGTGATCAGAAATACATGCGAAGATGTATGTGCTAGGCAGTTCACAACAGTTTTATTCATAATAAAGAAAAGTTTGGGGGCGCCTAGGTGACTCAGTGGGTTAAAACCTCTGCCTTCGGCTCGGGTCATGATCTCAGGGTCCTGGAATCGAGCCCCACACCGGGCTCTCTGCTCAGTGGGGAGCCTGCTTCTCTCTCTCTCTCTTCCTGCCTCTTTGCCTATTTGTGATCTCTCTCTTTCTCTGTCAAATGAATAAATAAAATATTAAAAAAAAAAAAGAAAAGTTGGAAGTGGGGCACTTGGATGGCACAGTAAGTTAAAGGACCCACTGTTGGTTTTGGCTCAGGTTATGATCTCAGGGTCTTATGGATGGAGCCCTAAGTCAGGCTCTGTGCTTAGCACAGAATTTGCTTAAAATCCTCTCTCAGTCTCTCTCCTCCCTCTGCCCCTCCATGCTCTGCTCTCTGTCCCTCTCTCTCCCAAAGAAAGAAAGAAGAAAAATTAGAAGCAACCTAAATTTGAAAAAAAAAAGAGAGAACATTTAAATAAATTATTCAACAGCAATACCTTAGAATATTAGGGAACCATTAGAGTCATGTTTTCAAGCGAAAAATAACCCATCAACAGGTAAATGAAACTTTAATTGCTGAATATCCATACAATGAAATATTAGTCAGCAACAAAAAGGAATAACAAATATATATGACAACATGAATGAATCTCAAAACATTATGCAGAGCAGAAGAAAAGTCAGACCAAAAAAAAAAAACAAAACAAAAAACCCAGAATATACCATTTGAACCCATTTATATGTAATTCTAGAACAGGTAAAACTTAGCTCTGGCTAATGAAGTCAGATCAATGGTTGCCTCTAAAGTGAGTCCTGGCATTGACGTGGAAGGGACATGAAGCAACTTTCTGGGAGAATGGAGATGGTCTATATCTTGTTGGGTATGCATAAACTGGGAATATCATTTTGTCAAACTCATCTCCCTTTAGCTACTGATTTTCAGCTCTCAAATCAAATATTAGTCCAAAGATTATAGCTTAATAATATGCTTAAGAAAAAAGTTTCGGTCTTTTTACTTCTCCAGCAGGCAGCACCCTCAACCATAGTGTGAGGAGTTGAATCAGAGAGGGTTCAAAGTGCCTTCCAACTCCCAAAAAATGTTATTTGTCCTTAGGAAACAAATTAGATATAACCATAACTAGAGAAGACCATTTTACATGGAGATATGAACCTCTGAATGTGTGAGTTTCCATTAAAAAAGGAACAAAGAGAGTGTCTGGGTGGCTCAGTCAGTCAAGCATCTGTCTTCAGCTCAGGTCCTGGGATCCCTGCTCAGCAAGGAGTCTGCTTCTCCCTCTCCCTCTCCATCTGCCCTTCTCCCTTACTCATGCTCTCTCTCTCTGTCAAATAAATAAATAAGATCTTAAATAAAAAGAAGAGGAACAAAAAGAACATTCAGCTGATTACCAAAATTCATCCTTAATATGTGAAAACATAGTTTTGAATCATGGCAATGAATTTTCATTAATTTGATGAAAGTTGACTCCCTGGAAAACCACACACAAAGATCACTGAAAATTTATTTTAATAACCTTAAATGGAAATGGTTTGTTTTAATGGTCATTTAAACTGGCCTGATGTGAGTATCGGGAAGATGATTGATGATCGAATCAACAATGTCTCCAAATGAGATTAAAACCCTTCAAATAATAGGGGGTGCCTGGGTGGTTCAGTGGGTTGAAGCCTCTGCCTTCGGCTCAGGTCATGATCTCAGGGTCCTGGGATCGAGCCCCGCATCGGGCTCTCTGCTCACCGGGGAGCCTGCTTCCTCCTCTCTCTCTTGCCTGCCTCTCTGCCTACTGTGATCTCTCTCTGTCAAAAATCTTTAAAAAAAAAAAAAAAGCCTTCAAATAATACTATTAGCAATTAGAAAAAAGAATCGACTCTTTAAACCATTCATTTTAGTTATGAAATAATGCAGTACACTTAAATGCAATAACCAAATGTTTTTTTAATTGATTTGTTGTTATTAAGTCATTCTTAAATTAAATAATAAAAGTAAATATATCCCAACCACTCTTCTCACCATGTTTATTTTCCAAAACTAGTAAATGTTAACAATTTGTTCCACCTATTTCTATACATGCAATATAATATGTATATATACACAATAAAAAATGTAGGAATATATTTTGTATGTTATTAAAAGTATTCCGGGCCCCTGGGTGGCGCAGTTGGTTGAGCGACTGCCTTCGGCTCAGGTCATGGTCCCGGAGTCCCGGGATCGAGTCCCACATCAGACTCCCAGCTCCATGGGGAGTCCGCTTCTCACTCTGACCTGCTCTCTCTCACTCTCTCTCTTTCCTAATAAATAAATAAATAAAAAATCTTTAAAAAAAAAAAGTATTCCTAAGTGTTACTTTTTCTTGCCATTTTAGTGTTACCACAAGCAGTTACCCAGTTTGAAGAATTGGTTGGTATGGCAGAAGCCCTGCTTAAGGGTGGAGGAACCATGTCCACATCTGCATCCACCCTCTGGAGAGCAACAAACACCTCCTCACCAGACTCATTTGCCTCAACGTGCAGTAATTCTAACTCTAATTCCAGTTCACCGATTTCCTTGAAAGCTGAAGAAGAGCATCATACTGATGAGAAACAGGTCAGTTGGAATGCCTGCCCTATCCTTCTCTGGGATACAGTACATACAAAAATTAAAATAAGACTACAAAATGATGGGGCACCTGGCTGGCTTGGTCGGTGGAGCATGCAATTTTTGCTCTAAGGGTTGTGAGTTCAAGCCCCATGTTGGGAGTAGAGATTACTTAAAAATAATTTTTTTTTAAAAAAAGACTACAACATGATCACTGTTTTATCAGGTAACTTTAGGTAACTTTTGGTCATGACCATAGCATTGCAATTACATAAAACAATTTTTTAACCATAAATCAAAAAAATGTTTGTTTCACAAGTATCCAGTTTAGAAAACTAAAGTCAAATTGCAGTCAATGATAAGGTTATTAAACTAGAAAATTCCTAAATCAGTGATGGGTAACTACGCATTGAGGGTTACAAAATTATGTCATTGAGTGAAAGTAAATTTCAGCTTCTGCACACTAGAGAATATAATCTTCTCCTACTTCCCCAATTTCTCTTCAAGAAACAAGCTCGAAAGACAAGAGTTTCATTAGAATCAGCTATCAACTTTGGAAAATATGACTTCCAGGGCTTTAATTAAATACTAACGGTCTAACACTTAGAATATTTGAATCTTGGTATATAAGTTTCCTTTTGCTATGTCACAGATGACCACAAACTTAGTGAATTGTAATAACACAAATGTATTATCTCAGAGTTCTGTAGGTCGGAAGTGTAGTAAAATCAAGGAGTCAGCAGGTGCATTCCTTTCTGAAGACTCTATGGAAAAATCCATTTCCTGCTTCTTTAGGTTACTCTAGAATTCAGTTTCTTGTGGTTGTAGAACTGAGTTCCCCATTTTCTTGCTGACTGTAGAGGCAACCCTTCTAGAGGCAACTTCTAGAGGTAACCACATTCTTTGGTTTATGGCCCATTCCACCACCTTCAAAGCCAGCCATGGAGACAAAGCCCCTTTCACTCTTTCAATCTGTCCTCCTTCTTCCGCCTCTTTTTTCTGACCCATTCTTCTGCCTCCATCTTCCCTCTTTAAGGGATCCTGTGATAAAATTAGGCTCACTTGGGTAATCCAGGATAATTTCCCCATTTCAAGGTACTTAACTTTAATCACACCCATATGAGATCACATATTCGCAAGTTCCAGGGATATGGATATCTTCAGTGAGCCATTATTCTGCCTACCACACTTAGTAGGAGGTGTTGAGGATGGGACTCATCCTTAAAGCATCCAATCCAGATCACATGACAAGAGCTTGGCTATACTCTGGATCAAATACCTCATAAATATTGGGAATTATGTCAAAGATAACATTTAACTCTAACCCCTGAAATGTAAAATACGTATTAAAAGTAAAATACCTCCCCTTAAAGAATGTTGATTTTGTTTTCTGGTATGTCTTAACTCAATTAGTAATATATTTCTCTGGATACAACTTTCCTTTTCTTTTTCTAGTTTCAATTATTATTTTGTATTTTTTAGTTCAAGATTGAAAAGTGGCAGATTGCCCGTTGTAACAAGAGCAAGCCTCAGAAGTTTATTAATGACTTAATGCAAGTACTTTACACTAATGAGTACATGGCCACACACAGCCTGACGGGGGCGAAATCCTCTACTTCGAGGGACAAAGCCGTAAAACCGGCTATGAATCAGAATGAAGTTCAAGAAATCATCGGTATAACATGATTGTATTACACTGTCACATGAATTTGAAATTATTTTACCATTCAAGGTTAAGTTATTCTTTCATGGTCTTTTTGTTATTTATTTTTCTATGAAAGAAAAATCTCAAGATAGCCCAAATCTCTTGTTAAATATGGTAAATTTTATAGAAAAAAATTTACATTAAAACGGTTACTAAAATAAAGCTAAATTTTATTTCACTGAAATGTTTGAATTCATAAAATTCATAACTTCACTTCAGAAAACTGCATTTCAAACTTTCAAACAAAATTTCAGTAAGAGTTTAGATCTTATTTTCTCTTTCTTTTCTTGTTTCTAGATCCCTTATCTTTTATCCTAGAAAAATAGGGTCTAATTTCCTACTTATGGGTTTTTTAATTTAATTTTATTTTAATTCAATTACTTAACACATAGTGTATTATTAGTTTCAGAGGTAGAGTTCAGTGATTCATCAGTTGTGTAAAACAACCAGTTCTCATTACATAACATGCCATCCTTAATCCTACTTACGGTTTTTAAGTTAATCTCAAATATAACCATCTAGATATCAAATAATTTTTTGCAAGTATCAAAAAATTCAGGGAATCACTGAATCTGAGCTCTCTGTATTTTAATGTGCCATTTCTCATGAGTGTTTGGGCTACTTTTGCTAAATGGAGACAAAATTACATTGTGGATTGCTTGATGTTTTATCTCAGTTCATACGTTAAGAAGCAAAAGCCTCAAAAAGGGTTTTTGTGTGTTATTGTTGTTGTTTTCTACAGGAGTCACAAAACAGTTATTTCCCAACACAGATGATGTTTCAATTAGGAGAATGATAGGACAAAAACTAAACAACTGTACCAAGAAGCCAAACTTAAGCAAAAATCTGAACTCTCAGGACATTAAGTAGATCCTTTTGGTAAGTCCTCTCAATCTTCACAATCCTTTCAGTGTGGAAGGAAGGTGTAATACTTTTATCCCTGGAATAGCATTTTGTGACTATTCTATTAGAGAATGCCAGTGGCCCAAGAGATGCTAATAGGTATTTGTGGGGGTGGTGAGGATGGGAAAGGGGATTGAAATTTGGGGAATGCTAAATTCAAATACAGATTTTCCTTTTCCAGGACCTCTCAGAGTATTTTATTCTCTTTAATATGCCCAAGTGCACCAGAAATCTCTAAGAAGGCAGAGTATATAATGTTTTTCAAATGTGTTTTACCAAAGAACTTTTCTTTCTCTTCACTGAATACCTGTTAATTTGTGGGTGGGAGTAGAAAGGAGCCAAAAGAGGGACACTTGATAATTTAGGAAGTGTTTCTCTAGAACGGGGGAGATACAGATCCTAGGGAAGTCTCTGAGGTACATCAATGGGACTGAACTTAAAATTCCAAACAGTTGTTTGTTTTTGGCACTGACCACTGGCTGGAAATACTGAGGGGCCCCTCTACCATTCTCCCCCATGCTTCTCACTCTCTTTAAATCTTTAAATCAGGTGTTATAGTTTGTATTGGTTTGATGAGGATTTTTTTTTAAGATTTATTTGACAGAGAGAGAGAGATCATAAGTAGGCAGAGAGGCAGGCAGAGAGAGAGAGGGGGAAGCAGGCTCCCCGCTGAGCAGGGAGCCCAACACAGGGCTTGATCCCAGGACCCTGAGACCACGACCCTAGACCCTAGCCGAAGGCAGAGGCCTCAACCACTGAACCACCCAGGCGCCCCAATAAGGATTTTTACCAACATGTTTCTATTACACTAAGAAAAAGAATTGCTTCTAGTGAGTTTTGAAGGAAATACACTTTATAGTCAGGGCCTGCCCTTAGGCAAAACCGTCAAGTGGAATTTTGTGTTTGCTTTAGCAACCCAACGTGCTGGCTGGTTCACTTGTGCTCATCCTTCCTCTCCATTACTTTGATGGAAAATATGTGGGGAAAATGCATTATTGTGTTTTTAAATATTTTTTTTGATTAATAGAGGTATATGGTCAATATACAAGGGCAGGTTTTTCTTTCAGTTTGTTTACTTTTATGTGTGACTTTCAATTTATTTGTTCTCTGCCTAACTCCAACCATCTTTGAGACCATCTTATTTGTCTTTATGTTCTGACTGTGTTTTAGAGGGGATTGGAGCCGTGGGTAATGCAGTAATTCCCTCCACCTACCCTCTTCCTATTTCTGACTACCACCCCCAGCACCCTTAAGGGCGACTTACAATTTTACTATATAACTAAGCCTAGTTCTGATGAGGGTCAACAATACAAAAACAAATAAACAAACAAACTTATAACAAACTTAAACAAACACTTATAACAAACTTATAACAAACTTAACAAACATTTATAACAACTGCGGGGTGGGGTTATTCCCTTGGCTCATCCATACTGGTAGACCAACTTGCAGATTTATAAAAGATATGATTGATATTTTTGTCCTTTTTCTCCCCAAGTGATTAAAAATTTCAGTAGATTGTGAATCTCACAACTTCCCGGTTAGGAGATATTGGCTTAAATGAGCTATTAGAACTGCTCGTTTTGGGGGTGCCTGGGTGGCTTAGTCATTAAGCATCTGCCTTTGGTGGGTCATGATTCCAGGGTCCTGGGATCGAACCCCACATTGGACTCCCTGCTCCAGGGAAGTCTGCCTCTCCCTTTCCCCTGCTTGTGTTCCCTCTCTCGCTGTCTCTCTCTCCATCAAATAAATAAATAGAATCTTAAAAAAAAAAAAAAAAAAAGAACTGCCCATTTTGACACAAAGCTGCGCAGTCATCCAGATTGTATACTGGCCAAGTTCCCTTGCTAAATGCCTCGTAACCAGAGCTCCAAGGGTCTGCTCTGTCGGGCTACCCTTTGGAGCACGTTATTGTATTTCAGAGCTCTGCGAAGTATTTTAATACCCTGACTTCTGCCTTTTTAATACCTCAGACTGCCAAGGACAGGCACAAAACTCATCTCTGACTATCCGTCAGCCGAGCATTGAAGAGATTAAAGTTAAAAGGGTTTTATATCAATTTTGCTTGTACCTGCAACCCAGTAGTAGTGTTATTAATCACCTGACTACAGCATTAATTCAAATAGAAAAAAGGAACAAAGCTTTTGCTAAGAATGCAAAATGTTCTGTTGCTTTCTGGGCCTGAGCCTTACTTTGTCGACAAGTTGCTTGGAATAGAAATGTATATATTTAGGATCAGAAGTGGAGATTACTACTAGAATGGAAACATTTTCTTGATTGGCAGGTATCTTTCCTTTGAAGTATAGATAATTTCAAATTATTTCAAAAGGACTGAGAAAATATGCTGGGAAAGACAGGGTCACATCCAACCTAATTTAGCCAGGCTTCATGAATTAGTCTGATATAGCACCATCTAGTGGAATGCTGCTGTGTTTTTCTCTCTTTGGTCCGCTAACAGAAGCCTGAAGATGGACTACACTTACTCAGGCAAATCATACTCCCACCTCGCTCCACCCCAAAAAGTATTCTTGGGAAAAATGACTTTCTCTGCATGACTATTAGCAAGGTAATACGCACTACAAAATCATGGGGACTTGGACAAATTCCCAGGCATGCATGCACGAAGCCTAGCAACCCCCACCCGTGGCCCGTGTGGTATAGACTGTGCCCTCCACCCAGTGCTGAGGGCAAGGTTGCCACTGGTGGCTTGGACTTGAAACAATAATTTCCCAGCTAAGATTCGTTTCTGAGAGGATAAGCGCTAAATTCCATCCTTCTCCCCCTTTTATCTATTCTCTTCTTCCTGTGACTGCCCTTAAGTTGCCTGCAGCTCACTTTGCCAAAGCTTTATGTTGTCAATCTTTCTGGACTTTTCCATTTTTTGATCCTTTCTTATAGGAACTAAAGAAAACTTTATAAGAATTACAGAATATTAAAATATCACCTCTGTGGGGGCATTTGGGTGGCTTAGTCCTTGGGTGTCCGCCTTTGGCTTCTGTCATGATCCCAGGATCCTGGGATCGAGTCCTGCATCGGGCTCCTTGCTCGGAGAGAAGTCTGCTTCTCTCTCTCTCCCATTCCCCCTGCTTGTGTTCTCTCTCTCGCTGTGTCTCTCTCTGTCAAATAAATACATAAAATCTTAAAAAAAATCACTTCTGTAATATCCCACTAAATGGTCAAACAGCCTTCTGAAGTTTCCAAAGCTGCCTTAGCCAGTTTGGTCCCTACAATGATATTACATATACATATACTATAACTTAAAGATGACCTAATACAGCAGTGCTCAAATAGGATGTCCCTTGCCCCTCAACTATAGGATGTTTGAAAATGTCTAGAGATAGATACGAATGTCCCGACTGGATGAATCTACTGGCATCTAGTGGACAGAGACACAGATGTTGCTAAACATCCTACAAGGCATAGGATAGTCTCCCCTACGACAAAGTATTACCTAACCCAAAATGTCAACTGTGCCAAGATTAAGAAATCCTAGTCTAAAATGATTTTCTTACTTTGGAGATAATGAGACTAAAGCCTAAAGAAGTTAAATGAATTGCCGAGATTATATGATTAGTAGCTATTAGAGAGTCAATATAGTTATATAACATATAGTTCTTTGTATTTTTTTGAAGAAATTTTTTATTAGTTTTTTGAGTGTACTTAACACAAAATGTTACATTAGTTTCAGGTGTACAAATAGCGATTGAACAAGTGAATATGTTACACTATGCTCACCCTAAGTGTAGCTACCATCTGTCGCTATAAACCCTATTATAATACCATTGACTCTATTCCTTTTGCTGTGCCTTTTCCATCCATGACTTATTCATTCCATAACTGGAAGCTTATATCTCCCAAACCCCTTTACCCGTCCTAACCCTAACCCCTCTGGCAACCATCACTTTGTTCTCTGTATTTACCAGTATGGTTCTGTTTTTCCTTATTTGTTTGTTTGTTTTTTGGTTTGGTTTGGTTTTTTAGGATTCTACATGTGAAAGAAATCGTATAGCATGTGTCTCTCAGCCTGATTTATTTCACTTAGTATAATATTCTCTAGATTCATCCATGTTGCCACAAATGGCATAATCTTGTCCTTTTATAGCTGCATTATATTCCAATGTGTGTGTGTGTGTGTGTGTGTGTGTGTGTGTGTGTGTGTGTGCGCGCGCGCGGACACGCACCACATCTTCCTTATCCATTCGTCTATTGATGGACTTATAGTTTGCTTCCATACCTCAGCTATTGCAAATAATGCACTTGACCTCTCTGAATTTTAATTTAAAGTGGGATAATAGGGGCACCTGAGTGGCTCAGTTGTTAAGCACCTGCCTTCGGCTCAAGTCATGATCTCCGGGTCCTGGGATCAAGACCCGCGTGGGGCTCCCTGCTCAGCAGGAAGCTTGCTTCTCTCTCTCCCACTGCCCCCCCCCGCCCCCGCTTGTGTTCCCTCTCTTGCTCTCTCTCTTTCTGTCAAATAAATAAATAAAATCTTAAAAAAAAAAAAGGGATAATAATACGATCTACCTTAGGAATGGATCCAGGATTTGTGGAACCTAAGGCTTAATAGTATTTGGAGAACTCACTTTAAGAAAAGAAATACAAAATTATGAGAACTCACTTTAAGAAAAGAAATACAAAATACTAAAGAAATACAAAATAAAAGAAATACAAAATACACGATCAGTTACAACTCTGCATAGGTTCCATGCCCAACAGGGGGCTTGAGATCGAGAGTCATATGCTCTACCTACTGAACTAGCCAGATGCCCCAAAATGACATAATGTTTAAAGGTTAACAGATTTCTCAAATGTCACATAATGTAGGGGGAGTTAAATAATATTGTTACCAACAGCTCTATAATACTTTTATCTTACTTTTGGGGGGTTGCTTACTTGTTGACTGCCTCTTCATTTGACAACTTTGCAATAGAATGAATAAAAAAATAATTTGGACTATCCTGTATCATAGTGGATGAAAAATTGCTTTTTTTTTTTACACTTTACAGTTTTCTTTCAAATTCTTAACTCTTCAGTAGCGATATAATTTTTAGGATTGTTGTCAAATTTGGGGAGACCTCTATTAAGTTGCTCTGACATCTGAGCTATAAGATTTCAGGGCATTTCAAGTTTTCTAAGGAGTGAGTCCTCTTAAATATTCTTTGAATTGGCCATATTCATATTTTTGCTAGAAGGCACTGCAAACTGGAATGGCCACCACTAATATAACCATACATAGATGCAGTGACAAAGCACAGAAATATTTCCCTTAACAAAATCCTTAACAAAATCTCAGAAATGCCCACTGCCATCCCATGGTTACAATCAGAGGAGAAAATATGACTATGGAACAACTGAAAGGCAAAGATATTTGTCTTAACTGATTATGGTTGAAATATCTAACTTTTGCAAATTTAACAAAAATAAATACACATGTGAACATATTGGAAGGTACTCATGCAAACGAGCTTAATTGCTTTATAGTAATCTGCCTTCTAACCTAGTTTACGTGGGTTTTGTGAATTTTGAAAGAGGTAAACCACATTTGGAAAGCTGCCTGCTATTTAAACAATCAACAGATGTTACTGAAGAATGACAAACAGAACTGTTGATAGTCTCTTAGGATGGTATGTGGGGATGGTTCATCTTAATTTGTGGGTTTGAAATTTTACCTAATACAAGGGTTTTTTTTAAGTCATTTGAGATAAAAAATATATGTAAATATTGTAATTGGTGTCTATGCTGGAATTCCTCTGAAGAGATCATAAAATAATTTCTAAGTCACCTCAATAATAATAGTTCCTATAAACAATTTGTATTTTTAAGCAAAACTTACAAAGTTTTGCTTAAAAATAGTAACTCACGTAACTATTAAAAGTACTATAAGAACTCTAATAGTAACTCACGTAACTACTAAAAATAGTAACTCACGTAACTATTAAAAGTACTATAAGAACTCTAACAAAATTTGCTCTTTTTTTTGAAATTTGCTTTTTATAGGTATTATAGGTAACTGATATAAAACACCTTCAGTTCTGAATCTAATACTGGATTTTGTTGAAGAATCTGCAACCTCCCTGGCTGTGAGCTCAGAGACCCATAGTGACTTTTGTAATATTGAGGGCTCTTGATGGAGCAACGAGCTTGCTGAAGAAGCTGCATGTAGATTCCACCATAAATATCAGTGATGCATCAAACCAGAAAATTTCTAGCAGTCAACTAAGCATGCAATATGGTTTCTTGGAAATAATGCATTTTCCTGTCCCCAAATGCTTCTCTACACAGCTAACTTAACACAATAGAGCTCTCATCATAGCAACAAAAACTTCAACCCCTAAGATTTGTCATTGTCCTTACCAATCACGGTACATTTATTATTACCAATGACTACCCATTTTAGTTTTTGGATCTTGAACATAAGCACATGTTTGGAAAAGTAAACAGTGAAATAATCAATGTTCATGAACATGAGGGCAGCAAAATTGGCCTAAAATCTGATAGTCATATCTAACCAAGTAATGGTGTTTTCGCAGTGAAATTACAGAATTATTCTGTTACCTAAAAATGTATAAAATAAGAATCTCCAGAAAAAAACAAAAGCAGCAAGACCTTTTAATTTTAATATAAAACTATTCCTGAAAAAGAAATAAATCCAGGTTTTTGTGAGTGTTAAAACAATGCATCGATTTGAAAATTTTTTGTTTGTTTACATGCTTCTAACTTTTTATTGCCCAACTACATTAAATACAGATGTGTAATATAAAACATAAACATCATCTAAAATATCCTATATAAGATATAACATCCTGTGTATTTGGTTGGTTTTAATGCTACACTGCTTAGTTTTAACTGGTTTGATTTCATTGTATCAGAAGAAAAGAATTTGAAACAAAATCACATGGGTTGGATAATCACATAAAAAGAAAAATACCATTTTGTAAATGAATGAAAGATAAAACATTTTTCATCAAGAGGCTTCTCCTGTGATGTCAGGTTGTCACACACGAGAACTTTGCAATAACAAGCCATGCTTCTTCAGTTACAAGGTCAAGTATAAACTTGGAAAAGAGGATGCATATAATAGTTGGAAAGTTCAGAACTGTGGACCCAGGAAACATTCCATAATGCAGCTTGATAACAATGTGGTCGTACAAAAGAAATAAGATTAAGGAAATAACTTATGTGAACATTTGCTACTTTTACTTAAATATAAATAAATCCCATTGAAAACATAAAAAAAAATATTTGCTCATTTCTTATTAAGGTGTAAAACCCAGGGAAAAGATCATTTTCTGGGCTGTTTGGTTCTCTACCCACACACATGAAGGCATTACCATTACAATGGCCTATGTGGCTCTGGCTTGTCTTCTAAAGAGCCATACTATGTAGGATAGAGAGACAATATCCAAGATAAATGTGCATGCTATATGTAGGATATATACATACTATCCAGGAAGGTTAACATTTTAACGTTTTATTGAATGTTATTGAAACTTCAATAACGTTTTATTGAAAAATGATCAATTTACTGAGATACATGTGATTTCTTTAAAAAAAACTACTTTGTAGTATGTTTTGCCTACTAAATGTAAATAAAATTGTCTTTGCAAAACATAACTATTATTCAACTAGAATTTCTATTTTTAGATGTGTTGGTATTTTATAGATAATAGAATATATATATTCTTTCTAATTCAGCTTCATATATTGGTTCTAAGTGAGTTACAAATAAGTGGTTCCTAGGTGGCTCAGTCTGCCTTTGGCCCAGGTCATGATCCCAGGGTCCGGGGATCGAGCCCCGCATTGGGTTCCCTGCTCAGCGGAACTTGCTTCTCCCTCTACCTCTGCTGCCCCCATTGCTTGTGCTCTCTCTCTCTTCCAAATAAATAAATAAAATCTTTTTAAGAAATGAGTTACTGATAAGAGAACTAATGAAACTGAAGAGTGCCCAGAAAGCAATCGATATATATGTTTGTGTATATGTATGCATGTATTATATATTCACATACAAACAAATTTAGAATACGATTGAAATAGAACCTTTAATAAGTAGGGAAAGGAAGGTTTATTCCATAAATGATACTGAGGTAACTGCTGAATGAAAAATAAATATGTTCCTACTTCAAACTATATTTCATAAAGAATTCCAGATTAATAAAATGTAAAAGTTGGACTGAGATTTAAAAAATGCACGAATCTTTTTATGTTATCTGAAGAAGGACTTTGTAAATCCACAATTAGCACTGCAAAAGTGTCAAAGAAAAACTTACTAATGTATGAGTTTCTACATGATAGTTACATTAAGATTTTTACCTAGTAGGGATCCCTGAGGCTCAGTGGGTTGAATGTCTTCCTTCAGCTTGGGTCATGATCCTGGGGTCGTGGGATCCAGTCCCGCATCAGGCTCCCTGCCCAGGCAGGGAGGCTGCTTCTTCCTATACCTGCCACTCACCCCTGCTTGTGTGTGCTCTTTCTCTCTCTCACAAATAAAATCTTTTTTTTTTAAGATTTTATTTATTTTTTAAATATTTTTTAGATAATTTTAGATAATTTTTAGATAAAAATATTTTTTAAGATTTTATTTATTATTTATTTGACAGAGAGAGAGACACACACAGCGAGAGAGGGAACACGAGCACGGGGAGTGGGAGGGGGAGAAGCAGACTCCCCACTGAGCAGGGAGTCCAATGTGGGGCTCGGTCCCAGGACCCTAGTATCATGACCTGAGCTGAATGCAGTCGCTTAACTGACTGAGCCACCCAGGTGCCCCATCACAAATAAAATCTTATATATATATATAAAATATAGAGAGAAAAATTTTCCTTATTATATATATGTTATATATAATATATATATATTTTACCTAGTAGATGGAACCCTGAAAATAATTTTTTTTACCTTGTGATGGACAGTATGTTCAGTATTTTCATCTGTTCTATGACATCATTTTTCTCCTGAGTATTTTTTATGGATTTGTCCTTTGTATAGCTCTTTCCACATTTTTTTCTTACAAAACCTTTGTACTTCTATTGTGCCATCACCTTTCTTCAACATTTATTTTATAATGACCTGGCTTTTCCCTGTCCAGCTTTTGCAATTGAGTTCATGGTTGGTGAGAGAGGCCAGAGAGTTCCCTGTCAGGCTTCAGACCTTGCAGAGGCCTTCTCTTCGCTGTCATAGAGACCACTGATTCCAGCCACCATGACCCCTCTGAGAAATATTTTGTGTAGCCCTGTTCCCTTTTGTCCTCTGACCCAAGCTGAGTCTGGAAGGATTTCTTTCACCAGCCCTGCATTCCCAGATCCCTCACCGGCAGCAGCAAACAGTACAGAGCCCTTGCATTTACCAATGAGCCCTTGACCTTCATGGAGTAAGATTCTGCGGGGTTTTCCTGAGATCTGCTACTAGGAGCCCTCTTAGATAGATACTCTCTGTGCATTTTCTCTGCATCCCAACCGCATGACTTCTGCTGAAGCTCACCGCTCAGTTGTTAGGTTTACAGGGTAAAGAATTTGCATTTCTGGATGAGTTTCTCCTTTTCAGGAAGTATACTTTTGCTGGTACTTTCTGAGATCTGCTACTCATGAGGAGTCCTGATGTTCTCTTTGAATTTTCTGCACGATTTAACTTCTAATAGCAACTTTTAAAAGTTCTTGGTTTCTGCAAGTATTATTTGTTGCCTATTTTACTAAAAATATCAGGGCAGGGGGTTCTGCTGTTGCTCTTTTGTTTTTCACCTTGTTAATTTATTTGATTTCTTAGAGTAAGGGAAAAGTAAATAATGCTTACTTGAATGTTCTCACCAGAGTTACACTCATTGTTGCCACTGTAGAATTGCTGGGTGAATTAAACGCACCCAGTTAAATGTGAGTAAGATGAATAGTTCTTTTTAGTATATCCTTTGCAATATTTGGAATATACTTACACTAAATAATTACTCATTCATTTTAAATTCAAATTTAACTAGATGTCCTATATTTTTATTGCCAAAATCTGGCAACCCTAGCCTATTAAGAGCATAATGAAATCCCAATTCTCATTCTTTTATTCAGAATATGCTTTACCATCCTCTCTGAGGTTCTCTAGATCTTCTCTTTCCTTGATATATTAAAATCAGGGAAATGAAAAAATATGCCTCATTGTGCATCTCTTTTTATTGATCATGCAGGAAACATGCTTTTCCTTTTCAATCTAGATACTTATGGCTTTTAATTCTGGAAAATATATATGGAACATATTACATACAAAGTATATATTTATAAATTATATATAAAGTATATGTTTATAAAGTATTATATATAAAGTATATATATACATAATATATAAGATATATATAAGTACATAAGATATATCATATAATAACTGTATTATTTGTACTATATTAAATACTATCACATAAACTCTCAGTGCCCCAGATGGTCCTGGTTATTATCATTCCTTTTATGATGGTAGAGATAACATATGCTTCATCTTTCTTCCACACAAACTCTTCCTTGCATTGCTGTCCTTTGGGATTTACTAATTTCTTAGATATTTTCTAGCAAAGAATCGGGAGGAAAATGAAATATCATTCAGTATTCTTTTTTACAAATATCCTGATTATTTTCATAATAATCACAAATTTATTCCTCTAGATGCGTTTTTATTTTTTATTTATGTATTTTTTAAGTAGTCTCCATGCCCAGCATGAAGCCCAATACAGGATTTGAACACACAACCCTAAGATCAAGAGCTGAGCCGAGATCAAGAGTCAGGCACTTATGGTCTCATATGTGAAACATAAAAAAATTGAACTCAAGGAAACAGAAAGTAGAATGATTGTTACCAAACACCTTGGGGATGGGGGAAATGGGGAGATGTTGGTACAAGAGAATAAACTTTCAGTTATCAGAGGTATATGTTCTGGAAACCTAATGTATACCATGGTGACTAAAATAATAATGTATTATATACTTGAAATTTGCTAAAAGAGAAGATTTTTTTCTTTAAGTAAGCTCTACATCCAACATGGGGCTTGAACTTACAACCCCAAGATCAAGAGTCACATGTTCTACCAACATGAGCCAGCCAGGTGCCCTAAGAGGAGATCTTAAGGGCTCTCACCCTTAACGTGATGTATATGTAAAGTGCATGGATATGTTAATTAGCTTAATTGTGGCATTACACAATGTATAATAACATCAAAATATCATGTACACCTAAATATACACAATTTTGCTCAATAAAATACAGTTTTATTTCTTCAATAGCATTGAGCAAACAAAAATTATAACCCACTGAATAAAATAGAAATCCATGAATCATAATAATGGATAAGTCAAAAAGTAAGGGAGAAGGTAAGACCCTTTCTTACAGTGGAATTGAAAATATGGGAAGAGGGCACATAACTGACTCTGTTCATAGAGAATATTACTCTTATTGTAGGGTTGTGAGTTCAACCCCCACATTGGGCATGGAGTCTTAAACATATATATACATATGAGAATGGTGGTAGAGGTAGAAATTGCTGTTTTGTATACTTGAAACTAAAATAATATGGTATCTCAATTATACTTCAATTTAAAATAAAGACTTAAAAAACCTGAAACTGTAAAACTAATAGAAGAAAACAGGGGAAAAGCTCATTGATATTGGTCTTGGTAATGATTTTTTTGGCTATGACACCAAAAGCACAGAAACCAAAAACAAAAATAACCAACTGGACAATATCAAACTAAAAAGCTTCTGCACAGCAAAGGAAATAATAAAATGAAAAGTTAACCTATAGAATGGAAGAAAATTTTTATAAACCCACATATCCAATAAGAGGTTAATATCTAAATATACAGGAACTTATAAAACTCAATAGCAAAAAAA
>CM052802.1:85498246-85517470 GCA_028533885.1 Nasua narica | reverse complement strand
TTAATGTAGATGGTTTGGACTGAGAATTTTCTTATTTGTTTATTTACTTAGTTGTTTATTTTAGAGGAAGGAAGAGAATGTGTACTCAAGTGGGGGGAGAGGGTGAGGGAGACGGAATCTCAAGTAGCCTTAGGCTGAGTGTGAAGCCCAGTGCAGGGCTTGATCTCATGACCCTGAGATCATGACCCAAGCCAAAATCAAGAGTCAGAGGTTTAACTGACTGAGCCACCCAGGCACCCCTGGACAGAGAATTTCAGTAAGAATTTCAATATGTAGCATTTTTTAGAAATTGCAACTGATAATGTGAAAAACAAATGCAAACATCAGTACTGCCACCCAGTTTCATTACTTAAATTTGTGTTCTGGTTTCCAAACACATTGGTTCCAAATGATATTTATTTGTCAAGAGTTAATGAGAAAGGTCAGGAACAGACTTAATATGTAATTTATGTGTTCATTCACAAAATGGGGCAATGGTGTACTTTGATAGTCTTTAAGTTCAAGTAGTTTTTTTTTATTTTTTAAGATTTTATTTATTTACTTATTTATTTATTTGACACACAGAGAGAGATCACAAGTGAGCAGAGAGGCAGGCAGAGAGAGGGGGGAGCAGGCTCCCGGCTGAGCAGAGAGCCCGATGTGGGGCTTGATCCCAGGACCCTGAGATCATGACCTGAGCCAGAGGCAGAGGCTTTAACCCCCTGAGCCACCCAAGCGCCTCTAAGTTCAAGTAGTTTTGAGAAGTGGTACAGATCTGGCCAAAAAGCATGAGAAATGGCAAATAGGCAAATATAAAAGACCATTTTCTTGTTAATTTCTTTAAAATATAGCAAAAGTGGGCACCTGGTGGCTCAGTCAGTAGATCACGTCATGCAATTCTTGATCTTGGGGTTATATGTTTAAGCCCCACGTTGGGTATCGAGATTACTTAAAATATTTTATTTCATTTAAAATTTTTAAAATATTTATTTATTTTACAGGGAAAGAGAGACAGTGAGAGAGGGAACACAAGCAGGGGGAGTGGTAGAGGGAGAAAGCAGGCCTCCCGCTAAGCAGGGAGCCCGTTGTGGGGCTCAATCCCAGGACCCTAAGATCATGACCCAACCCAAAGGCAGATGCTTAACAACTGAGCCACCCAGGCGCCCCTACTAAAAATATTTTTAAAAAATGAAATATAGCAAAAATTATTGTTTCAGATGTACTAAAGCATAAAAAAGTAGATGTGGTAGAATAGGGAAGTATATAGTTGCAAAGTTTTAATGCATTACATGAGATGGTACAATATTAACTAAGTAGAAACAAAGTTAAGAATGTATTTTTCTTTAAAGATTTTATTTTTATTTATTTGACAGAGAGAGAGAGATCACAAGTAGGCAGAAGGGCAGGCAGAGAGAGAGGGGGAAGCAGGCTCCCCGCTGAGCAGAGAGCCCAATGTGGGGCTCGATCCCAGGACCCCAAGACCATGACCTGAGCCGAAGGTAGAGGCTTTAACCCACTGAGCCACCCAGGCAACCCAGTGTATTGTTTTTTAAGATTTTATTTATTTATTTGACAGAGAGACCCAGTGAGAGAGGGAACACAAGAGGCGGGAGTGGGAGAGGGAGAAGCAGGCTTCTTACCAAACAGGGAGCCCGATACAGGGTGCAGGGCTTGATCCCTGGACCCTGGGATCATGACCTGAGCCAAAGGCAGATGCTTAACGGCTGCGCCACCTCGGTGCCCCTGTACTTTTTTTTGAAAGATTTTATTTACTTATCTGACAGAGTACACAGGGGGAGCAGCAGAGGGAGAGGGAGAAGCAGGCTCCCCACTGAGTAGGTAGCACAATGCAGGGCTCAATCCCAGGACCCTGAGATCATGACCTGAGCTGAAGGCAGATGCTTAACTGACTGAGCCACCCAGGCACCCAAAATGTATGTTCTAATTATTTTTTTAAGATTTTATTTATTTGACAGCACAAGCAGGAGGAGCAGGGGAAGAAGAAGCAGGCGCCCTACCGAGCAGAGAGCCTGATGCAGGACTCAATCCCAGGATCTTGGGATCATGACTTGAGCCGAAGGCAGACGCTTAACCGACTGAGCCACTCAGGCCCCTGTATGTTCTAATTCTTTTTTTTTTTTTTTTGAAGATTTTATTCATTTATTTGACAGAGAGATCACAAGTAGGCAGAAAGGTAGGCAGAGAGAAATGGGTAAGCAGGCTCCCCACTGAGCAAAGAGCCCAATGCTGGGCCTCGATCCCAGGACCCTGAGATCACCACCCAAGCGAAAGGCAGAGGCTTTAACTCACTGAGCCACCCAGACGCCCCATATGTTCTAATTCTTAGAACACTATTTAAAAAAAAAAAAATTCAAAGAGTTACAACTAAGAAAGAGATCAGTGGAATTTTTTTTTTTTAAAGATTTTTTTTACTTATTTGACAGAGAGGAGAGAGATCACAAGTAGGCTGAGAGGCAGGCAGAGGGAGAGGGGGAAGCAGGCTCCCTGCTGAGCAGAGAGCCTGATGCGGGACTCGATCCCAGGACCCTAAGATCATGACCTGAGCTGGTGGCAGAGGCTTTAACCCACTGAGCCACCCAGCGCCTGAGATCAGTGGAATTTTGTTAAATGTTCAAATACTCAGAAAAAAGGGCAGGAAAAAGTACAGAAGAACAAAAAACAGGGCAAACAAAATAAAATTGTAGATTTAAATATAGCCATAGCAATAATTATATCAAATACAAATGGTCTAAATACACTAATAAATAAAGCAGATTGGCAAAATGAACAAATAGCAATACCTAACTCTGCCTACAAGAAATAGATTTTAGGGGCGCCTGGGTGGCTTGGTTGGTTGAGCAACTGCCTTCGGCTCGGGTCATGATCCTTGAGTTCCGGGATCGAGTCCCACATCGGGCTCCCAGCTCCACGGGGAGTCTGCTTCTTCCTCTGACCTTCTCTCCTCTCATGCTCTCTCTCACTTTCTCTGTCTCTCAAATAAATAAAATCTTTAAAAAAAAAGATTTTAGATATAAAATCACAAATTGAAAGTATCTGGATGGAGAAATGTTCCTGTTCCTCTTGCTGCATATAATTAAAAACCTTGAACATATATAAACAAAGGGGTGCCTGGGTGGCTCAATTCCTTGAGCATCCAACTCTTGGTTTCACCTTGGGTTGTGATTTTGGGGTCATGGGATCGGCCCACTTTGGGTTCTGTGCTTAGTCAGGAGTCTGCTTGTCCTTCTCCCCTTTGCTCCTCCCCTTGCTTGCACTCTCTCTCTCAAGTAAATAAATAAAATCTTTAAAACAAACAAACAAACAAAAAAAACCCACACGTAAGACTGGAAGATGGAGACAAGGCAAACCAGATAGGGTTCTTATAACTCAGAAGCACACAGTGGTGAGTTCCCTGATTTTTCTTTTTGCCTCCTATATCTCGGGCTTGGACCTGAAGAAACTAGCAACCTAGAAATGCCAGTGGACGCAAACAGAAAAATAAATGCCTGCCCTCTCATAGTCAAAGGATCAGGAAAGGGCAGGCTAGCAAGACAAAACATTATTTTATGAAACAAGATGAAACCAGAGAGGGAGACAAACAGGAGACTCTTAATCTTTGGAAACAAACTGAAGGTTGCTGGAGGGGAGGGGAGTGCTGGACATTGGGAAGGGTATGTGTTATAATGAGCGCTAAGTATTATATAAGACTGATGAATCACATACCTGTACCCATAAAACAAATAATACATTATATGTTAATTAATTAAATTTAAATTAAATAAATTTAGAAAAATAGAATTTTAAAAATATTGGGGGAAAACCATCATTTTACACAATAATGTCTCTACTTCAGGCAAATACTATGGAAAACGGGCCCCACCCCAACTTAAGGGAGCCAAGGCCAAGTGGGGTGCGTGGACTTCTATCCTTGCCAACTTAAAGTACCCCTAACCCTGAAACCTATTCCACTGATGTGTTCTGTCAGAGTAGGCCTAATGGAGAGTCATGAATTTACCTTTGCCCAGCATTAAGAAACCTTTTCATCGCCACCTCAGGTCTTAACAGAAGCTAACTAGAGAGCCTGGACTTCTTTACTACCTGGGAGTACAAGGCAGCAACATCCCCTTTATGCTTCTAAAGTGATGTCCAAGAACAACTAAGTAGAAAGTTTATGATTTAGAGTCTCATAACATAATAACCGATATGTCTAGGTTTCAATAAAGATCACATGTCATTCCAAGAACCAGGAACACACTCATACACAAAAATCAATAGTTGGTAACACTAGGGGTGCCTGGGTGGCTCAGTCGGTTAAGTATCTGACGGGCTTCCGTCATGATCTCGGGCTCTTGAGATCAAGCCCTGCATTGGGCTCCACACTCCTCGGAGGAGAGTCTGCTTCTTCCTTTTCCTCTGCCCCTTCCCCCTGCTTGTGCGCTCTCTTGTGCTTTCTCTTGCACACTCTCAAGTAAATAAAATCTTTAAAAAAATAATAAAGATGATCTAGTGGTATCTCTTTCTTTTTTGGTACACAATGAAACTCAAGTTTCAGGAGATTAACAAAATTGCCATGGCCATAGGGTTGTCATGAACAGATAACGAACACTATCTAGTGGTTCTCTGTATTTACTATCCAATCTTTTGGGGAGTGAAAATGTGATTTTATATCATATTTCACCTTTTAATATTTGTATGACTTTGGAGAGTTGATTTTTTTAAAGATTTATTTATTTGAGAGAGAGCAGGGGGAGGGGCAGAAGAAGAGGGAGAGAAATCCCTTTTTTTGGTAATTTTTAAAAAGATTTTATTTATTAATTTGACAGAAAGATAGAGAGATCACAAGTAGTCAGAGAGGCAGGCAGAGAGAGAGGGAGAAGCTGAGCAGAGAGCCCAATTTAGAGCTCGATCCCAGGACCGTGAGATCGTGACCTGAGCCCAAGGCAGAGGCTTTAACCCACTGAGCCACCCAGGCGCCTGGGGAGGGAAGGAGAGAAATCCTAAGGAGACTCCCAGCTGAGCAAAGAGCTCAATGTGGGCTGATCCCAGGGCCCTGGACCTGGCCTGAAACCAAGAACTGACTCAACAGACTGAGCCACCGAGGTGCCCCTGATTGATATCTAACTTTAATTTAGTCACCTTTCAACAAAATGGTTCCAGGTTTTATAGGGCCCATTGCATACCAAATTTGGCAAGCTCTATTTAAGAAAAAACACCACAAAATCATGACTACCCTGTTAAATACAATTTAAAGTATTTACTTTTGAAAGCTTACAGAGGAGGGGCGCCTGGGCGGCTCAGTGGGTTAAAGCCTCTGCCTTTGGCTCAGGTCATGGTCTCAGGGTCCTAGGATTGAGCCCCACCCACAGCGGGCTCTCTACTCAGCGGGGAACCTGATTCCTCCTCTCCCTCTGCCTGCCTCTCTGCCTCCTTGTGATCTCTGTCTCTCTGTCAAATAAATAAATAAAATCTTAAAAAAAAAAAGCTTACAGAGGTTTCGTTCAAATTTTAAAGTTTGTTAGTAATGCAATGTAGTTTTTAGGATTGTTGTCAAATTTGGGGAAACTTATTGAGGTTTTTTTTTTTTTTAAGATTTTTTTTATTTGACAGAGAGAGAGAAATCACAAGGAGGCAGAGAGGCAGGCAGAGGGGGGGGGGGGTGGGAAGCAGGTTCCCTGACGAGCAGAGAGCCCGATGCGATGCGGGGCTTGATCCCAGGACCCTGAGATCATGACCTGAGCTCAAGGCAGAGGCTTTAAGCCACTGAGCCACCCAGGCGCCCCAAGTTTCTTTGATATATAAGAATTCAAATCTATAGAGTGAACGCTCTTAAATATTCTCTGAATTGACTACATTCAGAGTGTTCCTAGAATATATCCCAAACTGAGATGGCCAGCAATAATGTAATTATATATGGAAGAGATTGCAAACCACAAAAATATTTCCCAGTTAACCCTTAACAAAAATCTCAGAAATGTCTATCTGCCACCCCAGGGCAGGGGAAACAGGAGGGGAAAATGCAAACAAGATATACTTAGATACACTCTCAGCATTTTCTCTGCATCCCAACCGCATGACTTCTGCTAAAAGCTCACCCCTCAGATTTACAGGTTAAAGAATTTGCATTTCTGGATGAATTTCTCTTTTTCAGGAAGTATACTTTTGCTGGTACTTTCTGAGTTTTACTACCCATGAGGCCTCTTGATGTTCTCTGCATTTTGTTTAATTTTAATTGGCTTTCTTTAGGGCTGTACAGATTTTTTCTGACACCTATTTGCTAAAAAATGGGGCAATATTTTTATCTTTATTTCTTTTTGTTGTTTCTTTTTCTTTGCTTTGTTTGATTTCTCAGAGGAAGAGAAAGGCCGATTATTAATGTGTTCATACCAGTTATATCCAGTGTTGCTATTTAGAAGCCTAATGCAACTCTGATTCTCATTCTTTTATTCAGAACTTGTCTCCACATACTCCTTGTGACTCTTTTATCTTCTCTGATATGCTAGAATTGGATGAAAATGTGCCAGTTGTGTATCTTTTCTTAGTCATTGTTTGGGGTACATGATGGACTCTTTCAATCTGGATACTTGCACCCTACAATTCTGGGAAAATCTATTACTTTTTATATAATTTGTATTTAATGTACTCTTCTCCATTTTTCATTTATCTCTTTCTGGAATTCCAGTTACCCTGGAAAATTCAATTATTATGGACTAAATCTCTAAGTCTCCTATAATTTCTCTACAGTTTTTTAAGTCTTGGCTTCCTTTGCTATATAACTTCTAGCCATCTATTGAATTTTTTATTTCAACTGCCAAAATTCTAATTTCCAAGACCTTTTTCTTGTTCTCTGTTTCTTTCTTTCTTTTTTTTTTTAATAGTATGCTTATTTCTGGATTCCCTTTATCCCACTGAACAAAAAAAAATTTTTTTTAAAGATTTTATTTATTCATTTAACAGAGAGAGAACACAAGCAGAGAGGCAGGCAGAGGCAGAGAGAGGAGCAGGCTCCCCGTGGAGCAAGGAGCGCGATGTGGGACTCGATCCCAAGACGCTAGGATCATGACCTGAGCCAAAGGCAGCCGCTCAACCAACTGAGCCACCCAGGCATCCCTGAACAAAAAATTTTAAATATTATTTTCTTGGCATTAGTTGCTTCACCCAAGATGCCTTTTTTTCTTATTATCTTAAATTTACTTTTCCTCTCCAAGGCCTTTCTATTTGATTCCTGGATGTTCTTTCATATTTAATCTGTTATCTAGGGAGCTTCACTTGTGAGTCACTGACTAGAAAGCCATCTGTTTTGGGGGGCATCCTTCATATTAGTCTGATATTGAGTCTTGTGCTTAGTGAATTGCTCTCCAAATCTTTTCGTCCTCCTGGCTGATAATATTTTGCATATAGGACCCAGAAATGGGACTGAAAGTGACAATGTTTCAAAAACAGACTTTCACTGAATTCCCTTTTCAGCTCCAATTCATGCCCACAACTATACCTTCTGCCCTGGGCCCTATGTCTCCTTTTGACTAAATGCAAAGAATGTCTTGTGAGTAGGTATGTGGAAATGTTTAGGAGGAGGGATTTACGGTTCTTGTATGCAGTCTCTCAACCTCTCTTTGTTATGTGGAACCTTAATCTCCACCATCCATTGTATCTGGTGTCAGTTCTGAGCCCCTCCTGGGTTTTCTGGGGCAAATTGGTTTGCTTCCTCTTCCTGTGAAATCAGTTACTACTCTATTTTCTGTCTCCCAAAGTTTTCTCAACAGTCCAAAGGAAACAATAACATGATATCTTACAAGGTTGTTGTGTGAGTCAAATGAAGTTTTATGTGTGTAATATGCATAACAGCACCTAGCTTGCAGTAATCATTCTACAAATGGTAGTTATTGTTATATAACCTCCCAAAAACCCAGACACTCCTGTTCATATTAATTCTCTAGATGATGATGCCCCCCAAAAATCTCTGTTGCTATCTTTGTGGATTTATTAATTTCTGTATATTCATCTAAAAAAAATTTGGGAGAGAAATGAAATAAATTCATGCTTTAATTCTTCCATTTCAATGTCTTATTACTAGATATTTATAAATTATGGCAGCTGATAGTTAATTATAAGTATTTTTTTTAAGATTTATGTATTTGACAGATGCATGTGCGCAAGTGTGAGGGGGGCCAGAGGGAGGAAGGCAGAGGGAGAGAGAGCAGACTCCCTACAGAGCACAGATCCAGATGGAGGCCAATCCCTGGACCCTGAGATTACAACCCATGCCAAAATCAAGTGTTGGCCACTAAACTGACTGAGCCACCCAGGCGCCCCTATAACTCAATATTCTTTAAGAATATTACTACTATTGGGTGGCTCAGTCAGTTAAGCATCTGCCTTCAGCTCAGGTCATGATCAGGGGTCCTGGGATCGAACCCTGTGTTGGGCTCCCTGCTCAGCGAGGAGCCTGCTCCTTCCCACTGCGTGTGCTCTCTTGTGCTCTCTAGTGCTCTCATGCACTCTCTCTCAAATAAGTAAAATCTTTTCTTTTTCTTTTTTTCCCAAAGATTTATTTATTTATTTGACAGAGAGAGAGAGAGATCACAAGTAGGCACAGAGGCAGGCAGAGAGAGGGGGAAACAGGCTTCCTGCTGAGCAGAGAGCCCGATGGAGGGCTTGATCTCAGGATCTGTAGATCATGACCTGAGGTGAAGGCAGAGGCCCTAACCCACTGAGCCACCCAGGCGCCCCAGTAAAATCTTTTCTTAAAAAAAACTATTGTTACTATTTTCATAAATTTATTAATCCAGATGAGTTTTATAATCATTTGATCAGCCTTTCCGTACTTCCTTTCCCCCCAAAATACCCTTGAAATTTTTATTGGAATTATACTTAAGTAATTTTCAAATCTGGAAAAAAGTTAGATCTTTACAAAACTGATTTTCCCAATTCAAGTACAAGGGCAAGTTACAGTTTTTCTTTTCCTCAAATACTTGCTTTTTAAAAATATAGATCCTATATACTTACAAATTTAATTCCTATGCATTTCATATTTTTTATTTTTATGTTGCTACTCTAAACGGGACATTATTTTTATAATTGGTCGTTGCTATATAGAAAAATAGTAACATTTACGTTTTCTTTTTAAGTCTCCACATTACTCTTCCGATTCAAATCAGTTTTCTAAGAAGGGGAAGAGGTTTCTTCCTCTTTTTATTTCCTCTTTCTAATACTGTTGCTGCATTCTTTTCTTTATCTTAGACCATTGCTTATGACTTGTAGACCAAAGAGTAGCAGTAACAGGCAAGTTTATTTTCTCCCTCACTCAAATAGGAATGTCTTTAGTGTCGTTATGACTGATTACTTGGTTTGGTTGGAGATAAGACTTTTTTTTTTTTAAGATTGCATTTATTTATTTGAGATAGAGCACAAACAGGGAGAGAGAGAGAGAGAAGCAAGCTTCCCACTGAGCAAGGAACCGGACGCAGGGCTCGATCCCAGGATCCCAGGATCATGACCTGAGCCGAAGGCAAATACCTGACTGAGCTACCCAGGCACTGCGAGGTAAGACATTACTTAACAAGTGTCCAATTGATTTGTACTTTGCGTTTGCTGCTTTGAGCAAAAAAAAAAAAAAAAAAAAAATACACACACACACGCACAAATCTCACGCATATTCTCATTAAAGGAAAACAATTATTTGAGATTCTAGTATCTGGGACCTTTATAGCAGATAATCAATCCTCTATCCTCAGAGGAAAAAAATAGGCCATTTTATATTTGAGAATGGCAGGATCCAGAGTCAAAAAAGAGGGAAAAGGAAAAGAAAGGGGCTCTGTTTAGCTCCTTGGATTTACCTGCCACACTATCCTGGTAGCACAAATCCAGGGTCATTTTGCTTCGTACGTAAATCTATTTTATGATCATATTAGAATTGTGTGAAGACTACACCTCATGATTTTTAAAGTAACCCATTTGGCATTATTCTATCATTATGAATTAAGTGGAATATGTGAAAAGCAATTGCTGTATCAAAGGTTCAAAAGTTATTTAATAGGTAGGGCCATTGCCCCTTAACCAGATGATCCTGGTTGTATTATTCCTGTGGGTTATTTCATCTACATTTTTTCTTTTCCTTTTTTTTTTTAAGATTTTATTTATTTATTTGAGAGAGAGATCACAAGTAGGCAGAGAGGCAGGCGGGGGGGGGGCGGGAAGCAGGCTCCTCGCTGAGCAGAGAGCTTGATGCCACACACACTCTCTTTCTCTCAAATAAGTATATCTTAAGAAAAAAAAAAAAGCACTAAACCCATTTCATGTAATTAAAGAGTAAATAGGCTATGACTTATGGTCTGAGGATAACAGCCATGATTAGTAGAATAATTTTTATGTAATGACATTTATTTTGCATTCTATAAAGCTAACAAAAATTATTTAGGGGCACTTGGATATCTCGGTTGAGTGTCTACTTTTGGCCCAGGTCATGATCCCAGGGTCCTGGAATCTAGCCCTGCATCAGGCTTCTTGCTCAGCAGGGAGTCTGCTGCTCTCTTTCTCCCTCTCTCTCAAATAAATAAAATCTTTAAAAAATAATTTGAATTAATAAATTATATTAATTTTGGGTTTTTAAAAGATTTTTATTTATTTATTTTAAATATTTTATTTATATATTTGACACAGAGAGACATCACAAGCAGGCAGAGAAAGAGGGGGAAGCAGGCTCCCCACCGAGCAGAGAGCCCGATGCAGGACTCGATCCCAGGACCCTAAGACCATGACCTGAGCCAAAGGCAGAGGCTTTAACCCACTGAGCCACCCAGGTGCCCCAAATTATATTAATTTTGAATGAGTAATACATGCACATAGTGAAATATTTATTTTAAAGATCCAAATGCTTACATTTGAAAAATGTCTTATACCAAACACATGGCCCAGAGGCAATCACTACTACCACTTTCCTATCTACATTTCCAAATTGTCCATGTGTATACAATCATGCACATACATTTTTTTTTTTTTTACAAATCATAGGATTTTACATATACTACTCTGATCCTTGATTTTTTTTAAATTAACAGTATCTTTTTTTTTTAACATTGTATTTATTTATTTGACAGAGAGCAAGAGAGCACAAGCAGGGGGAGTGGCAAAGGGAGAGAGAGAAGCAGGCTCCCCATTGAGCAGGAAGCCTAGTGCAGGACTCCATCCCAAGACTCCAAGATCATGACCTGAGCCAAAGGCAGACCCTGAACCAACTAAGCCATCCAGGCACCCCAGTTAACAATGTATCTTTAGGATAATTGCACATAAGTCCATAAAACTGCTGTATTCAGAATTTTTTTTCTTGAAGATAACATACATAAAATAATGCATGAGTTGTTAAGTGTCCAGTGTGATCTTCCACAAATTGAACATACCTATGTAAGCAGAACGCAACAGTTAACATTACCAGCAACCCAGAAGGTATTTGTGCCCCTTACGGCACTAGTCATTCATCATTTCCCAAAGATACCCACTATATTAATTTCTTTTTTTCTTTTTTTTTTTTTAAAGTAATCTGTACACTCAGCCTGGGGCTAGAATTCAAGCACTCAATCCTAATTTCTTTGCAAATGTTTCCATTGTTTGGGTATATCCTACTTTATTTGAAATCACTTTAAGATGGACATTTAGGTTGTTTCTGATTTTTTTACTATTACAAACAGTGCTACTAGGGATATCCCTGTGCATGTGCCATTTCAAATATTTGTGAGTACATCTGAAGGATAAATTCCTAGAAAAGAGAATTACACATCTTGATAAATATTACCAAATTACATTTCATTAATATACACATTTATAATTCTAGCAATCCTTTAAGATGCCTCTGTCCACACATACTTGCTTACACAGCATATTATAAATTTTTTTTATTTTTATGGGGTACCTGTGTGGCTCAGTCAGTTAAGCATCCGACTCTTGGTTTCAGTTTGGATCATGATCTCCCAGTGGTGGGACTGAGCCCCGTGTCAGGCTCTGTGCTCAGTGTGGAGTCTGCTTCAGATTCTCTCTCCCTCTCCCTCCCACCTATATTCTTTCTCTCAAATAAATAAAATCTTTAAACAAGAATTTTATTTTTATAATATATATAGGTGAAAAAGTATCTCTTTATACTTTTAGTTTACATTTTTCTTTTTATGGATAAGTGTAAGCATTTTCTTATAAGTTTAGGAGTTATTTTATTACTTTTTTTAAGTAGTCCGTTCATATCCTTTACTTTTTAACTTAAAGTCATAGGATGTTAAGAGTAGAAAGAATCCAGGTCTTTGTTTTTATTTTGTCTTATTTAAGATTTTTATTTATTTATTTGAAAGAGGGAAACAGCGAGAGAGGGAACATAAGCAGGGGGATCAAAAGAGAGAGAAGCAGCCCCCCCACTGAGCAGGGAGCC
The DNA here is from genome assembly GCA_028533885.1 of Nasua narica. Lineage (NCBI taxonomy): Eukaryota > Metazoa > Chordata > Mammalia > Carnivora > Procyonidae > Nasua > Nasua narica. Next base: position 85,505,085 of record CM052802.1, on the reverse strand, counting down.
CGACTCGGGGCTCGATTCCCTGGATCCTGGGATCATGACCTGAGCCGGAGGCAGATTCTTAACGACTGAGCCACCTAGGCACCCTTATTTTTAAAGATTTTATTTTTATGTAATCTCCCTACCCAGTGTGGGGCTTGAGGCCACAACCCTGAGATCAAGAGTTGCATGCTCTACCAACTTAGCCAGCAGATGCCCCTCCATGCCCTCAGTTTTAAAATGTGGAAGTTAATCCAAGCAAAGTTATGGCTCAATATTATTGTATTTCAGGTATAAATGGCTACCAGAATCATTACCTCTAGATAAATGAGATGTACCTATACCTGAAAACTTGAAATGGGGCAAAAGGTAAATTAGGGGATTGAGAAATAAGCTTGACATACCCAATGAAGATCTTTACTCATTAACTACAATAACAGACTCAAAGCCCAAGTATTTCCTCAAAGGTCTTAACTCAAGCCACAATAATGGCCCCAAGGTCTATGCAAAGCCCTAAGAAACATCTCCTTCCAATTAAAAAATCTTGCTTTGGAGCACCTGGCTGGCTTAGCGGAGCATGCAACTCTTGATCTCGGGGTTATGATTTCAAGCCCCACGTTGGGTATAAAGATTACTTTTTTAAAAAATCTTTTTTTTTTTAAAGATTTTATTTATTTATTTGACGGAGAGATCACAAGTAGGCAGAGAGGCAGCAGAGAGAACGGGGAAGCAGGCTCCCTGCTAAGCAGATAGTCCGACGTGGGGCTCAATCCCAGGACCCAGAGATCATGATCTGAGCCGAAGGCAGAGCCATTAAACCACTGAGCCACCCAGGCACCCCCCAAAAAAAAATCTTAAAAAAAATAATTTAAAAAATCTTTAATCACAAATCTTGCTTTGACTGTGAGGAGCACCAAGGTGCTGTATAAAAGTGTTGAATCACTACATTGTACACCTTAAACTAATATTACACTATATGTTAACTAATTGGAACTTAAATTAAAACTTCAAAAAAATAAATATTCTAACATGGAAGAGAAAAATCTTGCTTTGACCCTGAACCCATCAGTAAATAACCTCACTTCTCCAACCCTACCTATTCCAGTCAGTTACCCACATTACAGGACCTATATTAAAACCACTCAACAGAAATACTAATACCCATTCAAAAGCCCTTCCTAAATTCCTTAGATTATGATTCTCATAAACTTTGCCCTGGTGTGTGTGTTGGGGGAGGGGGGTTCTCCCTTGATGTAGCAAGCTAAACATACTTGGCTTATTGTGACTTAGGCATGTCTCTGTTTATCTTCCATTGGTGGGCTTTAACAATTTAGAAGTCCCACAGAAACTCTGTTGAGATCCTTATTATCATAGACCAGGATCCTCAAACATGGTAACTATGTGCTATCTGAGACTGCTTAAGTCTACCTTGCCCCTAATGATGTGATACTCTCATAACTGAATCTGAGCTTTAAACTTTCATGGTGACTTTCAGCAGAAGTTTATTTCTTTTAACTCCTAAAATTAAGAATAAAATGTTAGATTCTGATCAATTTGTATGATTTTGTCTTTTGGTTAGATTTGGCTTGTATCATTATCTCCTGTTACTTTTTATCTTTCATTTGATGCTCTCTATTTTGTTTTTCTGTAAGGGAAAGTCTTTGAGGAGAGGGCAAGCATAGGGCTGATGAGCCTACCATTTGAGTTAGCCTCGAGGACTAAAGAACAGAAAGCCTTTTTAGGATGTCATCCTTTTGGGGGCACCTGACTGGCTCGGTAAAGCATGCAACTCTTGACGTTGGGGTGGTAGGTTCGAGTCCCATGTTGGTTGTAGAGATTACTTAAAAATAAAATCTTAAAAAAAAGAACATCATCCTTTCAACAAACTTTGCCTTGGGTCATCTTTTAGAAGCTTACAAAAACTCTCCCCAGTATTGGTTTTTGTGCCCCTTAGAACTGACTTGATTCTCTTCACCTGTTCAAAACTAGGACTGCAAGTTGTCAGGCCCATAGGCTTAATGACAGTCAGTCATTAGTTAGTATATGGAGAGAAAAGTATTGCAAAAACAACACTATCTCTTTCAGTTTTCACGGGTTAATCTACCCTCCACTAGGATGGACATTGCTTCTTATATTTTCTCATTACTATCCTAATTAATGCTCCTGTCTTTCCAAGTGGCACAATTTTACCAAGGATAATTGAGAACTACAGTGGGCACTTTGGGGAAATTTAATTATGAGTAAAATTGTACATTTCAGAGGGGCATATCAGAGATACCTTTGATGATAAATTTTGAATTAATCTAGAAAATTTAAATCTTGACTTCCCTGAATTATACCAAATAGCATTTTTATTAGTATGTCCCTAAGCAATTAAGGCTTTGTTAGAAAAGATGGACATAGGAAAACTAAAAAAAGGTTCTAAATGTTTCTGAAGTCCAAAGAACTCCATCCAAACATAATCCATGCCAACGAAGGTTGACTGGGGGATCTAGATTTCCACCCACATCAGCCTATAAAGGAATGTGCTCATCTCCATCCCTCCCCCACTGGGCTAAAGAAGAAAAGTCATGGGGCTCTTGGGTGGCTCAGGGGTTAAGCCTCTGCCTTTGGCTCAGGTCATGATCTCAGGGTCCTGGGATCAAGCCCCTCATAGGGCTCTCTGCTCAGGGGGGAGCCTGCTAACCCCCTCTCCCTCTGCCTGCCTCTCTGCCTATTTGTGATCTCTTTCTGTCAAATAAACAAAATCTTTTTTTTAAAAAAAAGTCACATTGTACTATCAACTGGCACAGAAAAGACATAACAAAATTCAGCGCTTATTTGTGTTTAAAAAAAAACTAAAAAACCCACAAAAGCCCCATAGTTAACATTATACTTAGTGATAGAGTAAAGTGTTTTTCCCGTGAGATCAGGAACAAAACAAAAATGTCCCATTTTCACCACTCTTCTTCAACATAGTGCTAGACATTCTAGCCAGTACATTTGGCAAGAAAAAGAAATAAAAGGCATACAGATTATAAAGGAAGAAATCAAAACTGTCCTTATTTGCAGATAACTGACTATATAGATAATCTCAAGGAGTCTTAAAAAAAAACAAAACAGGGCGCCTGGGTGGCTCAGTTGGTTAGGCAACTGCCTTTGGCTCAGGTCATGTTCCCAGAGTCCTGGGATCAAGTCCCACATTGGGCTCCTGGCTCCACGGGGAGTCTGCTTCTCCCTCTGAACTTCTCCCCTCTCATGCTCTCTCTCACTGTCTCTATCTCAAATAAATAAATAAATAAAATCTTTAACAAAACAAAACACCAAAACCCTTGCTAAAACCAAATGAGTGAGTTCAGCAAGGTCACAAACACTTGATCAATATACAAAACTTGACTGTATTTCTATATACTAACAATGATCATATAGACACCCAGGTTAAAAATATAACACTATTTACCATCATTCCAAAAAACCAAAACCAAAGGAAACAAAAAACCTTAAATACAGGAGTATATGCTAAAAACTACACAATGCTAATGAAAGAAATCCTAGAAGACCTAAATAGATGGAGAAAAGTGCTGTGTTCATGGACTGGAGTACTCAATACAGTAAAAATGTCAATTCCCACCAAGCTGATATACAGCTTTAATGCAATTCCAATCAAAATCCCAGCAAGATACTTGTAGACTTCCACAAGATTATTATAAAATTCATACGAAAAGGAAAAGGAACTAGAATAGCTAAAACAATTTTGGAAAAGTAGAATAAAGTGGAGGGGGCCTGGGTGGCTCAGTGGGTTAAAGCCTCTGCCTTCAGCTCAGGTCATGATCTCAGAGTCCTGGGATCGAGCCCCACATCGGGCTCTCTGCTCAGCAGGGAGCCTGCTTCCCCCTTTCTCTCTGCCTGTCTCTCTGCCTACTTGTGATCTCTCTGTCAAATAAATAAATAAAATATTTTAAAAAAAAAAAAGAACTGCTGGCCTATAAGGTAATGTTTATGTTTAATCATTTGAGAAACTGCCACATTATTTTACAAAGTAATTACAAAATTTTACATTCCCACTAGCAGTGTATGAATGTGACTGTTTTTCCACATCCTTGGCAGCTCTTGTTATTATCTGACTTTTGATCTTAGCCATCCTGGTGAAGTAGTATCTCATCATGGTTTTGATTTGCACTTTCCTGATAACTAGTGATGTCAAGCATATTTTCATGTGCTTACTGGTCATTGTATATCTTTATACTTTTGTATATCTTTATATTCTGCATACAAGTGTCTTATCACATAAATGATTTACAAATATTTTGTCTCATTCATTGGGTTGTCTTTTTACCTTCTTGATGGTGTCCTTTGAAACACAAAGGTTTTTAATTTTGATGAAGTCTAATTTATCAAGTGAGTTTTTAAAATTTCGCTTATTATACTTTCCAATTCCAGAATTTCCATTGGGCTTTTTTTCTTATAATTTCTATCTCATTATTGGTATTCTGTATCTTCTTTTGCTTCTTAATCATGTTTTCCTGTAGTTTTGTGAATGTATGTATAATGGCTAATTTGAAGTCTTTTTTTTTTTTTTAATTTGAAGTCTTACAAATCTGTTCTCATAAGAAATTTCTGTTGCCTGCTTTTTTTTTATAGTGTATGGATTAGACTTGTTTCTTTGCTTGCCTTTTAATTTTTTTGTAGGAAACTAGACATTTTGGATAATACATTGTAGCAGTTCTGTGTACTAGTGTCCCCCTCTTTCTAGGACTTATTATTTTTATTTTTATTTGTTTAGTGACTGGCTAGATTATTTCAGTGAAGTCTAGGTCACCCACCCAGGGTAAAGCCGCCATGTTGCTTCTCAAGGAGATGCAACATCCCAGTCACCATGGGATAACACTGGTTTTGCTAGGGCTCTCTCACTCTTTCCCTGATCATACCCAACAGATAAAATGCATTAAGTCCTGCTGGTTAATAAACTGCTGGAAGATGAATTGCTCTACAAAGTCAACCAATCCAATTCTGTTTCCTTTGAACAAACAGTCTCTGAGATCACTGTTTGATATTTATTTTGTTCTCTTAGATAACTTATTCCTGGTTCTCATGAAAACTTGACAGTCTGTGGATTATCCTGTATCTTGAATGTCCTCCCAATTGCCTTTCACCACAATTCTCACTGTTCTTGAAAGTATCTACAGAGTTGAACTTCTCAACCACTGTTGCAAATGAAGTCAGCTCCTTTGTGAGTACATTAGGAGCTATCTGTTTCACAGCCTGCTTTTCCTACAAGGCAAAATTTCTAAACTAGGGCTCTGGACAATGCAAGTTTCTCTTTTAGTGACATTCCATTCTAGGACTGAACAGTTGGTGGAGGTGTGGAGGCATCAGCCTGAGGTTCTCTGGTCTTCCCCCTCCTGGAATAGATTATTGTCTTACCAGGTGAGTCAAGGGTAATAAGGGACTCAGTCTTCTCAGTGTGCTGTGTTCAAGGTAGAACTTCTGATCCATTAGTGTCATTTGCATGGAAAAGGAGAATTGTTGCCTTTCAGCTGCACTCATCTGAGATTTAGCCTCAACAACAGGTAGCTGGAGACAAGATGACAAATGCTGGTATCCTGCGCCTTTCAGGAAAAGAGCTCTCTTGCTCTCTGGGCTCAGACCTAGTTTGCGGCGACATGGCTGAACACACCAAGAAGGTCGGAATCGTGGGCAAATACGGGACCCGTTATGGTGCCTACCTCAGGAAAATGATGAAGAAGATTGAGATAAGCCAGCATGCCAAGTACACTTGCTCCTTCTGTGGCAAAACCAAGATGAAAAGGCGAGCTGTGGGGATCTGGCATTGTGGCTCCTGCATGAAGACTGTTGCCGGTGGCGCCTAGACCTACAACACCACTTCTGCCACCACAGTAAAGTCTGCCATCAGAAGACTGAAGGAGTTGAAAGACCAGTAGAAGCTCCACCATTTGAAACATTCCTAGCCTATAATAAATGGGTTAATTCATGTAACAAAAAAAAAAGAGCTCTCTCTGAGAGCTAGGGGCTAGGGAGTAGAGGGAAAATCCTTTGTTCTTGGCTGCACCTATCTGGGATGGAGTCTCTGTCTCACGGAGGTGGGAGGGGAGTGGTAGGGAGTGATCTTGATTGGAATACCACAGACTCTTCCCTTTGTTACAGAATTTTCATAGATTTTTTTTAATAGATGTTTCTTCATTTGCTATTTGTCCTTGGGACCGCTTCCATAAATAGTTTTTTAGATACAATGTTCACCAGTTTCACTTGGGAACAGGTTAGCATAGCTCTTCACACTATCATGCCAGAAATACTATGAATTATTTTTTATGAGTGCATGTGAATGTAAACTTATCTCAAAAGAAAATAAACTAAGAGCATCTGGGTGGCTCAGTTGGTTAAGCATCTGCCTTTGGCTCGGGTCTTGATCCAGGGCCCTGGGATCCAGCCCCACAGCAGGCTCACTGCTCAGCAGGCGGCCTGCTTCTCCTCCTCCTTCTCCCTGCTGCCCTACCTGCCTATCCTCTCTGTCAAATAAATAAATTTAAAAAAGAAAAGAAAAACTAATCCCAACATAAATATATAGCATGGCTAAACTACATCTAAAACAAGTATTATAGCTCTCATGGTAGAAAAAGTAACTCACAAGAAAAGCAGTTAATCAATTATCTCTGATATTCTATCCCCTAGTGTCTACAAAGTGATTACCAGGTAACATGCAAGGAAGGCTCTTGACATGATTCTGAGTATCTGTATTCTCTGTACAAACATCAAGGAATCATGTAATGAATGTTATTTTTAAAAAGGAAAGGAATAAGTTCATAATTAAAGTTTCTAAAAAGAGAGGAGGCAAGACTCATAGAAAAAGGCCAACTGAAAAAAGT
>CM052802.1:85475218-85497746 GCA_028533885.1 Nasua narica | reverse complement strand
ATTTTTCTTTAATTGTCGAATGTGTATTTTTGTTCATTGATTAGGGGCAGTTTGTAAAGCTAGTTATTAAATGATATCCTCTACCCCCGTATTAGAGCCATTGTGGTTATCCATTGTTGTATTGTGGTTTAATGGGTTTATATAGGAGTCTTTCACAGGATTTTTTTGGAGGGGGTGCTTTCCTCACCATTGCTAGTGTGTATTGTGCTTTTCCCTTTTATTTCAATTCCAGTATAATTAACATTCACTATTATATTAGCTTCAGGTGTTCTCTGTTCTCATTTTAAACTTAAAAGGATTTCCGGGATGGGGGTGAATTGAATTGTATCCTGCTCCATCTTCACTGTGGACTAAAGTGTGTTGGTAATAGCATTCCATGCTTCTTAGGACAAATATTTCAGGTTTCTGAATATTGGTATATTTGGAGAATATTTATCTTTATATTTTGTGCAAATAAAGGAATGACATACTTTTTAAACAATGGGCCTTGCTTTGAGAATTACAGATGGAATTAAGATATGAAAACACCTTTTTTGGTACTTGTGGAATGAAAAATTATAGTATAACTTGTGATTAAGAAGCTTAATAAGGTATTAAGCTGAAGTTTAAAATGTTTTTAATTTTTAAATATTGTTTTAATTTAAATTTTAAATGTAGAGAATCTGTATATCTGCATGAAGAATAAAAAAATACACAGTCAATGTATTGTGTTTTAATCTCGATCCGACATCTTCTGTTTTTCCCTAGGGGTTGGCAAATAAAGGTTCAAAGTTCTGATAGTGGAAATGAAGAAGTAAATTATATATATTAAGTGCAATTACCATACTAGAAGAAACCTATTAATAACATTTATTTAGTGATAACACTTAAATGATAATTATTGAAACCTTAATTCTATTTCAAAATAGATTCAGAGACAGGGCCCTCAACTTCTTTCTATAAACTGATCTTATACTCGACTCCTTCAGGTAATGCTTATGCGGTGAAGATAACAAATTGTTTTCTGCTTAAGGTTTCTTCAGATACAAAAAGGGCATTATGGCGTCACTTCTTGATTTACTCTGGTTTGAATTTCTTACTTCACGCTCATTGATCTAATTTTCCTGTCTTTAATCCACATGGTGGCACAGCAGTGTTTATGTGGTTTGCAAAATATAAAGTCTGGAACCAAACAGCATGCTGAAGGAAAGCAATAAGGATGTGGAGGTGCAAAAATGAGTTCTTTGATATAAATTTTGTTGAAATGTTTGTACAGAGAACTGCACTATTTCTAAGTGTTTGATTTTGCACAGAGAACTGCACTATTTCTAATGTTTGATTTTGCAAAGTCAGTCACTGTGTGACCTCAAATGAATATGTTACCATAACAAAAACTTTTTAAAGATTTTTGCTCTCATTTTCTTTCTTTTTTTTTTAAGATTTTATTTATTAAAAAAAAAGATTTTATTTATTTATTTGGCAGAAGGAGAGATCACAAGCAGGCAGAGAGGCAGGCAGAAGGAGGCTCCCTGCTGAGCAGAGAGCTGGATGTGGGGCTGGATCCCGGAACCCTGAGATCAAGGCCTGAGCTGAAGGCAGAGGCTTTAACCCACTAAACCACCCAGGCGCCCCTGCTCTCATTTTCTGTTTAGTTTAGTAATATAGGTGTGTCTCCACCCACCCCTTGCCCCTCACCCCACTACTGGAAAGTAGAAACCTTTGAAACCTATGAAAATTTTCATAAACTAAGATGGCATAAAGTGAAGAAGCAATTCCATTAATTTATATGGAAAAATTTTTAGCATTTCCAGGCCAAAAAAATAACCTCTCTTAGGCTTTTTTGCTACCTTAGGACATATCTTACTAACAGATGCACAAAATAAATCAAGGTATGATACAGGTACTTACAGATAATTCAAAGCTGTTGCAGTGAGACGCTGAGTTTAGCTCCCAGGGAAGGAGCTTGGCTGTGCTACTCTTGCTACTTAGGGTGCATGCTGCCTCTATAATGGCTTGCAGCAAGGCAAACACTGTACAGTAGTTTGGCTTTTCATCTTTTCTTGTATAAGCAAAACTTCTCTTTAGGTTTCCTTCCGTTTGAAAATGGGTACTAATGTAGATTTTTCGTTAAAGTGAGGTGGTGTGAAAGCAGGCTTTCCAAGAGCGAGAATACCTGTCTGATCCCTTATTCAGCCACCATCTTTTTGTCTGTCTTTGAAACTGCAGATATTTTAATTTATTCCCGGAAAACTATTTTAGCTAAGAGCTGATGACATTTTCACAGTGCTACTTGAGATACAAAGATATGAAAACTGCTGAGGCAACCTATTGTAATCTTGGTAATAACACATGAGATTTAGGTTTCAGCCAAGGTTATTGGTATAATGTGAAATCATTGAGCATGTAGAAATAGTGAAGAAAAGGTATAATTTCATAAGTAACTTCAGAAGCACATAGGTGAAATGATAATACTTTACAGTAGAAGGGGATCATGGGCAAAAATATCAAGGTATCTTCTGGCTAGGTGTCTCGGGCCTGTAGGTCAATAAATAAAAATAATGTTGGAGCTCATGATATGCACAGTCATGAAGTAAGAACTCTAACTACAGAGATTAATTAGAAATATGTCCTACCTGTAAGTGTCCATATTTCAGTGTGGGAGATAAGATAGGTATGAGAACTGTGTAAATAGTTACAGTAGAAAGTAGTTCTTTCATAAAAAGTACATAGTGCTGGGGCACCTGAGTGGCTCAGTGGGTGGGTTAAAGCCTCTGCCTTCAGCTGAGTCATGATCTCAGGATCCTGGGATCTAGCGAGCCCCACATGGGGCTCTCTGCTCAGCAGGGAGCCTGCCTCCCTGTCCTCTCTTCCTGCCTCTCTGCCTATTTGTGGTCTTTCTCCCTCTGTCAAATAAATAAATAAAATCTTTAAAAAAAAAAAAAAAGTACATGGTGCTATTAAAAAAAGCAGACTTTTTGGCATAACATGTAATATTTGTATTTAAAAGAGCATTTTGAAAAGAAATAAGGAAAGATATCAAATTTGGAAAGCAGTAAGGATTATGTATAATTCTGGAGGATAAAAATTTTTTAAATAGAAGAGGAAAGGGTGGTCTGGATAGTGTAGATCTTGAATTATAGACTAAATTTGAACTTAAAAGTCAGTTGGGAATCATTCAAAATGTTTGAACAGGGCAAGACTGCAGAAACTATATCCCTAACTTCTAGATATGGAAATAGATTTTTAAAAATGCATTATATTTAAGGTTTCAGGTTAGAGTTGTACATCCATGCGCAAATCCATATTTTTTGTTTTAAACTGGGGTAAACTACATTTCTTGTAGGCCATTTCTTAGTATGTTGACATTATTTTCCACTTAGACTTGACCCTTGAGCAACACAAGTGTGAATTGCATGGTCTTATATGCAGATAAGATTTTTTTTACAGTAATGTTTTTCTTATGATTTCCTTAATATTTTATTTATTGTAAGAACACAGTATATAATACATACAACATACAAATATGTGTTACTCAACTATTTATGTTACTGATAAGGCTTCCAGTTAAGAGTAACTGGCTTTTAGTAGTTACATTTTGGGGGAGTCAAAAGTTATATGTAGATTTTCAATTTTATGTGGTGGGAGGGAAGGTCAGAGCCCATAATCCTGATGTTCTTCAAAGGTCGACTGTAGCAGTTAATTGGTGTCTGACTTTGTATGAGAATCATTTTTCTGATAACAGGAATGAAAGCTTTTTGTGTCATTAAAAAAATTTTTTTTTAACTGAGAATATTAATTCAGCTCAGTTCCTAAACTATTTTGCTTGTGCCTGTGCTCATGGCCCTAATTGTGTGGTCCTGGGGAGTAGCATCCTTTGATTTTGTTATTGGTACAAAAGGGATGAGAGTGATGGTTTACTGTTTGATGGATGAAGCAAATTCAAATAAAATACCTTTAATTGGAAGACTCATGCATTTATACTTGTTAAGAACATAAGCAGTCATATAAACTTACAAACATTTTAAGAAATTGTGTTTGACATTTATATAATGAATATTTTTTGGGGGGAATTAATAACTTTTTTTTAAGATTTTTTATTTATTTGAACGAGAGAGAGAGATCACAAGTAGGCAGAGAGGCAGGCAGAGAGAGAGGAGGAAGCAGGCTCCCTGCTGAGCAGAGAGCCCAATTCGGGGCTCGATCCTAGGACCCTGAGATCATGACCTGAGCCAAAGGCAGAGGCTTTAAACCACTGAGCCACTCAGGCTCCCCTCATCTACATTTTTTCTAATTCTTGTCTACCACTCACTTTCTAGCTGTTCTCTTGTAACGTTCAGTATCCTTACTTCTAGTAAGTTCCTCTATCTCTGGTAATTTGTTGCTTATAATTATTTGGGGGCAAAAATAATAAATAATCATCTGGGATTCACCAGTGTTAGTTATTCAGAGTTGGGTACAATAGTGGGAATTCCTTTTTCTCTTATTGAAGGAATACAGAGTATCTCAAAAATTTATGTAATAAGGCATTGATATAAAAGTTGTGTGTAGGGTTGCCCGGCTGGCTCTGTCAGTAGAGCATGCAGCTACTGATCTTGGGGGTGTGAGTTTGAGCCCCATGTTGAATGTAGGGATTACTTAAAAGTAAAATCTTTAAGAAATAGTTTTTTATTTTATAGATTTTATTATTTATTGACAGAGAGAAAGAGATCACAAATAGGCAGAGAGACAGGGAGAGGGAGAAGCAGACTCCCCACTGAGCAGAGAGCCCGATGCAGGGCTCGATCCCAGGACCTTGAGATCATGACCTGAGTCGAAGGCCCAGGCTTACCCCACTGAGCCACCCAGGCGTCCCATATTTTGTTTATTTGACAGAGAGCATGCAAGCAAGGGGAGCAGCAGGCAGAGGGAGAAGGAGAAGCAATCTCCCTGCAGAGCCCAATGTGGGGTTTGGCAGGACCCTCGCTCGGATCATGACCTGAGCTCAAGGCAGACACTTAATCATCTGAGCCACCCAGGAGCTGCACCCCCCCCCCCACAAAAAACAGTAGTATGTATACTTTGAACTTAGCTTCACAATTATTATGACCACACAGCCAGTTGTGTATATAGAAAATCAGGTGTACCTCACTCAGTTTTCTCATTTGTTAAATGGACTAATAGTTATAATTCACTATTTCACATTGTAAAGTAATTGGGGAGTAAATGAAATAATGTTTATGAAAAGTTCAGCACAGTGCCTCTATAGGGCTCAGTGATAAATGTTATTATTATTTTTTAAAGATTTTATTTATTTGACACAAAGAGAGCGAGCACCAGCAGGCAGAGAGGCAGGCAGAGAGAAAGGGGAAAGCAGGTTTCCTGCTGAGCAGAGAGCCTGATGCGGGGCTCGATCCCAGGACCCTGAGATCATGACCTGAGCCGAAGGCAGAGGCTTTAACCCACTGAGCCACCCAGGTGCCCCAAATGTTATTGATTAGTAGTAAAATAAATGGAATACTAAAATATTTTGGTCCTTTAAGTCATTATGGTGGAACTTTTCCCATATCCAATATGAAAATTAGCTAAAGTGTAGTGTTTGCTTATAAGTAATATTTTCTTTTGGGATACTTATCTTTTTAACTCAGCCTCTGCCTTTTTTTGGTTTCAAATATGTGTTATCATCTTCTACCACTCTTTCACTTGTAACTTCACAAGTATTTGTTGAGTAAATGAGTAAGTATTTTAAATGACTCATCTTCTTTTTCTCATTTTTGAATTTTCTGTCTTGGTTCTTTTTATTCTTTTAATTAGTGTGAATCATATGAAGTTATTGTTCTTCAGCAGTTCAGAAATGGTTGCATATTAGCCTAATGGTTCACCCCAGTAGTAAATGTCTAATCTTCTTTCATCATTCCCTGCTCTTGTCCTTTCTACTATTTCTGCAGCTGTTTTTAAATCCCATCTGTGACTGTTTTCCTTATTCTGTTTTTTGTTTGTTTTTTCGAGGGGGGCTTTCTTGTTTATTTTTTCCTATTCTTTTTGTTTTGTATTCTGTTACCTTCTTTTATCTCCTTTTTTCCCTGTCAGTTCATGGAAGCTTCTCTCTGCCTCTGCCTCTGTGTATTTCTGATAACCTGGAGACTTTCTTGATGTGCTGTTTTATGAACATAATAAGAGTTTCTAATGCACGTTTCTTGAAGAGATGAAAACTAAAGGTGATTTTATGAACTGGAGAAGCTACTATATTTTTATTTCTTCTACTCTTTTTGGATTGAATGTATGATATTGACCATAGTTGTGGTAGATTTTCGTTTTAAAGTGGGTGATTGATCTCTGTTGACCATAATTGGAAAATACTCTGTCCCTCTTTTCCTCTTTTTTTAAACTTCATTCTTACAGCTCAGGCAAAAATCTTAATTATTTATTACATGATTCTTGCCCAGAAGCTCTGCTCTCTGGTATTATCCTAGTGACTAGATAAAACCTATCCAAAAGGGGGCACCTGGGTGACTCAGTGGGTTAAAGCCTCTGCCTTCAGCTCAGGTCAGGATATCAGGGTCCTGGCACTCATCTGGCTCTCTGCTCAGCGGGGAGCCTGCTTCCCCCTCTCTCTCTCTCTCTTTCTGCCTGCCTCTCTGCCTACTCGTGATCTCTCTCTGTGTCAAATAAATAAATAAAACATTTTTTTTTAAAAAAAGAAACCCTATCCAAAAGGATGGCAATTTTCTGTTTGGGGAGAAGTTGTAGCCTAAGAGAGAAACAAGTCGTCTTTGAGACTGGATGCCTCTTTTGAGGAAGAGGGTCTTTAACTAGATCTTAGCTTTTGTATCCTGACTATAGTCTTTTTCTGTTAGTTTTTACACTGAATATATCGCTTTGGTTTGCCACCAGTCAGCTTTCTGCATCTTAAGAAATCTTTCCCTCAGCTGAATTTGCCTCCTGTGTTCATTACTCTGTGTTCTTTTTTTTTTTTTAAGATTTTATTTATTTATTTGACAGAGAGAAACACAGCGAGTGAGGGAACACAAGCAGGGGAAGTGAGAGAGAGAGAAGCAGGCTTCCCACTGAGGAGGGAGCCTGATGTGGGGCTCGATCCCAGGGCCCTGGATCATGACCTGAGCCAAAGTGGGATCATGACCTGAGCCCAAGGCAGACACTTAATGACTGAGCCACCCAGGCACCCCACTCTTGTTTTTAACATGATAGACTTTTAAAAAGAATATTCTTGACTCATTGAATCCCTTTACTGCCTCTTTTTCTTTTTTAAGATTTTATTTTTAGTAATCTCTGCATGCAGTGTGGGGCCCTAACTAACAACCCCAAGATGAGGTTGCATGCTCTGCCGGCTGAGCCAGCCAGGTGCCCCTATTGCTTCATTTTCTACTTAATTTTTTTTAAAGCCTTGCTTCTGTATGCTTGCTATTTTATTAAAAGTTGCTCTCAGGAGTTTTTTAAAAATCTTGTTGCCAAATTCAGTGGCAGTTTTTTTTATTGTCAGCATTTTGAGCCACATTGGCATTGACAACTTTTTGTTGAGGTTTTCTCTAGCTGCTTTCATGCATTCATGATTCTTCCCCAATCCCTGATTACCTGCTTAGCAGTTCTTCCTGAGTCCTAAATTCTGGCATTTTCTCGAGAAGCTTCTCAAATCTTTTTTCTCCTCTTTGCTTTCTTTGTTGGCTCTATCACAGTTTCAGTTTAGTCTTTTAGGAGAGCAACTCCCAAATCTATTTATCTAGCTATGTTCATACATCCAGATTATAGTCCTACATTTCCAGCTATCTGCCATTTATCTTTGTGTACCACTTGTTACATCAACCCAGTATGTCTAAAAGAATGTCAGCTTCCTGTTTTCTGTATTCCAGATTTACAATGATGGCATTAGTATCCTTCTCGTTGCCCAGACTTGAAACTTTAAGGACTTTATTGGTTCTTTGTTGGGGTTTTGTTTAGGGGGAGGGAAGCTGTTTTTTATAGCCAGTCTTCTTTTTTATTATTATACCCATGTATTCTCTTGAATGTGTACTATAACACTATTCTCTTTGCCATTGTTTCAGTTTTGTATTATTTTGTATTATTACAGGATTGACTATCCTGCTTTCCCCACTCTCCATACTTGTCTGTGTGATTGATCTATTTAAAGCACAGCTCTCATGTTTTCCTATCTGCGTATTTATTGATTCCCTTTTCCCTATAGAATAAAATCTAGGCATTTTTAGGCCTAGCATTCAAGGCCTAGTCTATGATGTAGTTAGTATGGTTGGAAACAGGATCAAGAATCAGGTTTGAGGTTTGACTATAGGAATGGGAGATAAAACTGAGCTGTTAGTCAAAGAACTGCATGTTTTTGAGCTTGGTCATCTAACAGATAATTAATACTCATCCCATCTAAAAAGCATTGAATCGTACTATCTGCTATTTGTGTCCTTGTAGCAGTGTTCCTTTAGTATTAATAATCCTTTCCTCAAAGAATCAATGTTGTCTTAATATTCTACCAAGGTTTTAAACCCTTAGATCTTATTGTTTCTTATTCATGTATCTGAATATTTTTCTCTGTTCTGATTATTTTCTGCCAACCATAGGCTTCCTCTTTGGAGGAATTTTTCCAATCCTAAGAAAAAAAGTGACTGTTTTGAATGACCATTTTAGTTTGAATAACTGTACGTGACTTGTTAATTTGCTCAATTCTTTCATAGGAAGGACCACTGAGACCTGTTCTTGAATACATTGATCTGGTCAGCAGTGATGATGAAGAGCCTAGCACCTCTCATAGTGATGTAAGTACATTATATTTGATTTGCATTTCCTTCACTTCTGTCATTTAAGAGACAGAGAGTTATCTAAAGAGAGTTATCAAGTCAGTGATGGTTGTTTTTAGGAGCTGTAGTACTTTAGAGAATGGCCCGTTTCTATAGAGTAGATACAAAAGGTATCCAGTGAGTCCTTGGCCCAAAATATCTCCTACTTCCAGTTTTGTTTCTTTAGTTTCAGTGAGGATGTGAAAGGATAACACAACACAGGAAAGTTCTAAGCCTTGATGATGGTATCTGATAAAAGGAAAATGGAATAAAAACTGCAAGCTTTTTGGTTCCTTGTGCCCTTCTCCCCTTCTCCTTTCCCTTCTCTCCTCATGCGCCATGTATAACTGGATTCTTTTCTTCCAGAACCACGTGGCCACAGAAAGTTTGTTTAACCTTGGAAGGAAGGATATGTGAAGATCTTTTAGGAAATGGAATGTGGGAAAGGGTTTAGGTGGCATGGTACTTCAGTCGTCACTCCTTTTAACTTTGTCTATACCTCACATAGAGTTTTTGTCTCTTCCCTGTGATTTTTTGGTTGTGGGTTTGACCTTTAAACCAGCACTTCCCTTACTCTGAGACTCAAACTAGCTGAGCCATTTGTAGCAGTCTTGTCTTTCATTTGTCTTAGCCCAAATTTCTGTTAATGGGCTATTTTCTTGATGGATTAGAGAACTCCTGACTCTTGTCAATGTGGCCGAAAACTTTCTCTATGACACAGGGGATTGAAACTTGGACTTGGAATCAGTATATGTAGGTTTTAGTCTGAGCTTTACTCCTTATTAGTTCTGTGACTTTGGATAAATTAAGCAACCTTTAACCTTAGTTTCTTTATCAAGTAAGAGTAATACCTACCTCACAGGGTTGTTGTGAGGACAAAATGAGGTAACACCTATGTAAATAAGCTTGGAAATTACAAATAATAAAATAGGACTATGCAACTGGGAAGTTTTGTTATTCTTGGAGAGTGAACAGGAGAAAATTTCAAAGGGGCTTAAAAGTGACTGCAATGGGGACTTTTAGAAATATTTTTTGTTCTCAGTAGAACTTTTCCTAAGTTCTCTGTACCATTTTTAGCTTTTACTTGTTGACTTACATACATTGAATGGGATTTTTTAAAAAAGATTGTTAATCAACAATAGTCTTACCACCTCTTCTTATCCTAGCACGAGACCAAGCGTCAAGCCAGGATGGCACCACTTGAACTGGGCTTGTTTTCACTCTTTTTTTCATAGACAGAGTGCCACATTAATAGCCATAGTTGGTATTAGGTTTTTGGGTAGTGAAGCTTGTGGAGTTGACTTCTGTGATCCCCTTGCCGATCTGTAGTGGATTGCATCTTTCATTGTTATTATTATAATTTTAAAAATTGAGTTCTACTTACTGGACATGCATCTCTGCACTTGAAAGTTATCATATTAAAAGCATTTTTTTTTCTTCCTTGGTTTTCTTGTTCATGTGGATAACCCAGAGAATGCCTGAGTCTAAGGTGCCATCCTCTGAGAATCATCGCCCAGAAATGTGCTCTAGCTGCAGTGTTCCTCTTCCCATTGGAGACAGCAGCTCCTCCTCTGGGAGTTGCACCAGCAGTCCACAAAGGATAGTTTCTCAACCTTCTTCTGTTGAGAACCCATTGGAGAACCAGAAAAATGATCAAAATAATTCAGATATTAAGATCTCTGACACAGAGACACTTAAACCATCACAAAATTATCAGACTCTGCCTTCATCTCCAGTTCTGGTCCCCCAAGAATCTTTGGCCTCTTCAGAGGTCAAGGAGGATTTACCTGTAGAGTCTTCTTCAGCTTCACAGCATGGACAGGATGCCATCCTTTATCTTCAGACACAAGTGGCTGAGATGTCCCGAGTGATACGTGATCTGCAGTCTAGGAGCTGTTTTAGATTTCATCATTCTAGGCCAAGTGAGAACTCCTCAGTGCCATGGGACATCTCCACCTCTAAGGATGAAAATTTATCTACAGTTGATGAAGAAGCTGACTGCAAATCCCCCTCAGCTGATGACAAAGGGCAGCCAACTGACCCCAGTCAGTCTAGTTTCACAGGTCTTTTGAAAAGAATGGAACAGAGAGGTGTTATAAAGAGAGTAACGTTACAATCTGAAGCAGAATCATGTGAAGGGAAATCTGATTATATGACCTCTAAGAAACGTTTGGTTCCTCCATTGCATCCTCTTCTGAGAATTGCCACCACTGAGGTTTTTAAAGATCCTGCTGATTGCCATCCTTCCTCCTTCATGGGGCACAGGGTATATCCTGTGGCCAAGGATACCTCTCCTTTCCAACCAAATCCACCAGCTGAGGGCCCTATTGTAGAAGCATTAGAGCACAGCAGAAGAGGAAGCACAACATCTCCTCTAGATTCTACCTCAAAAGAAATGGAGGTCATGGGTTGTAGATTCTACCATGCTGCTTCTATTGCAGCCCGAGCTGCTAGCTACATGGCCTATATGACTCAATATCAACGTAAACTCTGGGAAGATAT
Organism: Nasua narica; assembly: GCA_028533885.1. Classification (NCBI taxonomy): domain Eukaryota; kingdom Metazoa; phylum Chordata; class Mammalia; order Carnivora; family Procyonidae; genus Nasua; species Nasua narica. The sequence goes on along the minus strand of CM052802.1, from coordinate 85,486,488 downwards.
GGAGGATCTGGTTCATGACCCAGAGTTTGATCGTGGAAAAGCAAGATGTATAATATCTGATGGTATGGATGCAGGACTTTGGCAGCTTTGTACTACTAGGGACATAATGGATTCTGTAGTCAGAGTTATGGCAATGGCAATAGACTACAGAAGACAAGCCTGGCTCCGACTTACATCTCTCACTAAGAAAACCCAGGAGAAGATCTCACACTTGCCCTTTGATGGCACTTCCCTCTTTGGACAAGATGTGAATGCTGTTGTTGCAGAAGAAAACAATATTAAAGAAAATGACTATAGAGACCACAACAAATACTATAACCAACATCGATACTTTTATAGTCATGAGCAGAAAGCACATTATCACAATAGAGGATATTCCAAAGGAGATTGGTACAAACCTCGCAATCACCCCTATAGATACAGAAAAAAAGGAGACTCTCCAGAACGCCACGGGTACAAGAACTAATAGCCTGTTTGTGTTCAGCAGCGTAGTCATCCAAGATCCTAGCTATTTTACTTGCTACTCCCCACTAAAACAGGATCTGCAGGTAGGAGGTCACCTCAGAAACTGGTGCGTGTCTGGAATTATCACAGCTGACATTTAAATTCTAGACTTTTCAAATGAAGTACATAATAAAGAGATTCATGTGTTATTGGCCAAGGGAGCAATAGAGACTTTCATCTAAGTGGGGTTGGACAAAGGTTTACCCATTGTTTCTGGTCCAAAATATGTTTGGAGGAAGGTATTTAGGAATCTGAATTCTCTTGTGATTAGAGAAAAATTTAAAGATCTATTCCTCAGGAAAATCCTACTCATAGACTGAGGACTAGCTGATTTGGGGTCTGGAAATAATCTACTGTTAGATCTTTGTTTACTAATACCAGAGGCAAATCCTTTGTTTTTAGGTCATCAGTGCTTCCTTGTTCAGGCTTCAGCTTGTCAGATCTTCACAAAATGACAAATCTGTTGTACTCTGTTTATGTCAGGATGATCAACTTATCAAGAGTCCATACTTCTCTCAAGCTCTCTCAGACTTCAGAATCAACCATGAAGCTGAATATCAAGAACTGGAATACAAATCAAATTTTGCCAAATCCAGTTTGTTTCAGTGGGATGGCTAGATGTTACAGATCTTTGAACACCAGCTGGAAAAAGACTTTCCTGCCTGAAACATCTCTAGAAATTTTCACAGAAACTGTCTTTATGGAGACTGGTGGCTACCATGTCATTACCACTCAGAGCTACATGTGAGAGAATTCTTTGTTATCATCATGCCTAAGTCTTCAACTTATCAAGCTCTCAGATATAAAGAAGCTGTGAGACCCAGTCATGGTGTTCTCTCAGGATATTCTGGGCCTTTCACCAAGATGACCTTCTTAAACAAACATACCTTCAATTGACTTTCTTGAGCTTGATAATTCATCACTCTAAACACAAAAAAGATACCTACATTAGTGCTCTGGATATAAAGGATGTTATACCATCAGGCATGCAAATCTGAACTCTTATAAGAGAATTCCAAACATGCCTGACAGTCTGGTCCTCTTATTGTAATAAAGAGGGATGCCATCAAACTAGATGATACTGAGAATCCTTAAGTGTTCAGTATTACTGTGGATGTCATAAAGGAGAACATCTCACACAGCTCTGTTTCTGGGTATCTATTTAAATGATGATATCCGTTAGAGATTTCTTAGAAGTTTGAAATCAAGACTTCGTTGACATGTTCTTGGTTTTCTGCTCCCTTAATCTAGTCAGACTCATCAATAGAGACGACCATCTTTTTGTTCCCAGTTGGTTCCATTAATAGTTCTTCACAGTTCTGGAACTGGCAGCAGATACCTCAATTGTATATCCCACAGTATCTTTTTAATCTCAAGGCAATGGCTGTACAGTATGCCAGCCCTTAGATCCTCGTTTTCGCCATGACTTCAGAAATGGAGAAAGTGTCAAGTTTGAAGGGTCTGAATACATCACCTAGTATTTGCTTGGCAGCCAAAAAAAATTTTTTATCAACAGACTTAAAATTTTGTAACTCGGTTTGTCATACATCTGCATTTATTTTATCTGCTTGATCAAAATGTTTTGGGTCTACTGTTAGTGTAATGTAACACTGTTTTAGGGTTCATGTGGTTTCTATTTCTTGCCATAGTTCTTCCACAGTAGTGATTGACATTTTCCCTAGTGCTATACTTTTTGATGGTTGAAGCTCATTCCCCCTCCACTATATCTTCAGCACCCTTTTTACTAGCTTTCGTCCTCTCCCTATTTGTGCTAGAGGTTGAAGACGCAAACATCCCTACTTAGAAGAAGCAATTTTATTTTGTCAGGTAATTTCAGAGTACTATATTGGTCCTGTTTTCAAATTAAGCCTAAACTACAAGCTTGATAGAGGAAATCGTCTTGCAAATTTGGTCAAGTCATATCTAGAGTTAACATTTACCTTCATTTTTGTATATTTTCCACAGTGTTTTACTTCTACCTTTTTTTAGGTCCATGCCAGTGATGTAGAAACTCTCTTACATTAAACTCTAGAAGAGCATTGATTAACTACCTGAAAAGAAACAAGGGCCTAAAAAATCATAGATTTTTGTAGTTTATGATATATATTACATCAGTCAGGCAGTCTCATTTGCCCTTGACATGGCACTGTAGTTTCTTTTATGAGAGGAGTAGCCACAGGTGAACTTACTGGAGAGAGACCTTGGAACTGTTCTATGTGGCTGCACAGTTATACCTAGTTAGCTAAGGCTACTTCAGACTATTCCCACTTTTCCATTTCTCCCCTTTCTTTCCCTGAATTAGATACTGGGTTACAAATGTGATGATTTTTGAGGTATTCTTATTTTCCAAAATCCAAACCAAAATGATGCTTGAAGACATAATTCTTCGAAACTACTTTGGCATTTTCATTTAGTATGTTCCTCCTTTTAATTTTTTTGTTTTTAATTGTGGTCAGAAAAAAGACAGCATAAAATTCACCACCTTAACCGTTTTCTTTTTTACCACCTTAACCATTCTTAAGTGTACAGTTCACTAGTGTTAGCTATATTTACATTGTGTAGCTCCTCCTTCAATATTTATAAAACAGCATTGCTGTTCTCTTCTTCTTGTGTTATTTGTGTTGCCCAGTATTAAAGTAACATTGTTTTACCACCCTGATAAGCTCAAGCATCGCCAGAGAATTTTCCTAAAAGTAGAAAGGTTTTGAGAAATCATCAAATTGTTGATCAATAGATACCTTCTAAAAAGGATTTGTCAGTTGGGTCGAGACTGTCAGAATGCAGTAGAATGGGAACAGCTTTTAGCTGTAGATTAGTCGGTCTCTTGATTGCAGAAGAAACAATATCCTTAACCTATTTGTTTATTTAAAAATCTTTGTTTGGCATACTTGAATGATGGTGGTGTTATAAACCTAAAAATGGGGACCTGATCTAGGGAGACAACGCCAAAAGCATATGGAACTCAAAATTAGATGATAAGTTTTCGTATTGTGCATGCCACAGAATTTTCCATTAGGTGACCCTTGGATGTTTAAATATCTCTAGATTTTCTGGGAAGCTTTGGGATAATTGCAAATTTAATGATTTTGTATTCTCAGTGGGGATGCGTCTAATGATCCTTTTTCCGCAAAATGTTATTTCTCACTAGACATAAAATATATGTGAAGACAATATGATTTCTTGCAGTTACTGTGTACAAAGAAATTGTTTCCATTGTTATATGAAGTGCCTTTTTAAATTTCACCCTTTTGTTTAAAACTTAACATTTTGATGTGTTACATATGTTGCTGGTGATATTTGTGTGAGTTCTGTATAGTGATTTTTTTTTAATCTTGTAGCTTATTCATCATCTGTACAATTGCACTATCTAAATGTACTCTCCTTCTGAATGTTAATTGTTTTCTTTATAGCACTGTTAATCCATTTCAGAAGGTTGTAGAGTATGCCCCTCCCCTTTTATTTAAATAACTTCACAGTAGTTCTTTTTAGTTATTGGTGATTGACTCAGTTTCCTGAGCATTAAGGCAGCTTTGTTTTCTATCTGCAGGTTCTAGGTTTTCTGATTGAGTCATTTGTCTCGTAATTAACCTTGTTCTAAGCCATGGTAACACAACTTATATTCGATAAGTGGATGTGTTTACTTGGTAAGAAGAAACAAGGACATTAAGAAAAGCAGTAAATTTGCTGACACTTTATCCTTTCTTTTTAGACAGTGTGACAACTTCCTTACAGTGTAATTGCATTTAAACTTTTTTTTTTTTTAACTGCGTGGCAGCTTCTTTGTAATTCCATTTTAATTGACCCTCAAAATGACATTTTGAGGGGAACATAAACTCTTTCAGGATACTTGGATACTATTTAGTATATTACATTAGTACTATACTAATAATTTACTGAATGATACCTAAGTGACCTGATTGATAATGTCCTTAAGGGCCCAATACATCAGGATAACCTCTCAGGTACTAAAAATGAGGAGGTTGGAATAGACACAATCCAGAATCCCTTCTAGCTATAAAATTGGATACAGAGTTCAATGCCATGGATGAGCAGTGTTAAATGCTACCTTCACTATTGAGGATATAATTTAGTGGGGTTCTCATGGTTAGAAATTATGGACTAGATCTTTGTAGAAATAGTTTAAAAATTGCAATAACAAAACTTTTTTTTTTTTTAACGTGAGGCATATTTTGCCCCAGACTTGCACTGTTTTAGGTTTCCTTGTCTTTTGAAATTTACCGTTCTAAATGTTAGTGGCTAGTCCAGTAATTGATTGTGATATATGCATGTCATTCATTTGGCCAGGTCCATTCTATATAGTTTTTATTTGTGGATACAGAAACCAACCAATTCTTTCACTTAAGAAAATATACAGGTGGAAGTTATTATTTAACTGATAATGATCACTGTTGAATGCAGATCTTTTCGTTATTTTTCCAGAAATAATGAGTTTTGTAAGCCATTAAAATGTTCTTTTAAGGAATTTCCCTTCCTGGATGAATGATGAGAATATTATTTTATTAAATCTTTTTTTCTCCTGTTGATTAGTGGGATAATATTTTTGTACTACTTTGTGTTTTCGTTTGCTTGACTTTATAGTAATGAAAACTTTTTATAGTAGTGTTTGGAACCGTTGAGATATCTTTTACTGGAAATTATGTTTGCTTCTGGTGGGATATATCTGGAAGTGATCACAGTCCTACTGTGTCCTTTTGATGTTATCATACTAGTTATTTCATTCTTTATATTGATCTTTTCTTCCCATTAATGTAACACCTCTTTCTAGAAGGATGTTTGATCTTCCCTTAGTCACTTTGATGTAGATTATATTTTTTATTCTACCAGTAAATACTAACCAGGATTTTGATGTGGCTTTGTATTTGTGTACTTAAATACAAATGCTTTCATTGTAAGAGATTTTCTAGTTTTCTCTTTTGTCCTTTTTTTTTAAAAAAAGCAGCCAGTCCAGTCTCTGGAACTTTTTATAGTAGTTTTTTTTTCCTGGCTGTTGAACTTCAATCAGTTTTTAATGCCTTCTTATTTAATGGTAGTCTTGTTTTTCTCATTTGGCATAGTTTTCACACAAATGTATTACTACATGTACTTTACAGTTAATTGCATCTTATAAAAATTCTAAGCCCATCACCATGAAGTTATAGAATAGCTCTGACATAAACTCTATCTTAAAATTAACCAGTTTTCTCTAGGTCTTAAGGGCTTTACCTGTTTTATTGAGATAACTGTCTATTTCAAATGATCTCTTGGATTTTCTGATGCCTTGTCAAGAATTCAACAAGAATTCTCAGGTTGTCTGTACTTTTCTTTTAGGACTCTGGAGATCTCTCAAGTTGTATTGAGTTTTCTAATATTCCTAAGTATATTCCTTGGTAGCAGTGACAGTAAATGCTTTATACCTAGTCGTATTTTAAACTCTCCTTTGATCATAAATGCTTCAAGTGTTATGAATTCTGTTAGTAGTCTCTTTATAAGACATATTTTCATATGCTATCATAATGCTATTTTTTTCCGTCCTCTATCTATCCTATGCCTTCTCTTTTCTGTCATTGCCCGTAAGAGTAGCTCTATCACGTTACTCAATTTTGAGGGCTACAATTAGACCTCTTTTCAACTCCCACTTTTATCTGTGATAGCTATGTTTCACATTACTTAGTGTGCACTTAACACTAGTACCCTATGTTTGTGGTCCCTTTATCTGTACCACTTTTAATTACTAGGGCAACATGATGTGGGTAATTGAGGGGAAGCATTTTCCAAGTCACTTAAACAGTCTCAAATTTTCAGTTCCGTTTTTTTGAACATATTTAATTACATTAAACATTCTGCTGTTAGATGTGAAGCCCTTCCTTTCTGCCTTGGTTCAAGTATAGTCAGTGTTTAATTAGCCTCATTTAGATTCTTAGCAAGAGTTGCATGCAAGTTGGTCTTGGTCTAATGGCTTATAACAACTCCTGTTTACTTTTAGCAAGAATATATTTTGAGATCTTGGAAGCACCTTGATAGCCTTGGGCCTAAGGGTTGTCTTCCTGCCTGGGAAGCAAGTAGAGGAGAGAATTTTCATTTATAGAGCTCACATTTACTACACTGTGTGCTAAAAGTTAGAGGGTATTCTTGAGGAAGAAATTCACCCTTATTTTGCAGATGAGGAAATGAAACTTCATTAAGCATGTTGCTCAAATGGTGGAACCTAGCTTTTGAATATTGATTCTATTCCTCCACAGTCTCAGTTTAGCATTGTACTAGGCTGCCTCTTTGTATTTTTCAAGGCTCAATTCAAGTCTTTTCTGATAAGCTAATTTGACATATACTTATCTTTTTCTTCCCTAAATTTTGTGTTTATGGCTATACTCTCATCTCTCAGTACTTGATGTCTTATATTAACTAATTCTTGGTTATTTCACTTGTCAGATCAGAAACTCTTTGTTTTCCTATTGAGATTTCACTCTGTGGGACTAAGATTATTCCTAATGTATGGTCATTGGCTTGTTTCACGTATTCCATTCATTTTCGGCACTGATCATTTTAGTTAAGGGTCTTTTTGCTTTTTTTTTTTCTTCTCTTCTACCTTTTTTCGTTAAACCATTTTGTTTCAGATACTTAAGATTTTTTTTTTTTTTTTTTTTTTTTTTGCTTGCTTCTTTAGGATACTGGCTGGGAAGGAAGGTGGAATGATGCAAAGCACATGGTATTTAAATTCTAAGACCTTGATCTGAGTATTAGCAAGTCACTTATTTTCTGAGCCTCAGTTTTCCTACTCTGAAATGAGGTAATACCTAGAAATAGTTTGAAATTTCAAAAGCCCAGTACAGGTTTTTCTTTCATAGGTGTGCTTTTTCTACACACATAGATATAACTGTGGAATGGTATTGGATATAAATACAGATACATTTTAAAATGTATATTTAATAGCATGTAATAATAGGTTCATGTCATGAGATCATGTTCCCCTTGTTTACAGTTTTTAAGGTTCAACCATTAAGCTATATTACAAGCCCATCAATGAACTAGGTCATTGAAAGGCATATGTAAAGTTAAAATAGTTTCTTTTCTCAAGTACAGGCTAAGAAATGCTCATTATAAACTGTAAGGAAATAAAGAGAATGTAGAATGAAGAGCTAGATTATGTAGGTATATGTATATGATTTTTGATGGATGCTGTTTTGTCACTTTGTGTCTATGTTGGCAACAATCTTCTATCATAGTTTTCAGTACCTATGTACAGGCAGACACTGAGGAAGGTGTGGAGGAACCTGGAGTTAATAAGAGATGGTATATTCTCTTAAGAGAAAGAAATACCAATACAATGTAACTGTCGTGTTCAGAGGAATGCCTACAGTGAAGTTGGAACAAAAGAGAGGGCCCATCTAGAGGGATCAGGGAAGCTTTTCTTAGCAAATACTTGAGCTGAGGTTTGCAACATGATTGGAGAACAGATAGTTGTTCAGTAGAGAATCAGGAGGCAGGCATTGAGATGAATCAGTGCATACAAAGGCATGTGGAATGTTGTGTAGGGTTTCAGAATTGTAAGGAACAGCCTTTATGGGGGACAGCTGATAGAGATTAAGTTGAAGAAAGAGGATAAATTACCCATGAAAATGTATTGGTTCCTATCTATTCAAAGTGTACCAAGTTTGTGTAGCTGTTATTTGTAAAGTTATAGAAGTAGTTGGTCTAGAGCTTGCTTTGTACCATAGTTCCCTGTGGCCATCTAGAGCCATTTCGTTTTCTTCCTGAGCTGAGCCAAAGGAAGGCTTTCAGTCTGTACCTCTAGTCCCAGGGACAACTCAAGCAGTGAAAAAGAACTGAGACACTGGTAGAGAACAACTTTGAAGATGAACAGGATGATGACACTGAAGTGGAATGTGACAGACCATTATGGGTATACAGCTGCATACTTCAGGACCTCCTATTGGCATTGTGTCCTCAGTGTAGCTAAATGTGGCTCATTTCCCTGTACATTGGCTTACAGATAATTTGAGGGTAGACTTGGGGAAAATGAAGTTATTTCTAAAAATGTTGCTTCATTGGAGTTTGGAGGTGTTGTTTTGAAGAAAGACCTGTGAACCTTGTGCCAGTGGTATCTCCAGCAGCACCCAAAACACGTTTTGTCAACTTCCTGTTGAGTTTTTTTCTGTGATTTGAGTTTCTTTTTTTGCTTTTGTTGCCACTTTCACCTTTTCTCTTTTCTTTTCATAATTCATCCTTTTCTTTCTGTGCCAGAGTTATAGCATTGGCACTCAGGGTTAAAATTGTAACTCCCCTTTGCAACTTCAGAGATACTTAAAAATTTTCAAGTTCCAGATATGTTTTTGTTTTGTTGTGTTTTTGTTTTTTTATGGTCCTGTACTGAAGGAGAATCAAAGTCATTCTTCCTAGGAGGGGATTTTTTATAAGTATAGGTACTGAAAATTTACCCAAAAGACAATACAGGAAGAAGAATCTTATTTAACAGGTTTGGTGGTACTAGCCTCCTTAATTGAGTAAAGTTCTTTACAGAATGGGGTATATCTGTATGTATGTTTTTTAAGTTTGCCATATAAAGCAGATGTTCTGTGTACTTTGTATTTGTAAACAATAACCAGTTGGGGGTGGGAAGATGGTTGCTTTGTACAAAAGGGTTGTTTCCTGGTTCCAAAGCTTTGCTGCTGGAGATGGTAAATAAATATTGTACTGCTTTGCTGTGTTTATCCCTTCTACTCTCTCTGTATTTGAATATAAAATACTTGAGAAAAATTGTTGCTTTCAAAATGTTATTGTGGGGTATGGTTTGAGCCGTAAGTTGGGCAGAAGGGGCTTCTAATAAACAGAGCTCTGGGAGTGCAAACTTCAGACCAAACTATGGGCCACAGCTTTAGGATGGGCAGTAATAAGCAGGCTTTGAAATTTGAGTTTGTGTGTAATAATGCAGTTTCAGGAATTATATTCAAACCAAATGCACTGGTCAGATGGATAGCTATGATTACTGCTTTACAAAGTTAATTCATTCCACTTTCGCAGTTGATTGCTTCTTTGAGCTTTCTTTAAACTTGAGATCCCTTCTTTACACAGAAGATAAGGATAATGGCGAGAATAAAATCATTCTACATTGGATGCCCTGCTGACTATTGTGTTAGCTGACATTCAGGGAGGTACTATAACAACAACAAATAACCTCTGCCTTGGATTATTCTCTACATCCCCTCTCGCTATCCCTCCCCCTACCTCCTACAAAATTCATCTTTCCTTATTACTGGCTTTTCTGTAGCCAGAAAAGTGCTTTTGGTGAGTCAGATAGGGAACTAGGTTGTTGTGATAACTTCTCTGGATAACTCATTTCACAGAGTGTTTTCTCCTAACTTATATATATCACCCTGTACAGAAGTGAAAGTCCATTTCACAGGGAAGATCCTTTAACTATATTCATATTTCCATTTAAAAAGTAATTTTGTATAATGCCAAATTTGATAGTTACTCAAAAACTAAAGCGCTTTTTAGAGATTAGTAGAGATTTTAAAATAATAAGTCAGGGCGCCTGGGTGGCACAGTTGGTTGAGCAACTGCCTTCGGCTCAGGTCACGATCCTAGAGTCCTGGGATCGAGTCCCACATCGGGCTCCCAGCTCCATGGGGAGTCCGCTTCTCACTCTGACCTTCTCCCTTCTCATGCTCTCTCTCACTCTCTCTCTCCTAATAAATAAATAAAATCTTTAAAAATAATAATAATAAGTCAGTTTCTTATAAAGAAGACTCAAAATGATAATTACAACTATTGTAAAATAATTTCATCTATGAAACCCTGCTTTTTTCAGTATTGTGTTTCTAGAAATTGCTTTACAAAAGCAGAATTATTCCTTAAATTTTGCATTTCCTTTGACTTGATCTTGGCAAATATTTTTAGAAAACTGATTTAGCTAGTTATGGCAGTTAAATGATGACTTAGAAGCACAACTTTTGGGTGAGCAGGTGAATGAAGGGTAAAGTGAAAGATCTGCCTATGTTTAATATTTGAAAAAATTTATTCATGAGACCTTAAAAAAGTTTATTAAACATTAGAGCCCATTTTCTCAGCATTTAGTGCCAAGCCCAGTTCTTAACAACCAAAGGGGAACTGGCAAGTATATGGCACTTGGCTTCTTAAACCATAATACACTGTAGGATGAGAGTGGATAGTTGAAGAAACAGGCATTTGTAGACGAATTCTAAAAGAAAGCCCACCTACGATATTCAAGTTCTTGTGAAAATTTACTTTTGGAACATTATTATCCTCCGTGTGAATAAATATATTAAACATTGAGAAATTACCTTGGTCATTGGAAAAGTTGAGTCTTGCTTTCTCTTCTTATATCCCGAACAGGAAAAGAGAAAAGGCAGGTATAGCTGAATAAGCTAATATTTTTAAGTTTCAATTTTTAATTTGCCTAATTGTACTTTTTTTTTTTAAAGATTTTATTTGTTTATTAGAGAGAGAGAGAGACTGAGAATGAGAGGGGAGAAGGTCAGAGGGAGAAGCAGACTTCCCGCAGAGGCAGGAGTCCGATATGGGACTCGATCCTGGAACTCCGGGATCATGACCTGAGCCGAAGGCAGTCGCCTAACCAACTGAGCCACCCAGGCACCCTGCCTAATTGTACTTTAATAATTTAAGTACACTTAACAATACAAATGAGTATGTGTACTTTGCAGTTTGTTTTAAGCATACAAGTATTTAAAGAAAAATACTAAATTTTAAGTGTGTTTTAGCTAAATGCTTTTTGCTTTAAAATAGTAATG
>CM052802.1:85447022-85474718 GCA_028533885.1 Nasua narica | reverse complement strand
AAAAAAAAAAAACAACAACAACCCAACATTCCTCAGATAAAAATAACAGAATCAAAAGAATCTGCAATGTATATCCACAACATCCATATACATCAAAAAAGGAAAAAGAAATGTAACTCAACAGTCAAGAGGAAGAACAGCCAATTGAAACTAACCCCCAAGATTAATAAACTGTTGGAATTAGCAGAAAACAATTTTTAAAAAGTTACATTTTCATGCATTTAAGGATGAATGGGTAGGAAATCTCAACAGAGAAATCAATCTGTTTTTAAAAAACCAACCAGGAGCGCCTGGGTGGCTCAGTGGGTTAAAGCCTCTGCCTTCAGCTCAGGTCATGATCTCAGGATCCTGAGATCGAGCCCTGCATCAGGCTCTCTGCTCAGCAGGGAGCCTGCTTCCCCCTCTCTCTCTGCCTACTTGTGGTCTCTCTCCCTCTGTCAAATAAATAAATACAATCTTTAGAAAAAAAAAGCTAAATGGAAATTCTAGAACTGAGAAATATAATATTTGAACTGGAAAATTCAGTTGGTGAGCTTAACACTGGAGAAGGTAGGAAAAAAAAATACTAATAAACTTGAAGTTTGAACAACAGAAATTATTGAACAAAGGGGCCGCTGGGTGGCTCAGTTGGGTAAGTCTGACTTTGGCTCAAGTCCTGATTCAGGGTCCTACGATGGAGCCCTGCATTGGGATCCATGCTCAGTGGGGAGTCTGCTTGTCCCTCTGCCCCTGCCCCATTTGTGCTCTCTCTAATAAATAAAACTTAAAAATCCAACAGAGAAAAAAGATCAGAAGAAAATGAACAAACCTGTGGATAAATTTAAGCGACCTAACATATGTATAACTGGAGTCAAAAAGAAAAGAAGAGAGACCAAGTGGGGCAGAAAATTATGAAGAAATAATGAATGGTAATTTCTAAAATTGGGGAAACAGAGGTGCTTGGCTGGCTAAGTCAATGGAGCACATGATTCTTAACCTTGGAGTTTTGAGTTCAAGCCTCATGCTGGGTGTAGAGATTACGAGCCCCACCTTAGGCTTCTTGCTCAGCAGGGAGCCTGCTTCTCCCTCTGCTGCTCCTCCTGCTTGTGCTCTCCCCCTCCCTCTCTTAAGAATAATAAACTCTCTTAAGAGTTTATTTAGAGATTGTTACAGTAAATCAAAAAGTAAGATCAAACTTCATGGTGTCTATAAGAGATGTACCTCTCCCTCTCCCAATGCCTTTTACCTCCACCCATATGCTCACTCTCTCTCTCAAAATAAAATCTTTAAAAAAAAATTCATGATAAATGGTATTACCAGAGATAGAGAACATTTCATAATGATAAATGGGTCAATTCATTAGGAAGACATATCAGAAATATAAAACAAATTTTCAATTAAAAACAGAACTTCAAAATACAAAAGTATAAATGGACAGAACTAAAGAGAAAAATAATCCACAATCACTGATGAAGAATTCATTATCCCTACTGCAATATCTGATAGATCAACTAGATTTAAAAAAATGAATAAGGATAAAGATTTGATATCAACCACCTTGGCCAAATTGACATTTATAAAGTATTCTACACAATAAACACAGAAAACACATTCAAGTGCATATGGAATCTTTACCAAGATAGACTACATGTTGGCCCATAAAAATCTCAATAAATTTAAAAAGATTAAAGTTTTACAGAGTATATTCTCTTACCATAACAAAATTAAATTAGAAATGAGTAATAAGACATGCAAATATTTGGAAACTACACAATATACTCCTAAAGAGCGAACAGGTGAAAGAAGAAAATCCAAGGAAAATGAAATATTTCAAATTGAAATATAGCAAAAATACAAGATATGGAAATTCATGGAATATGATAAAAGTAGAGGATTGACAAACTAGTCAGTGGGCCAAACCCAGTCCAAAGGCAATTTTTGTAAATAAAGTTTTATTGGACATATCCACAAACATTTGTTTATGTAATGTGTATGGCTGTTTTCATACTATAATAGTAAGCTGAGTAATTGTAACACAGACAACATGAACTACAAAGTCTAAAATATTTACCACCTGGTTTTGGCTTTACAGGAAAAGCCTACTGACCCTGGCTTAGCGGGAAATTTATACCTTTAAATTTAATGTATTTTCTCTTCCTTATGGTTTTCTTAATATTTTTATCTGTAGATTATTTTATTGTAAGAATATATATTACATATAACATACAAAATAGGTATTGACTATTTTTTAAAAGATTTATTTGAGAGTGAGCACATGCACAAGTTGGGGGAGGGGCAGAAGAAGAGGGAGAGAGAGACTCCTCACTAAGTAGAGAGCTGATGTGAAGCTCAATTCCAGGACCTCAAGATCATGAACTGAGCTGTAGGCAGACACTTGACCAACTGAGCCACCTAAACGCCCATGTATTGACTATTTTTTGTTTCATCTTATTTATTTATTATTTATTTTTAGAGAGAGAAAGAGAGTGAGCATGCGCAAGCTGGGGGAGGGGCAGAGGAAGAGAAATTCAAACAGACTCTGAGCTGAGAGTGGCGCCCAAAGCAGGGCTCAATCCCAAGACCCAGAGCTCATGACCTGAGCTGAAATTAAGAGCTGGACACTTAACCAGCTAAGCCAGCCAGGTGCCCCTATAAAATATGTATTAATCAACAATTTCTTATCAGAGGCTTCTAGTCAACAGTGGGCTAATAGTAATTAAGTTTTTGGAAAGTTAAAAGTTATATGTAAAGTTTTGATTGTGTGCATGCGCGCGTCAGGGGAGTGCATCAGTGTCCCAACCCCATGCTGTTTAAAGGTCAACTGTTGTTTCGAAAAGTAAACAAATAGACGATTATAGCCTTCAACAAAACAACAGTCTGGGGAAGGGAGAGAATTTGATTTCCAGAGGTACTATAGTATTTGCATATCCAGCTTTCGACAACAAAAACACAAAGAATACAAAGAAACAGGAAAAGTATGGCCCATTTAAAGGGGAAAAAAATGAGTTACACTGTCCCTGAGGAAGCCTAGACACTGGACTTACTGGACAAAGCCTTTAAACCAAATATTTTAAATATGTTCTAAGAGCTAAAGTAAACCATGGACAAAGAACTAAAGGAAACCAGGAAAACAATGTATGAACAAAATGAGAATATCAACAAAGAGATGGAAATTATGAAAAGCCACCAAATAGAAATCCTGGAGCTGAAAAGTACAACTAAATGAAAAATTCATTACAGGAGTTTAACACATTTAAACAAACAGAAAAAATAAACAGCAAACTTAAAGGTAAGAAAGAAAAATGGAAAAAAGCAAGCAGAGGTTAAAGGACTGGTGGAGTACCATCAAATGCAATAAGATATGTATTATGGAGTCCCAGAAGAAGTAAGGGACGGAATAAATATTTCAAGAAAAAATAGTCCCAAAATGTCCCAAATTTGATGAAAGATATGAATCTACACATCCAAGAAGCTCAACAAACTCCAGGAAGAAACTGAAAGTGATCCACACTGAGACACATTACAGTCAAACTGTCCAAAGACAAAAATAACAAAAGCAGCAAGAGAGAAGCAACTCATCATGTTTAAGAGATTCTCAGTAAGATTAGTAGCTTATTTCTCATCAAACCACAGTGCCCAGAAGGCAGTGAGATGACATATTTAAAGAGATGAAAAAAAAACCTGTAAATTAAGAATCCTACATCCAGCAAAACCAGTCTTTAAGAATGGAGAAATGAAGACTTCCCCAGATAAACAAAAGCTAAGGGAGTCTGTTACTAGTCTGGCCTTACAAGAAATGCTAAAGGGAATCCCCAGGTTGAAAGGAAAGAACAGAAGACAATAACTGAAAGCTATATGAAGAAATAAAGAATATTTGTGGGAATTTTGTCTGCCTTAATTTCATTATCTTTGAAAGAGAGGTAATTACAGTAGAATAGGAAAGAACCAGTAACAGGAATTAGAATACTTACACATGAATCATGCCCCATTATTTTAAGATTATGAATCTGAGGGCAAACTACTTAATGTTTAGAAGACTTGTTACAATTAGTTTTCTCTCTTATCCTGTCTTTGTTCTTTAAACTGGCCACAATATGTTTTACTATTTATAAGATTAATTATATGATGACTGCTATTAATTGAAGAAACTCTAAGGCAATCACTGACATTTACAGAAAGATGGTTTAGCAATGGCAACCATCCACACAATGCTGGTCTTTTTTCTTTTCTGGTGGACTGAGTGAAGATACCTCTAAGTAGCCATTCTCCAAAGCAGGCCTCAGATGCAGGTAACAGTGAATAATAGCAATGATGATGCTTAAAATCACAATAATAGCAGCAGCAACCAATACATGTACTGTTACCATGTACCAGATTATTCTAGTAAGACAGGTATACTAGTATTCCCAGTTTGTTTTTTTTAAAGATTTTATTTATTTATTTGACAGAGAGAAAGAGATCACAAGTAGGCAGAGAGAGAGGGGGAAGCAGGCTCCCCGCCGAGCAGAAAGCCCGATGACGGGCTCGATCCTAGGACCCTGAGATCATGACCTGAGCCGAAGGCAGGTGCCCCATAGTATTCCCAGGTGCCCCATAGTATTCCCAGTTTTTAAAATGAAGAAACTGACATACAGTCAATTTAATGACTTGCCCAACATTACATGACTCATAAGTAGCAAAGCTGAGTTCAGGCCAAGACAGCCCGAATCCAAAGTCTGCACTCTATCACCATACTGTATGGCCTCTATTTCCCCAGTCTGGTATACAAAATAGATTATAGAGGATCTTTACGATTGGCATGGGTAGTCAGAGTCTGATATTAGCTTACAGAGAACAACAAAGAATGAAACAAATCATTGTGGGAGGTGGTGGGAGAAGGGAGATAAGGGAAACTGCCATTCCTCAAGGCAAAAGTCACAAACAGATTTATTCTACCTTTTGCTACCATTTGCCAGGTATTTACAGTGTTGTGTTGGGAAGGGAAAGAATGGAAAAAGACTTAAGAAGTTATTTAGGGGCACCTGGGTGGCTCAGTGGGTTGAAGCCTCTGCCTTCGGCCCAGGTCGTGATCTCAGGGTCCTGGGATCGAGCCCCTCATCGGGCTCTCTGCTCGGCGGGGAGCCTGCTTCCCCCTCTCTCTCTGTCTGCCTCTCTGCCTACTTGTGGTCTCTCTCTCTCTGTCAGATAAATAAATAAAATCTTAAAAAAAAAAAAAGTTATTTAAACTTTTTTGAGTTTCGCTATTAGGTCTGGTCTAAAATATCACTTTGCTTTCATAGTGTAGTCAATAAAATCACCCACTCTTCTCCCAACCAAATTGCCTCTATCTTAATTTCCCTTATTCAGCTAGAGAGGTGGGTCCTGGTAGCTCTAACATGTTCTGAATTTGTTACAAGTCTATTCTTCAACAAACAATTATTTAGTGCCAAAAATTAGGTGCTAGGTGCTATTGAAATAAAAACAACAACAACATAATCTTACTTCTAAAGGGTTTAAGACAGAAAAATTTTAAATCTACTTGTTATGGTACAGAGGGAGCCTTGAGAAGGCAGTAGTTAATTCTCTCTAAAGATGGTAAATCTAGTACTGACCACCCAAAAATGTCTACAAAATGTCAGTTCTCTACGGTTCAACCTAAGAGTTGATATTTGAGCTAGTTCTTATTGAGTGAAAGGGGAAAAAGAAGGGTATCAGAGGAAACTGTGGAGGAGACATATCCCTTATATGGAAAACTGTGTGTTTCTCAAACTTATTTATATAAAGCATCAGAAAATAAAGCACACATCTAACACTTTGATTTTTCAGTTTGATTTTTCCTATCTCATATGATAACTAGTTAAAAGTTCAGAGAATCTTTTCTTGAATTCTTTAACAGTAATCCTTTTGCCAAACTAAAGAATCACAAAATTGGGGCGCCTGGGTGGCTCAGTGGGTTGAGTCTCTCTGCCTTTGGCTCAGGTCATGACCTCAGGGTCCTGGGATCAACCCCCGCGTCGGGCTCTCTGCTCAGCATGGAGCCTGTTTCCCTCTCTCTCTCTTGCCTGCCTCTCTGCCTACTTGTGATCTCTCTTTCTGTCAAATAAATAAATAAAAATCTTTGGGAAAAAAAAAAAAAAGAATCACAAAATTGTAGAAATTCTCCAAATCATAAAATACCCATAGATAACAAAAATGTTAGAAACTCTGGTACACACTGCATTATACTTATCTCAGATTTCCTGGGTTAGCTAGGAACCATAAAAACTGTGAAGGCTTCCCAAGAGTGGTTATTTAAAAGTTATGATTTTGTGTGGCATCTTCCACGGGATTAGTCATGAGTGGCAAATAAAGGTTGCTAAGTCTAAACCACTTAGATGCTCAATGGTGTTTAACTTTTAGTGGCCTTGATAAAGAACTTATTAGAGGGCAGGTTACTTATATATTTAGATTTTATTTATTTGAGAGAGAGTGTGAGCATGAGTAGGGGGAGAGGCAGAGGGAAAGCAGACTCCCTGCTGAGTAGGCAGCCCAACGCAAAACTCGATCCCACAACCCTGCAATAATGGCCTGAGCTGAAGGCAGACGCTTAGGAAGGCAGATGCTTAACCGACTGAGCCACCTAGGTGCCCCTTATTATTTATTTATTTTTAACCCATAAAAGTTCTTCCACTTGTGTAACTCATTTTGTGGCTGCTAAGCAGTGAGCTAGATCTTGAATAACCATGTTGGGAAAATAAGTTGGTCAAAAAACTTGCTTCCAATTAGGATGTAGATTTACTGCCAACTTCGTTTAACCATTGAATTTCAGCTATAAGAAAGAAAGATTAGAGTTTTCTACTTTATTGAAGGGATGAATAAATTTCACTGCCAGATTCAAATTCCCAACCTCCTAATAACACAAAGCTTTAGTATGCTCTTAATTAAACTAATTGTATTATGTGAGAGATCAAGCAAATACACAGAAAACAAATAAGCTGGGCCATTCTGTTTATGCTTGTTAAGCCACATTTTCCTCCCTACTTTCTAATCTCCACATTCCCACTCTCAAATTTCCAACAACAAATACACTTGGAATGTGTATTAAGGCTTCTACTGTTTTCCTTTAATGTTAAATGTGCCAGTATAATGGTTTCAATTCTTCAGTGAAGCTTAAACTATTCTCGAAAATGGTTTTGTTTTTCCCCGTGGTTATTAAAAAGCACAATCTGTTATGCAAAAACCAAAGTGAATAAATGGGCATATGACATAACTAAATAGTGGTACAGTCAGGAAATGACTTGATGAGAGGTTAATACAAAAGTTCTTTTTAACCTTGGGAAGAAAATAGCTTTTCCTTTAAGAAGAAAGAAAAAAAATAAATTTATAGCAACAGTCTATTAATATTCACATAAATGTGCTTGTTTTCATAATTCTACTGCTTAACTTTTATTTTTTTTTAAGATTTTATTTATTTATTTGTCAGAGAGAGAGAGAGCGAGAGCACAAGCAGGCAGAGTGGCAGGCAGAGGCAGAGAGAGAAGCAGGTTCCCTGCTGAGCAAGGAGCCCAATGCAGGACTCGATCCCAGGACTCTGGGATCATGACCTGAGCTGAAGGCAGCCGCTTAACCGACGGAGCCACCCAGGCATCCCTCTACTGCTTAACTTTTAATATTCTTAATTTAATATTACTCAAAATAAAGAAAAATTTGGAAACCAAAATCTTCTCCTAGCCCAGGGTTTGCAAACTTTCTCTGCAAAGGGTCAGAAAATATTTTAGGCTTTTGTCCCTAACTCATCTTACATGGGAAAATGCAAACTCTCCTTTAAACAAGGAAACAATGTTTTTGAAATTCAGGGGTAGGAGGGAGTAGGTGAAGGTGAAGAGCAGGTGAAGAGGCGAAGAGAGGGAGCAATTAAAAAACACACAGATATAGTCAAAGAGAAAAAGGATTTAACTTCATTAGGTTACCTTCTGTGGATCTCAATTCTTCTTCTACTGAAGTATTTTTTATACCCAGGTTTTCATCACTGTCACATTCTGTAAGGCAGAATCAATAAATGCAAATGTATTTCTGAAAAAGTTATTGTGCCCTAACTTACTTATTCTCAAACAATATTATTTTTGATGACTTCTTCTATACTCAAGCTTACTAATTACAATTCATTAATATTATACCACTTTCCTTGTAGGTTTGCTTTTCAAAAATGCTTACCAAATACTACTTAAAACAAGAGGGGGAAAAAGGTAATGAAATAATTCAATTTTAGCACACTGTTGATGAAATATAAAATTCTATTATTAAAAAAAAACTGGGAATTAAGAAAAGTAGTATGCTTGTTTAAATCTAGCAAATAAATTCCAAAGTTTAATTTACATGAAATCATCTTAAAAATTTTTAAGAATGGTAAGATAAAACTCTTATTTTGAAAATCATGCAGTCATTGCTATACAGACCATAGGTTTAAATTAGCAATGCTTCTTCATGGCACAAGCTCACTCACCTGACATCTTTTTAATTTTTTTTTTCACCTGACATCTTATATACTTTCATAATGAAAGACCTAAGTCTATAAAAACAACATTGACTGATTAGGTATTGCAAAAGTCACTTAAAAATGTCAATCAGTGACCAAATATTGGATTTATCACTTTAACTACATTTAAATCAATATATACATCACAGTGAGTGAATCAGGTTTAAATAACTGAATATAAGTCATATGGACATATTTGATTGTGTGGAAAACATGTAAAGATTCAAATATACCTTCAAAAATTAAAGATTTTTTAAGTGTTTATGAATCAAAGACACTATATTTCGCTTATATTTCTTTGCTGCAAAAATTTGTTTTAAGTCATCTTTTGCCTTTCTACCAAAAATAGTATTTTGTTTTGTTTTTTTATAATCTGTTATATACATCTACGAATTCAAGTATTTCAAAGCAATGTTTTATGGAAATAAAACATTACATTGACAATTTAAAGAACAACAAATTAAGCCTTAAAACATTAGGAATAAAGAGAAAATACCCAAGGTTTCTGTTATTACAAATCAAAGTTAATGCCAGTCAAAAGCACCATGTCTTAACAGGACTAAACAATTAATCATTGCATACAAGGTCAACAGCAACCCCCCATAGAGCAGAGAAAATCATGAATATTCTTTCCTATTTTCATTATCTTAAAAAGAATCGTATCATACAGATTTTAGGATGGTGCCCAAAGCAATAACCTATAGATAGTCTCATTAGCAGGCTGAAGAAACAACAGGCAGACAGACTTTTAAAATTAAATTTAACAATTATTTTATATAATGCCTCCTGAATAGAGCATGATACTACTTCAATCAGCCATATTTTCACAGCATAGATAAACTTTTGTATTCCGATATTAAAGATGGCTTTACAGATTTATGTAATTGGTATGGCTCTATAGTTACCAACCATACTTAAGGCTTCCTTCCACCCATTCATTCCAAAACGAAGACATAAAGTAAAGAGATATGACCAAGTCCTAGGTCCCTGTGGTGTTCAGATTCAAAAAAAAATTCTCTTAAAGCATAGTAAAATCTGTTTTCAGTTTGAATTCACTAACTCATAATAGCTTCTGTTCAAGTTCATCCTTGCAATACCTAAGGAAAAATATTCTAGGTAAGTTAATGTTTTACATAAAACTGCGAGGAAGATGTTTAACTACTAAAGAACTATAAGCAACTGAACACACAAAACTGTTTTTAAAAAGAAAATTTTATATAAATCAATATTCTTCAACTAAGTTACAAGATCTGGCTAAGTTCTGTTATATTTAAGAGCACACAGAATTTTTTATGGAAGCAATTGTCACCAATGATCTAGTAAAAAAATGGTAATGTAGAAATTCAGTCACAGAAAAGTGGGGCTAAGATAGGGGCTTCTTTGTTTAATTATGAGATGAAAGGGAATTTACTTCATCGTGCTAATCACTTTCCTTAGCTATGTTTAACATATAATCAGCAATACCAGAACCTACAATCAAACCTTTTTATTTTCTACCCCTCCCATGCATCTTTTTAAATGTTAAACAAAACAAAACAAAACAACAACTCTTCTATTTGGTATCTTTACACAAACTCTGCACTGTCATTACACTGCAGCAAAATGTCGTATTTTTCAAGGAAATGGTCAGAATCAATGATTCACACTGAATTCTCTATATCATAAAATCAGACATGTGTTTCAGTAAAAGCCTCGGCCTTAGCAGGAGATACTGATAAAAACAAAAGTACCTGCAGGTAGCTATTTTAACCTTTCTGGACCTCTGCTCCTTCATTTATGAAAAGGGATAACCTAAAACATCCTACCTCAGAGTGTTGCAAAGAGAATACCATGTGGAGGTTACTCTTTAAACATGTTTTTAAACATCTTCAAACACTACAAATATAAAAAGTAGCTAGCACAGTGGCTGGCACATCATAGGCCTTCAATGAAGATTAGTTCCCTTTTAGGGAGTCTGAGTGGCTCAGTCCGTTAAGCATCTGACTCTTGATTTTGGCTCAGGTCGTGATCTCAGGGTTGTGAGATAAGAGTCCTGCCTCGCCTCAGGCCCAGATCTGGGCGTGGAGTCTGCTTTAGATTTTCTCTCTCCCTCCGCAACTCAAAAAAAATCAGCAATGTTTTCTTAAAAAAAAAAAAAAATGTTCCCTTTCTTTTATTTTTTTATCTTTTTAAAAGTAGGCTCCACACCCAACCTGGAGCCCAAGCACAGCCTATTATCATGATCCTGAGATCAAGACCTGAGCTGAAACTGAGTTGGATGCTTAAGCAACTGAGCCATCCAGAAGCACCCGCCTGTCTCTTCTTTAAAATATTCAAAGATGTTATTTATTGATTAAAGAGTGAGAGGGAGAGAGGGTGCGAGAGCATGCGGGGTTAGGGGTAGGAGTAGGAACAGAAGGGAAGGAGCAGAGGGGTAGGGAGAGGGACAGACAAGCAGACTCCATACTTAGTGAGAAGCCAACTTGGGGCTGGTTCCCAAGATTCTGAGATTATGGCCTGAACCAAAACCAGGAGTTGGTAGTTCAACCAACTGAGCCACGCGGGTGCCCCTCTTCTTTAAAACATTTAAGTGACAAGTTATATACACATCTTTGGAATATGACTCTTGAGTTAGAATGAACACATATTTGTTAATAAAATGTAAAAGGTCCAAAAGAAGCAAAAGTCTACCTGGCTCCTCTGATTAGAATTACTAGAAAGGATACTAGAAAGTATCTTGGCAAGTTTTAAAACGAAGAGGAGTACACTATAAAACAGAAGTGATGAAGGACAAGGGGACCAAAGGTGTAAGTTAAGGACAAATTAATAGATGTTTTAAAATATCTCTATAGGGATTTATACATTTATCATAGCTGTAATCAAAATGCTGGTGTTGGAATCCTAATGCTTAGAAGGAGAGGGATTTTTATACGGCAAAAGCCATACACATTCAATCTCAAACTTAGTCTAAAGGCTGACTTTGCTGCAAAAAGTAAATGATTACCCTAAGTCAGAGATCTAAAAAAGGAGCAGTAGTAAAGCTACTTAGCTGTTTCCTCCATGCCAAGCAAAAAAATAATACCTATGGCCAACTGACTGGACTTTCATATACAGAATCAGCCACTCTGAATCTCTTTATCTTTACTCAGATAAACACCTCCTGAAAAAACTTCAACTAACCGAAAAGTTGGCAATGACTAAAAATAAGGTATCACATAATCACTGATTCTCATGACACTATTCAACAGATTCTTCCTTGTTTTTATAGGAAGCGCCAGTCTAATATCACTTTCTGGTCCTAATAATGGAGAATTTCTGAAAGGTTAGAAAGAAATAAGAGGTTCAAACTTCTATCATTTGTCTATGCTATGGTGAAGACTTTAAAAAAACTGAAAAATCAGCAGAATGTCTCTAAATCAATGATTAATATAAGAGAACTTCTCACTGGATGTTAGTTTGAACTTTTGTAATATCCTAAAGAGAGTTTTGTGGTATGGTTGGTAACTAGGAGCCTTGAGACCACAAGTTGCATGTGATATTGTAAATACATGTTCATTTTTGAGGAAAGAAGCACAGAAAGCTTTTGTCAGATTCTCAAAAAGGTTCACTGACTTGCACCCCCACACCACACAGCCTTAAGAAACTGTCAAATCTGAAGATAGGAACACCGTGCTAATAAGCTAGAAGGAAGGAGTTATCCTGACATTCTTATTGTAACCAAAAGTACCTAAAGGACCAAGAAGAATTATAGTATTTGTGGATATTGAGAAATCCTCTAGGTCCCAAAATATATCAAATATTATTTCTAAATAAATACTATTATTCTACTATTTACGAAGCCATTTGTTGGGAAAGGTGATGGAATAAAGTCATCCAAGGACTGTTCTTTGATTTTCTCATTACGAAGCTCACTACTAGACAATCTGATGTCTTTAAGTCTTCCATAAAGAAAAAAAAATTGTCTTAAACTGAATCTGAACATAATGTGATTCAGTAAGATTTACTTTTTTGAATTTTAGAATTAGTTACAAAAGCATCTTCAAATCTAGGTCTAAATGAAATATGATTTAAGGACTGTACATATCTCTGGCCACTTAGTTTTAATAATTCTCATTACTTTTAAAATGTAGTGGCTATAGCACATGAAAAGATGCTCAACATCACTAATCATTAGGGGAAATGGAAATGAAAACCACAATGAGATGCCACTTGACACCCATTAGGATGGCTATCATCAAAGACAAACAAACAAAACCTAGAAAATAACAAGTGTTAGCAGAGTTTTTCTACATCTTTGCTGGAACCCTTGAACACTCTTGGTAAAATGATATAGTCACTATGGAAAACAGTATGGAAATTCCTCAAAAAATTAAAAATAGAACTAGCTTATGATCCAGCTATCCCACTTCTGGGTATATACTCAAAAAATATAAAAGCAAGGTCTCGAAGAGATATTTATACAGCTATGTTCATAGCAGCATTATTCACAATAGCTAAAAACATGCATATAATGCCAAGTATCCATTGATGGATAAATGGATAAGCAAAATAGTCTATATATACAATGGACTATTATTCAGCCTTTTTAAAAAGGAAGGAAATTTTGACCTTTGCTAGAACATGGATGAAACTTGAGGACATTATGCTAAGTGAAACAGGCCAGCCACAAAAAGATAAATGCTGTATGATTCCATCTATATGAAGTACTTAAGTCAAATTTCTGTAGAATGGTGTTTTTCCAGGGGTTGGGAAAAGGATAGTGGAGAATTACTGTTTAATGGATATAAAGTTTCAGTTTTGCAAGATGAAAAGAGCTCTGAAAATGGATGATGGTGATGGCTGCACAAAATGTAAATGTAGGTAACACCACTGAAGTACATACTTCAGAATGGTTAAAATGGTAAATCTTATGTTTTGTATATTTTACCACAATAAAAACTATTGGAAAGAAAAACTAAAGGAAAAAAAAGTAATGGCTAGAAATATTTTCTTATGGTAGTAATGATAAAAATAGCTATTTATTGAGCACCCACAGTACTTTATATGCTGTGCTAGATACTTTAAACATATCACTAATTCTTACGACTTTATAGATATAAAAAGTGAGTCAGAAAAAGTTGACTAACTTGCCTTAAATCACACAGCAAGCAAAGAAGCAGCAAAGTTAGCACTGAACCCAAAGCCCATGCCCTTCTTTATGCACTGTATGATCTCTGCATTTCACAAAAATTCAGAATAAGGTACACAGGTGTCCCCAAAAAGCAATAAATTCAAAAGAGCATGAATATGAACGAATGATTAAAAAAACACCTACTGCACAGGGGTACTCAGAGGGGAACAATCAGTATGTAACAATAACCTGTATCTTACCCCCAACTCTAATATACCCATGCAGACCTACTTATATTCAGCTCTCATTCCAAATAAAGTTGGTAAGAGAAGCAAGTCCATAACAGGTTTCACAGTGACAATTATAAAAGAAATGTTCCCCAAAGCAGCAGTATAGGAGAAGAAAAAAAGGGTTGGCCTTGGGTGGCAAAGATAAAAATTTAAGTATTTTACAGGATATTAAGTAGATGTTGTTAAGGACTGGTGACAGGATGGCACAAGAGTAAAAGAAAAAGGGATTAAAAAAAAAAGCAGCAACCAAAGATAAGAAAAGCAAATAGATGACAACAAAAATTACAGAATAGGAAGATAAAATTCAGTACTGAGGCATGATATAAATTTGCAAAACAGAGTCGATTTTCCTTTGAAGAACAGAGTTGGGCTAGTAGATTAATGAGTCCTAATTTTGCAGAAGTACATTCATCTAATGTAATTCAGTGATGAGAACAAAATTCTTCAGAATGGGTTTTCAATCAAACTGGGGCTCCAAAAATGCAGAAAGAAACAAATAGCAAGGAGGAGAGTTGGAAAACTTAGAGCATATAGTAAAAATGCCAAAAATAGATTTTCATTTGAGATCATTCATCAATATCTTCCAATCTTAGCCATGGCTGCAAACCATTAGGATATTTAAAAATTCGTTATTTTCTTCTCCCCAAATTTATTTTAGAAATTATGAAAACTCATAAAAACTCATAAAACTCATAAAAAGTCAAAAAACTCATCTGAATCCCTAGAATTACATCTTTTCTTAAATACGTGTTAGTGAAACTGAACATAAGCACACCCTTTCACTGAACAGTAAGAGAAAGAGAAGAGAGTGTAAATCCTGGGAATAGAACAGGAGGTACCTACTCCTTCCAAGGAATTAAAGATCTCTCAGGGCTTTATTTTTATCCCTGTCAACCTCTTTAAATTGTCTTTTTTTTTTTTTTTTTGGCCATATTATTATTTATTGCTTCCTGGTTTAACCTATAAGCAATTAGCTTTCTGAAAAAGTGAAGATAAACTTGGTATTTTAGAAACACAGCGAAAATCTGGATTCTGAGCTTTGCAAAACTGCACTAACATATTTCATATCATGAATATGTATTTTATATACATGAATACGGATTTTATCTAATGGATCAGAAAAGGCTCCAGAAAATTCTAAAATGCTTAAGAATGAGAGAAAAGGAAAAAATAAGTAAGAGAGAAGTATGAGAGCACGATGCTTTAGTGAGCAGCCAAAAGTTCACTAGTGGACAGCAGTTTATTGGTTTCTCTCAGCAGTGAAGTCTCCTCCTCTTGGGCGGTTTGCACTGTGACTGCAGCTGCGTACCTTTGGTGGTATCAGATATGCTATTTAACAAGGCACACATCATATCTCCCTCTAAATGGTGAGGGTTTAGTATATGTGCTGGCCTCTGGGTCTTCTTAAATTGATTCTCTAGCTCCAGAAAACCTTGATCTCCTGAGAGGATGGTGAAAGGGATTTGCTTGGGTAGTTGTTCATCTAGACGGCCAGCCTAAGTTGGAACAGAATGCATGTGTTGATAAAAATCAGTACTTGAGGTTTAAATTACATGTATTTCAGAATGAACACATACCTAGAAAGGCATATTTATTTATTTAAGATTTTATTACTTTTTAAAATGAACCTCTATACACAGTGTGGGGCTCAAACTCAACCCTGAGATCAAGCGTTGCATTCTCCACTGACTGAGCCAGGCAAGCAGCCCCACAAAGGTATATTTACCTTGCTTTCTAGCTCCCACTAAAGTACAATATAAAGATCTCCTTCATAAATAAATAAAATAGGGGCACCTGGGTGGCTCTGTCGTTTAAGCGTCTACCGTCGGCTCAGGTCATGATCCCGGGGTCCTGGGATCAAGCCCCACGTCAGGCTCCCTGCTCCGTGGGGAGCCTGCTTCTCCCTCTCCCTCTGCCTGCTTGTATTCTCTCTCTATCAAATAAATAAATAAATAAACAAAAATCTTAAATAAATAAATAAATGCCATGTTTAATCAAATGTAAAATGCCACCAAATATCAATGCCAGATATTTTATGTGCCACCAAGAAAGAAAAAAACAAAAAACAAAAAACAAACATAAAGCTGGAATACTATAAGGGCTATACACTTAATCTAAGGGTAAATAAGAAATAAATTTGCCAGAGCGGGTGAGCAAGGTAATTTGCATAACTCAATCTCATCATTGAATAAATGGAAAAGGAAATGTCTTACAGTTTAAAACGTAAGCAGCTGCCAACTAGTTTGCAGAGAAGGGCACCTGGCTGGCTCAGTCACTAAAGCATGAGACTCTTGGTCTCAGAGTCATGAGTTCGAGCCTCACGTTGGATGTAGACATTATTACTTAATAAATAAAAAACTGAAGGGGTGCCTGGATGGCTCAGTTAGTTAAGGGTTCAACTCTTGATTTCAGCTTAGGTCATGACCTCAGGGTTATGAGACAGCTCCACACTGGGCATGGAGCCTGCTTAAGATTCTCTCTCTCCCCCTCTCCCTCCCTACTCTCTAAATAAATAAACAAACAAACAAACTTTAAAAAACACACAAAAATACCCAAAAAACAAATCTGCAGAGTAAATTCAGGCTATCAGCGTGACACTTAAATCCTTAAGCAGAGAATTTAATTTATTTATTTTTTCTTTTTTTTTGAGAATTTAATTTAAAATGGGTCCCAGGTTGGTAGCTTCTCTAGGTGACAGGCAGACAGAGAAGCAAATGCAAATCCCATCTACGCCAATGGTGATTGTTAAGATGCCTCCCAACTTCAGAGATGCTAAAATGTGAAAATATCTTAGCATACATCAAGTACAATATCATCTCTTGATCATTATTCTATAAATAGTTAAGGGTCTACAATGAGTAGCTGACAGTCTGCTAGGAATTGGGGAAAAGCAGTAAATAAGTATGATACAGGCCCTTGCCCTCATTAGTCATAAGTATAACCTGATGCAAAAGGTTTTATACAAAAATACAGCACCGAAGTATGCTCTATAGCATCATTATGATCCGAGTAGAAAAGAAATTCCAAATGGGTTCTAGGTTCACATTAGATTTTGAATAAAACAATCACTCACATGCATACATATGGCAAAATCAGCAGCATCTTTTCTTTTACTACAACGAGGATGAAGGAAGAAGCATCCGATTCTATTCAGGTAATTATAGATCTTACAGTTGAGTGGAGGCTTCCAATTGGTGTTTCCTCCTATTATTTTTAGAAAAGGCATATATGAGAGTCAAACAGAAAAGAAGAAAAGAACAATAGATACAACCGAAAGCTCAATCGCGAAAAAACACACACTGGAGAAAAATTTTTCTAGAGGGTGGGTACTGGATTAGAAGGCAGAACTCAATTTGAGTATGCGTATCACCATTTTGTTGCTTTACAATCTTGGCAAAATAGGCCGACTTCAATCTGCCTATTCATTTGGAAACACATAGGTATGTTAGTGAGAATCAAAAGTAATGTATGTGAAAAGTCTCTGAATGGTATAATTCTATAAAACCACATTAGTGGTTTTTTAACAAATATGTCAGGGCTACCCAGTGGATAGAAACTATATAGGCAAACAGCAAAGCTAAATTTACTAAAAGACTGTCCTGGGTAACTTTATTCAGGTCAGTACATTCCTATCTTAAATCCAATCCTCCTCTTAATATGTTGTTCCCTATCAAATGTGGAGTTTCTTGGATGTTCACTATACTAACTTTCTGTAAATCAAAGAAGTCTCTCTCCCTGTTTGGTCAATGGTTTGTAAAGAGGTATTCAGATGAATGAACAGTAAAGATGAACTGAAGAGGCAGTTATGCCATGTCGAAAATCATACTAGTTTTGTAGCCATGAGCCCAATCAAATTCAAAAGCTAACTCTACTATTTATTAGTTTTATACTTTGGGAAAAAAATAAACTTCTCAGCATACTTCCTTATATTTTAAAAGGGACATAAATATAATAATCAGTAAGCATGGATTAATACCAAGCAGAGTACCTGGCACATTGCCAGTGTTGAATAAAGGCTTTTTCAGTATGTATCTAAAGATCCACAAACTTTACGTCACCAAAGAGTGTTAACATTCACCACAGAGAAATGTAAAGAGAAAAATAGTCTAGCAGAGTAGCTATAACATCAAATGACAATATTCTAATTACGTCTGTGTGTTCTAATAAAAAGGTTCAAGAGCAGTCCTTTCGATGTGAAACATACTCTAAAGGAAAAAAGAGGAGAGGATAATGTTTTCCTTATCAACCATACCTTGAAAACCCCAAATAAATGTTCCTTGGTTAAGATGCCCCGGTAGATGACCAAAAAAGTTTGACCAGTTATCAAAGTCTACAAAGACTATATGAGTCATGGTTCGCAGATAATCCAAATCTGGAAGCTCAACAACTTCTTCATCTGAGAAGAGAGAAACATTAACCTGAATTTGTTAAGAATTAGCTAAAAACATTTTAATCGCTCAAGTTTAAAAGATACTAGAGAATACACAACAATGTTAATCTTGAAAATTATTAATTCCAAACCTTTTCATAAAGTCCAAACTTGTACATGACACAGTATACTAACACCAAATAAAAAGTATTCTGAACATTTCAAAAATTTTATTATTCTTTCTATATATACATGCCATTAACCCTAAAGCTTGCCTTTCTTTTTCTAATTTTTTTTTTTAAAGATTTTTATTTATTTTTTAGATAGCGAGAGACTGAGAATGAGAGGGGAGAAGGTCAGAGGGAGAAGCAGACTTCCCGCAGAGCCGGGAGTCCGATATGGGACTCGATCCCGGAACTCCGGGATCATGACCTGAGCCGAAGGCAGTTGCTCAACCAACTGAGCCACCCAGGTGCCCTCTTTTTCTAATTTTTTAAAAAAGACATTTATTCAGTGTCATGATCAGATTATCACATTTATAGCAATCAACAACATGGGTGTAAAAAAAAAAATCTCTATTAAAATCCTTTGTTGGAATGCTTTACCTTTTCCATAGAACAAAAACTAAAATAACCTATTATACAATCAGTCACAAATACAGTCCTCAAGCTTTTTGCCCATACACATGAGTATTGTCTAAAACATGTCTTCTCTGTAGCAGCTAGGCCTCAACTATGTTTGGTTGAGTTCACAAACCTGTTGTTAACACGCAGCTTCCTTATCACTTCTGACTCTTCTCTCCTGCTAAGCTTTTTTCCTGGCAGTAATTAAAACTTTCAGCCACCGCCATCACTACTGCTACTGCTGGAACCGCCATAGCCACCTTGGTTTTGTGCTTTGGCAAAGTACTGGACTCTACCACCGTCGGGGCCAGAGCTTCTGCCTCCCAAAATTTCCTTCTTTCATGGGTCCAAAATTTCAAGATTGATTGGTTGTAATTGCCCAAATCATTATAGCTTCTGCTCCCATCATTACCAAATCCACTATAGCTAAGGCTTTCTTTAAAAGTAATTTACACAAGGGGCGCCTGGGTGGCTCAGTTGGTTGAGCAACTGCCTTTGGCTCAGGTCATGATCCTTGAGTTCCAGGATCCAGTCCCGCATCGGGCTCCCAGCTCCATGGGGAGTCTGCTTCTTCCTCTAACCTTCTCTCATGCTCTCTCTCACTTTCTCTGTCTCTCAAATAAATAAATAAAATCTTAAAAAAAAAAAAGTAATTTACACAAGGAAATTTTTTTTTTTTTACACAAGGAAATTTTTAAAAAATAATGTACTGGAGGGGCGCCTGGGTGGCTCAGTTGGTTAAGCGTCTGCCTTTGGCTCAGGTCATGATCCCAGAGTCCTGAGACCGAGTCCTGCAAGGGGCCTGCTTTTTCCTTTGCCTGCTGCTCCTCCTGCTTGTAGTTGCTCTTTCTCTCTGACAAATAAATAAATAAAATCTTAAGACAACAACAACAACAATGTATTGGAAGAACTAGAAAACCAAATTTTGAGGCAAAAAAACCAAAAACCATCCATCAAAATAAAATTTCAAGATTATCTGTTAAGAACTTCTCCCCCAACCAGAAGTTTGTTCTTTTCCCAATCTAGACTGATTTATTAGTAACCTGTTAGGTATGTTAAAAACCCTAGAGAACAAAAATGAAATAACTGACAACCCTGCTACCATAAAGTGGTGCATAAGAGGTCCTGATAGTACACCAGCACCTTCCACCATAAACAGATCTTTTTCTTGGTTCTCTTAGGTTCTTTCCTCTTCCACCATTTTCTAATTCTTATTCTCCATCCCTTTCACTTCCTTCATACTTTTCCATCTTGACAAGGCCTTGAATTTTCAAGTGGTTAGCAAAGCAAACCTTAATATTTTAAATTATTTTTAAAATGACTAGGTTTTACTCTGCCTGAGACTCCCTCAAATATACTACTGTCATCCCCTCCCATTTCTAAGCCACCCATCTTCTTTTATCTTTTCTTAAAATTCTTAGTAATTGTAGGGGCCCCTGGCTAGCTTACTAGGTGGAGCATATGACTCTTGATCTCAGGGTCATGAATTTGAGCCCCACGTTGAGTGTAGAAATTACTTAAAAAAATTTTTTTTTAATTCTTAATAACTGTAGATTTAGATACAATCATCTACCAAACACAGACCAACATAAATTCTCAAAAAGCAACTGGAAAAACAAAAGAAAAGCACAAGAGAACATAAAAACAGTGTGACCACCGCTTTACTGTTTGAAGTAGAGCTGAATGGGTCAGTAGTAGGTCATGTAATCATTTCTTACATAAAATATGCCATGACTAAAGATGATACTGAGATCTACAAATGCTATCGAGCAGGGCTGTATAAACTCAATAGTTCATAAAAATAGTTTATAGAAAAATTTTAGGGGTGCCTGGGTGGCACAGCTGGTTAAGCGTCCGACTCTTGGTTTCAGCTCAGGTCATGATCTCAGGGTAATGAGATGAAGCCCTGAGTCAGGCTCTGTGCTCACTGTGGAGGTTGCTTATGTTTCTCTTTCTTCCTCTCCCTCTGCCCCTCCCTCTCATGCATGCTCTTGTTCTTGAAAATAAATAAATCTTTAAAAAAATATTTTAGCCAAAATTTTCATATATTCCCATTGTCCCCACTATGTATTGTATAATTGACAAAGACCCTAATATTTATTTAAAAGAATATGCACTTAAAATTACACTTCTAAACAAAATAAAAGCATTATACTCTTCTAGACTTACTTAGTCTTATCACCTGGTGCAAGAAGTAAAGTCTAGAGTGCAAAGGAATCTATACCTCAATTTTCTCCCTGGTTTCTTGCTACCACTTGTAACTCTTCTTCTTCTTTTTTTAAAAGATTTTATTTATTTATTTGAAGGAGAGAGAAAGAGAGCACACAAGGAGGGGGAGCAGCAGGCAGAGGGAGAAGCAGACTCCCCACTGAGCAAGGAGCCCGACTCAAGGCTTGATTCCAGGACCCTGGGATCATGATCTGGGCTGAAGGCAGAGGCCTTACCCAGCAAGCCACCCAGGCATCCCTGTAACTCTACTTCTAATTGCCATTTTAACTCTAAGTAATAGTTTTGCTTCCAAGAAAATCCCAAAAATATACAAATTCTGAAGTGATCTTTAAGATTTCTCATACTTATAGAATAAGGCCAAAATATGAGGATGTGGAGGAAAAGGAACCCTTACACACTGTTGGTGGGAATGCAAACCGGTACAGCCACTGCAGAAAACAATATGGAGGTTCCTTGAAAAATTAAAAATAGAATTACCATAAAACCCAGTAACTATACTCCTCGGTAGTTACCCAGAGAATACAAAAATACAAATTCAAAAAGATAAATACATCCCTTTGCTAAATGCAGCATTTTTTTTTACAATAGCCAAATTATGGACACAACTCAAGTGTCCACTGTTAAATGAATGGATAAAGAAGATATGGTATATATGTGCATTGTGTGTGTGTGTGTGTTTGTGTGTGTGTGTGTATAAAAATATTACTTAGCCATAAAAACGAATGAGATCTTGCCACTTTCAACAACATGATGGATTTAGACGGTATAATGCTAGAAAGACAAATACCATAGGATTTTATCACATGGAATTTAAGATATAAAGGAAAAAAAAGACAAAAAACTGGATTCTTAAATATAGAGAACTGGTGATTACCAGAGGGGAGGTAGATGGGGGAGATGGATAAAATAGGTGAAGGGCTTAAGAGTACACTTTATCATAATGAGCACTGACTGCTATATAGAATTGGTGAATCACTAATATTGTACACCTGAAACTAATATCTTAACTACACTGGAATAAAAACCTTTTTAATAAAATAAAAAAGAATTAGCCAACAACAAAAAAATAAAGTCAAAATAGAAACAAAAAGAATTCACTTGATTTATCTTTTTAATGAACCTAAATCTAAATGTTAAGAAGAATCTAAATGTTCAGAATAACTTTCAAATCTGACTTTCAGAAAGACTATCAATTTCCATTATCTCTCAAAATTCCCATGCATTTTGTAAAAGAAAATGTTATCTTGAACACATATTGTTTAAAGCTGATATATACTTGAGGTGCCTGGGTGGCTCAGTTGTTAAGCATTTGCCTTTGGCTCAGGTCATGATCCCAGAGTCCTGGGATCGAGCCCCGCATCCAGCTCCCTGCTTGGGGGAAAGCCTGCTTTCCTCCCTCTCACCCTCTCCCTGCTAGTGTTCTCTCTCTTGCTGTCTCTCTGACAAATAAATAAATAAAATCTTACCCCCCAAAAAGCTAAAATATACTCTTTGTCCCCTTGAGTTTAGAATAGTTGTATATTTAAATACGAATATTTATTGATGTTTACGAATACATATCCATAAAAAGTGTACACACTAATTAACTGATCATCCTACCATGTTTCTTATTTCAAAACTGAATTATTAGCTTTCACAAAAATGATGGCTACAATATATGTCTGTTTCTCTATCACCATGTGAAATTTGCACAGATATTAGAGTGGTAAAGCCATACCTATATTCTGACAGCTTAGGTCATTCTCAGCTCCTTTCTCCATGTCCGAATTTTTTGGATAGCTTACTGTCTGTTTCAGTTTTCTCTCTATACGTGAGGCACTGGCAGCAAACTTGTACGGGCTTGTTTTCTCAGATCCAAAGTGAGCCACACTGGGTTTCCGTAAAAAGCAATGTTTTCTATGGAAGTGCTGCTGAGCACTTTCAGGATCATGAAATGTTTTAGTGCAGGTGCCACACTTGATCACATACTGCTGCTCCTCTTCCTCCTCACTGTTTTCTTCTCTGTGCACTTGATGGATATGAGTATTAATGTCGGCTATGCTCTGTGCTGTTGTTGAACACGAGCTGCAGCGAAACCACAGTTTACCTTTATCCAACATGGTTTGGAGACATCTACTATAATCTTCCTTCCTGTTGACTTTACAGATGTAACTCTCACGGCAACCACAGGTTAACAAGTTACTGGTCTCTATGACTGGAAAATCACTCTCAGTTTTAATCGAAGTTTCAGCTTTTTCAGGCAGAAACACATAATCTATGCTGTGGTGCTCCTTATAATGACTTAAAAATGCTTCTTCCACATTAAAGATAAGATCACAAAGCCCACAGAAGTACTTAACCTTTATTTCGTTGTTATGCTCATCTTGGCAATGGCGGTATAGTGTTTCTACCTTGTGAAAAGTCTTTTTACAATGGCCACAGCTATATCTATGAAATTGATGACTTGCTAAAGACATGCAATGCTGTTTTACACATTCTTGGGAATCAAACATATCTTCACAAATTCGGCACTGCCATTTACCCCTTGGGGGACTATTTGCTGGAGAATGATCAATAATAGTAATTGTTGAAGAAGGATTCTTAGCAGTCACATTACTCTCCAGTGTTGCAGAAGATGATGGCAAAGTTTCACCTTCTACTTCATCCATTTCATAAAAATATCTGTGTCCGTTATGAAATTCAGTCACATGTGCCATGATAGTCTCTTTTCTTGTTAACTCCTTTTTGCATGTTCGACACCAAAAAAGAAAGTTATTTAAATGTGCCCCTCCATGAATCCGGCTCATATGTAAACGGATGACCCCTGAATCTTCACATACCTTTCCACAGACCACACACTTATAACACATTGTGTTTGCTGAGAAAACATGCTTTTCCACTGCATCTTCATTTGGGAATCGCTGATGACATTCACAAAACCAAGTTTTTACAACTGACTTTTCTTTCTGAATACAAACCATACCTTCATGGCTTCTACCTTCTAAATTCATCTTCTTTTTTGGAACAGTGGTGCAATCTTGTGAGCTAGATTCTTGAACAGACATAGTTCTTTTAAGTGATGAAAATTTTGATTGATCTAACAATAGATGCAAGTCAGAAGAAGAAGGTTTGTTCCTTTCACTGCTGTGGCAATAAAGTAAGACTGATTCTTCCATTGAGGTAATGACTCGAACTTTGTGCCCTGAATTCTGCCTGTGATTTCGGGTACTGGTTTCATCCATAAAGCCTTGGTTGCAATTTGGACAATAACCTCTCAATAGGAATTTTTCTGCAACCTGGGCAATGCTCTTCTCAGCTACAGCTACAGGACCAGCATTTCGACAACGAACTCTAAATTGGATAAAAAAAAATAAACTATTTCGTAAGTACTTTCTAAATACAGTAACTCTGCTTTTTACAGGAATTATAAACAATGTATACATAAAACACTAAAAGATATTTTTCAATAAAAATGCAGGTAATTGAATAATTTCATCTCGAAATACTTGAATATTGGGATGCCTGGGTGGCTCAGTTGGTTAAGCCACTGGTCATAATCCCAGAGTCCTGGGATCAAGTCCCCTATCGGGCTCCTTGCTCAGCGTGGAGCCTGCTTCTCCCTCTGCCTGCTTTGCCTGCCGCTCCCCCTGCCTATCCTCTCTTTCTCTCTCTCTCTGACAAATAAATAAAATCTTAAAAAAAAAAAAGAAACAATTATAAAAAAATACTTGAGTATGGGCGCCTGGGTGGCTCAGTTGGTTGAGCGACTGCCTTTGGCTCGGATCATGATCCCAGAGTCCCGGGATCGAGTCCCATATCGGACTCCCGGCTCTGCGGGAAGTCTGCTTCTCCCTCTGACTTTCTCCCCTCTCATTCTCAGTCTCTCTCTCTCTCTAATAAATAAATTAAAAAAAAATCTAAAAAAAAAAAATACTTGAGTATTACTTATATTTTGTCTGTTTCTAATCCATACACAGAACAGTAAAACTAAAATCAAAAGATTAAAAAAATTCACACAAATATTTAGAAAATGAACCCCTAACTCTTTAGAAGTTAAACAAAACTTCTAATAAACTTATGGGTCAAAGAAGAAATTAAAAGGTAAAAGGTAAAATATTTTTAAATGCATGAAAATGAAAACAGCTTATCAAAATCTGAGGGTAAAGCAATGCTTAGAGGAAAATTCTTAACTTTAAATGTTTATATAGAAAAGAAGGTCCAGGAGCACCTGGGTGGCTCAGTGGGTTAGGGCCTCTGCCTTCGGTTTGGGTCGTGATCTTGGGGTTCTGGGATCGAGCCCCACGTCGGGCTCTCTGCTCGGTGGGGAGCCTGCTTCCCCCGCCCCTCTGCCTGCCTCTCTTCCTACTTGTGATCTCTCTCTCGGTCGAAGGAAGGAAGGAAGGAACGAAGGAAGAAAAGAGGAGAAGGTCCAAAGTAATTTAGAGTTGCTACCTTAAGAAGCTAGAAAGGGATAAGCAAATTAAATTAAAAGTTTAAAGAGCAGAAATCAACAAAGTAAAAAATAGGCAAAACAATAGAGAATCATTAGTAAAGTCAACTTCTGGTTGTTTTAACTATCAGCAAAAATCTATTTGGGATAGATTATAGAAATAAATGTAAAAGCTAAAAAAAACTAAAAAAAAAAAGAGCTGACTTTCATAAAAAATGAAATAAATAAAATATATTCCTCAAAGAAGATTAAGCAAAGGATTCTCAGACAGGACAGAGAAAATAACCAAAGAAAGAAAATCACTAAATTATCCTTAGGGAGATTAAAAGCTTCTGCTCATCAAAAGACATAATTAATATTAATATGTAAAGTCTAGACTGGAAGAGAATATAGTCATATTTCTGACAAAATATTTGTATCTAGGCTGTATCAAGAACCCCAACTCACTATGAAAAAAAGCAAACAATCCAATTTTTAAACTAGGCAAAAGAATTAAACATACATTTCACAAAGATAAATGAATGACCCATAAACACAAGAAAAAGTGCCCAACATCACTGTTCATAAGGAAAATGCAGATTAAAACCACAAAGAGACACTCAAAACAACAGCTAAAATCAAACAGACTGGCAATACCAAACCTTAGCAAGGATGCAAAATAACTGGAACTCTTACTCCTTGTTGGTACAAACACTGGGAAAATATTTAATTTTTTTTTTAATATTTTATTTATTTATTTGAGAGAGAGAGAACATGAGATGGGAGAGGTCAGAGGGAGAAGCGGGCTCCCCGCTCAGCAGGGGGAGATGTGGGACTCGATCCTGGGACTCCAGGATCATGACCTGAGCCAAAGGCAGTTGCTCAACCAACTGAGCCACCCAGGCGCCCTATTTAGTAGTTTCTTATAAAATTAAATATATAACTACTTTTTGATCCCAGCTGTTCCACTCCTAGATATTAATCCAAGATGAATGAAAATCTATGTCCATAAGACTTGTACAAAATATATATAGCTTTATTCACAATAGCTAAAAACTTTAAATAATACAAACATCCATCAACATGAGAATGAATAAACAAATTGTGCTGAGTTCATATAACAGAATACTACTCACCAAAAAGGAAAAATGTACTAAACAATAGAAATGAATCTCACAGATACTATGACAAATACAAGAGAGTATATACTATATGATTCCATTTACATGATGTCGTAAAGGAGATGAAGCCAATGCAAGGCGGAAAAAATATCAGAATAGAGACTGCAGGGGTGAGAGGGTGGGTAATGACTACGAAAGGCACAGGATGGAACTTTTCAGAGAGGTAATATATTGTGATGGGGTGCCTGGGTGGCTCAGTGGGTTAAAGCTTCTGCCTTTGGCTCAGGTCATGATCTCAGGGTCCTGGGATTGAGCCCCGCATCGGGCTCTCTGCTCGGCGGAGAGCCTGCTTTCCCCTCTCCCTCTGCCTGTCTCTCTGCCTACTTGTGCTCTCTCTGTCAAATAAATAAATAAAATAAAATCTTTAAAAAATATATATATTGTGATAAAAATGTAGGTTAACAGGTGTATCCATCTGTCAAAATCATAAAAGTTAAGATGTGTATACTGCAATGAATTTATTTTATTATTATTATTTTTAATGAATTTAATTTGTATCTCAAAAACAGAATTTTTAAAAATACTGCAGGGGAATAAAGGAGCATACAGATGTATACATAAAACAAGTATAACAGTGTTGTTATATTCGCAAATGACACTACAGACAAAGGTCTGATATCTAAGATCTATAAAGAATTCCTCAAACTCGGGCGCCTGGGTGGCTCAGTTGTTAAGCAACTGCCTTCGGCTCGGTTCATGATCCCAGAGTCCTGGGATCAAGTCCCACATTGGGCTCCCAGCTCCACAGGGAGTCTGCTTCTCCCTCTGACCTTCTCCCCTCTCATTCTCTCTCTCTCTCTCAAATAAATAAATAAAATCTTAAAAAAAAAAAAAAGAATTCCTCAAACTCAACACTCACAAAACAGATAATCACATCAAAAAACGGGCAGAAGACATGAACAGACACTTCTCCAAAGAAGACATACAAATGGCTAACAGACACATGAAAAAATGTTCATCATCTTTAGCCATCAGGGAGATTCAAATCAAAACCATACTGAGATACCACCTTACACCAGTTAGAATGGCCAAAA
>CM052802.1:85338485-85446522 GCA_028533885.1 Nasua narica | reverse complement strand
GTTTCCAGTTTTTATGGTTATATTGACATTTTACCAATTTTTTATATATAATTTAAAGACTTAAGTATACCTGCAAAGTTCTGCCTTTATGCAACAATAAAAGGACTCTAGAACACTTCACTTGATCCTCTACCCCCAATTTATATGCTGGTGTTCTCCAGTGTTTAGTTCTATGTGTGTATATGTGTATTGTATAATCACAAAAATAGTACAAAACGTCTCACAAAGCTGGTAACTATCCCTCAAGTTAAAGAAATAGAACATCACCAGCACATTAATTTGCTAAGGCCCCCATAATTACATGCTACAAACTAGATGGCTTAAAACAACAGAAATTTACTGTCTCATGGTTTTAGAGGTTAGAAAACTGAAGTCAAATTTCTGTAGGGGCATTTTTCTCTCTCCTAGCTTTTAGTTATTAACAGGCAATCATATGCACTCCTTGGCTTACAGATGCATCACTCCACTCTCTGCCTCCATCATCGTGTGGCCATCTTCTACCTGTGTGTCTCTCTTTACATGGCATTTCTTTCTTATAGGGACACCAGTTGTGTTGGATTAGAGCTCAACCTAGTGACCTCATCTTAACTAGATTACACCTGCAAAGACCCTATTTTCAGATTAGGTCACATTCATAGGTACTAGGGATTTGGACATAAGTTTTGGGGGGAACATAATTCAACCATAACCACCAGTACCTTAGACGTATCCCCCTCACTCCCTCTTCCAGTTACTTCCCCTGCACTCCTTCCCACATGGCTTGAAATACTAGTTTAGTAGAGCTTGATTTTGAACTTTAAATTGAACCATACAGATCATCACCGTCCAGTAGAATTTTCTGTAATGATGAAAATATTCTATATCTGTACCTGGTTGCTAATAGTCATGTATAGCTGTTAAGCACTTTAAATGTGGCTTAACTGAGGAACTGAATCTTGAATCTTAATTTTAACTGACTTAAATATAAATAACCACAGAGTCAGTACCCATCATATTGGACAGCATGAGCATGGTCTGTATTCTTTTGTGTCTGGATGCCTTTTTTTTTTTTAAGGTTTATTTATTTCTTTGAGAGAGACCGAGAGAGCAGCAGGGAACAGAGGGAGAGAAAGTCCCAGGCAGACTGCATGCTGAGCATGGAGCCCAACATGAGGCTCCATCTTGTGGCCCTGAGATCATGACCTGAGCTGAAATCAAGA
Organism: Nasua narica; assembly: GCA_028533885.1. Lineage (NCBI taxonomy): Eukaryota > Metazoa > Chordata > Mammalia > Carnivora > Procyonidae > Nasua > Nasua narica. The sequence goes on along the minus strand of CM052802.1, from coordinate 85,445,323 downwards.
GTTGGATGCTTAACCACCTGCGCCACCAACACCCCTGGACACCTTTTATTTATTTATTTATGATTTTTTTTTAATATTTTATTTATTTATTTGACAGAGAGAGATCACAAGTAGGCAGAGAGGCAGACAGAGAGGAAGAAGCAGGCTCCCTGCTGAGCAGAGAGCCCGATATGGGGCTTGATCCCAGAACCCTGAGATCATGACCTGAGCTGAAGGCAGAGGCTTTAACCCACCAAGCCACCCAGGCACCCCATCTCTGGACACCTTTTAAACAACATTGTTTTATAGATTCATCCAGATGTTAGCATGAAGCTTTGGTTTCTTCATTTCTAATACCTATATAATATTCTAGTTCATGTATATATCACAATTTATCTATTTATAGACCTCTGCTTTGTACTTTTTGACTATTGTAGATAATGCTATTGTGAACATTCTCATACATATCTCTTAATGCATATATGCGTATTTCTGAGAATATATACCTAGGAGTGGGATTACTCAGGTTCAAGTTTAGTAGGTAATGCAAAATTGTTTTTCCAGTGGTTTTTCCAGGTTTTTGGTTTTGGCTTTGGTTTTGTTTTTTTTGTTTCTTTAGTCCCAGTAGTATATGTGAGTCCATTGATCTACACTTTCACTGGTCATTTAAATTAGTCTTTTAATTTTAGCTGGTGATGGGTATATACGGTTATTTTTCTGTGGTTTTAATTTACATTTTTCTAATGAATAATGTTTATTGACCATTATGACATAATCTTTTGTCTGTGTCTTCTCAAAATTCTTAACAGTTTTCTTTTGGATTTTTTAACTGATTTTTAGGGGTTGAAAATTTTTTAGTTCTTTCTGGGTACTGCAAATATATTCTCCCACTGTATGTCTTGCCTTTTTACTCACTTAATGGTGTCTTTTAATAGATAAAAGTAATTTTGATAGATTCCAAACTACCATAGTTTTCCATAGTATTTTTTAAATTCTGTTTAATAAATATTTCCCTACACTAAGGTCATAAAGCTATTCCCTTGTATTGTCTCCTAGAAACTGGTACCACAGTCTTAATTATTGTAACTTTATAAATAAGTTTTCATATTTTTCACAAGTCTTGTCATCTTATTTTTCTTTGCTAAGAGCATCTTGGTTTTTCTTTGTATTTCCTCATCCCTTGAATTCATCTTAGGGCAACTCCCTGACCTAGAAGCTTTAACTTAACTAAAGCTAGCTTTAACTTAACACAGTGTACACTAGCCTGTAGTATTTTAAATTACAGAAACATAACATGGTGTCCCAGCTGAGAGGAAGGTGTAGCTGCATCTTAGAAGGATCACTGGTACCTGTCAACCAAGGAGCCTCTGATTTTGGACTGGATGAGATGAAATAAATCTGGCGTTGAGAAGCTGGTGAAGGCCAGGAAATGGAGAAACACTTGTAAACCCAAGAATGTCTTTCTTGTTTACTATTGTATTCCTATGCCTGGTATACAGTGGGCATGCAATAAATATTTGTTAAATGAGTGCATATATTATATGCTTTTCAAGATATTATATAGCTATGAGGTTCACTCTTTGAGATGCTAGAAAGCTTAAAACGAAAATTTTTTTTAAGATTTTATTTATTTGACAGAGAGAGATTACAAGTAGGCAAAGGCAGGCAGAGAGGGGGAAGCAGGCTTCCTGCTGAGCAGAGAGCCTGATGTGTGTCTTGATCCCAGGACCCTGAGATCATGACCTGAGCCGAAGGCAGAGGCTTTAACCCACTGAGCCACCCAGGTGCCCCATAAAACGAAATTTTTAATGCCTATGAGATTTTGGCATTTCATGGTTTTGCCTTTCTATTTCTATTTCAAGTCTTATATGCATTGCCTTAAGTGATTGTTAGTGACTTCAGAAGTTTGTCGTCTTTTGTCCCTAAATGGAAATAACTTGCAAGTTCCTTAGTAAACTCATATTATAATTCAATCTGAGGTTATATCCAGATTCTCGTTATTTTGAAACACTCAAATTTTATGAAGAAACTGCCAAGTCATCCTAGGTTTCTCACTTTTATTTCCTTCCTTTCTTGAAAACAGATTTAGTTGATGAGATTTACATAAAGCACATTTTTATTAGTTTTCTGTCCTAAATATTAAAATTCTCTCTTTTGTTAATGCAGATGTGGAATTAGAAGAAGCTATTAGAAGAAGTCTTGAGGAAATGTAATTGTAAAATTATTACCACACGACATCAAGTGGCCTTGAAGAGATTCAGGATAATGAATTCTTGAGTTTGTTTTCTAAAGGAGACCAGAAATCTGTTAGTACAAATGTATTTGGAAACATGGTTTTTTTTGCTTTTGCATCTGATATTTGCTTTGTATTTTTGTGCTATTTTGCAAAATGTACAGAGAAATAGAATACACGTTAATGCAGGTATAAATCACATATTCTAATATAGTTATCGCAGTTTTCCAGTTAACTTTGAATTTATATATTTAGGTTAAACGAACTAAAAAATAGAGAAGCTCTTGACTATTGTTTATATGTTTCCCAAATAGCATTTGTTGTTTAATTTTATTTGTACTGTACAGATGATTCTAGTTTATTTTTTTAGGAGTGAAAATGAATATAAATAAAGCTGTCATAGCTCAGTTTCTCTGTAAATTCTATTTCTTATGTGGCACTAATATAGAATACCTTTGAGATCTTTGTTTATGATTCTTTTAAGAGAGTAATGGAAACTGATCATGGAAACAGATTAAAAACTTTTACCAGCAATGTTCTTTGTGGGTTTTACTCAGCTATATAGTCTTGCTGTAATTGGAGCAATACATTGCTGGAATTAAAACAAAACAAAAAAAACCCTAATTTCTTTGAAATTATTGAAAAGAAACCTTTTTCATTCCTTTTACCTGCTTAGACTTTCATGTAACTTATATTATCTATTGTTTAAAGGGAATGATGTCAAAATGTTTGCATAGAATTAAATGTATTTTTAATAACATTAGTCTTTTTTTTATATATATTTGTGTAAACTTAATATTCTTCCAAAAAATAATGTTGATGGTCTACTCAGGAGTAATCTTCCTTAACCTTTAAAATTTTTATTTCATTGGAAGTGTCTTCATTTTAATTATTCATTAAATAAATTGTCAGTTTCCTACATTTGCTATTACACATTTAGTTTTCAAATGGTCAGGCTCCATTGTGAATAATAAAAAAACATAACATAAATAGAAGACTAAGAAGGGCTTGTCATACTATCTTTGTGCATGTGCACAGTCTTCCCTAAAGATTTTAAGTAGTAATTACATACCAAACTTAAAATTTTCTATAAATATAAATTTGTCTTTAAGACAAAAAAAATCATAGCTAGAATTTTCCTTCTCTGCAACTTGATATTTTAGTGTAAAATAGCATTACTGCTTTGTTTTTTTTATTACTATAATCTTTCCAATCCACATTGGAAACCAGTTTGTGTTTTTATTTCTTACAATGTCAGTTCTGTCCTACTTGCTTGCATTTTTTTTAAGGAGACAGACATATGGGTTGAGAATTTACCATTTTTCCAAAATGACCACATTGTACTTTTAATTTGTATGTTAAAGTTGTCAAGCAGGGTTTTAGGAGGTAGTCATGAGCTGGACCTTAAAGACATCTCCAAGATCTTGCCCAATAGTGAGGAGCAGAGAAAGGATGATCCAGAAAGAAGAGTGGTGAAGCAGATGTGGGGAAGAAAAATCAACACCTCTTTGCTAGAGGTACCTCACACATGTGTGATATACTCTGATGTTCCGTTAAGCTTTTGTGGTGCGTATGGTAGAGTAAATGAAGTTTTTTATATGACAGTTAAGGGATATTTCATCATGACCCTTAAAAAAACGATAATTGGGTTGTTTACTGTTTTCATTAATAATTGTCACTGATTGTATTTTTACTTGTTAAGCAATTAAAAATCATTTTAAAATTACTTCATAATTTGAACTTAATTTAGACACAAAGAGAGGTAATCAGTGGATGATATTACAGAAAGTTAAATGGATTATTATCAAAAGTAAATGTTTCCAACATTGATAAAGATGCGTATATTTTCATTACATCATTTATTCACTCCCTCACAAAGTATTTATTGAGTACTTACCATGTGCCAGTGACATTTCTAAGCACTGGGGATATACCAGTGAGCAAAGCAAAGCTCACACTCCTTTATGGAACACATAACGGGGGGAGAGGGTTGGGTAGAGTATTGTCCTCGATCATAAGTATATCCAATGGTGGTAACTGATGAAGACAAATAGAGAAGGGAAAGATTGTGTTTCTGAGACTGAGTGGTGTGATCTGGTTTTTTTGGAGGGATTACCTGTAGTTACTATATTGAGAACATATGCACCAGAGACAAGAGTAGAAGCAGGATGACCAGATAGAAAGGTGTTGCAGGAGTCCAGGTGAAAACTGATGGTAGCAGGACCGGAGTGTTAGCAGTGGAATTGGGGAGAAGAATCCTAGTATATTCTAAAAGAGCTGAGGCAATTTACTTATGGATTGCATCTCTAGGATTGGAGAGAAAAAGAGTCCAGGATGATTCTAAAATTACATGATAGACTTTCAAACCATTCACATGTCTTTGGATTCCAAGTCTGTGTCGTGATAATGAAAAAATATATTTAATGAGGTCAAATAATCCCCTACAAAAATAGTTTATTAGTATGTAGATTAAGTTCAGAGGGAACTGGAATCCAAACTCATCTCTGTTCAAGTACTTAAATGGCTTTGATCTCAGATTAAAGGTTGTGATTCAGCTTTAACCTGTTATTATCTTTTTATGTGCCCTGTACATTCTCATCCTTGCACTATGAGGCGTATGGTTATAATGACATGAGAGCAAAGCACAAGTTTTTAAGTACATAAATCTGTACTCCTAATCCTGTTCCGCTTTTACTGACCTTTATATCATCTGCCCTAGTGACTTGCTGCATCTTTTTTAATTTACAGGAGATTTAAATAAATTGAGTGTGAAAGAGAAAGATGGGATGGCTTTTTTCCCCCTGTAAGCTTCAGTGGTGGTGTCCAAGCTTTCATTATTTCCACCGCAGGAAAGGGGCAGGCAACAAGACAGGGCCAGGCAAGTACAGACTGCAAGGAGCTGTACTGAAATGCTATCTGTGCCATAAAGGAATCTTTCCTCCCCTTATCAAAGGATTTTTAATGGTTTTGGTTTTGCCAAGGATTGTGGGCGCTGGGAGAAAATAAGCGAAGTAGTCACTGAGTAATCCCCACAGCCTACCCTTAGGTACCTTCGTGTGTGGGGAGCTGGCTACATTCAGGCTGCAGAGTCGCGGACTCACAGGGGTAGGGGGCTGTTCTTGGGGCGGGGGGATCTCCGCTGGGCGTTGGGTTGGTCCAGAGTCGGGAGAAAGATCCAGCGATCACGTTAGGTCCGTCCCTCCAGGTACCTCGGAGGCCGCTGGGCTTTTCTCTGGCCCGGCGGCACTGGCGGCCCACCCTCGAGGCCCAGTGGCCAGCGAGCGAGCTCCCTCCCGCAGCCGCAGCCGCTCCCGAGCGGGCACTGGAGCCCCGAGCCCGGCGGGCGGCGCGCCTGCCCTTGTTTGGCCACGCGGCGGCGACGGTGGTGGTGTCGGCGCGACCTCCCGGGCCGCCCCCGCGGGCGTCAGAGGGAGGCGGGCGCCCCGCGCGGTGACGGCGACGCCTGCGGCCGCCGGACTCTCCACTCGCCGCTGCCGGAGAGACCGGTGACCTCTTGGCTGCCCCGCCTAAGAGGCTCAGATGGCTCAGGCGAAGATCAACGCGAAAGCCAACGAGGGGCGCTTCTGCCGTTCCTCCTCCATGGCCGACCGCTCCAGCCGCCTGCTGGAGAGCCTGGACCAGCTGGAGCTCAGGTGAGCGGTTCGCGGGCGGAGGCCGTGCGCCGCGGGCCACCGGCACGGTCCCGGGCGGGCTGCAGCCGGAGAGAAGTTGCTTGCCCGAGATTTGTTCTCCACGGAGGTGGTGCAGTTTTGTCTGGCTCTGGGTGGATTTTCCTCTCCGACCGAGAGAAAGCGCATTCGATTTAAGCAAAAACCTGTGAGCGCATTATTGGTGGTCACATTCTCGTTACCGGACATGAGCGTTTGGGAACGGAGAAAAATCAGAGAAGGTAAAAGTTACTGTGACGTTCTGTGAGGTTAGAGACTGTGACATTCCGGGTCTACAGAACTTCTAGAATTTTCTCAGTGCCAGTATGTGGTCTTCCCAAATGTCTTTTTGTCTTTTCCTATTAGGCATTTTTAAGAGCGATAGCAATTTAGTGGTCCTCGATGTGAGTGGTAAGTTTCCTCAAAACAGCAGAGCAAAAAATAAATCCAGGAATCCATCTGACAGCAAGGATTAGGGAGGAGTAGGACAGATGGAGGGACTGCGGCGCGAACGGTGGCTGGGTATTTGGTAGAATAAGACCCTGCAGCTTCCATTTTCCCCCTAACCCCCGGCACGCTGTATCCAGCCATTCCGTTAGTTTCTCAGTATTCATTGTGTACCTCGTTCCGTAGAAGATACCTTCTTGAAAGTGCTAGTCTTTGGCCTGAAAGCATAAGATAGGCAGGGGTTTTTTTCCGCTCTTTACTGAATAAGATTTTATTAAATAATATATAGTGTTAATGTTTGTATGCAGTTTTTAAATAGTGTATAGTAAATTTTAGAAATACTTGTTTCCCTTAACAGCCTATGAAAACTTTTATGTACTTACTGTAAATGTTTATATCACCAAAGTTACTGTGTAGGTTGTGTGCTGGTGCAGTTGAATGAAAATCTTATTAAAGCCCCACAACCCCCTGAAACTACATCGTTGTTTTTACCCCCCACAGTTTTCACTAGGTTCTGGGTGAGCAAAGAAAAATGTAAGGCAAAAATTATAAGAAACAGTTCATGTGTGTCTTTATATCCCTCAGTGTATATACCAAAATAATACAAAATAATACCAAATAATATATAATCCCTCAGTGTATATACCAATATTGGTGTTTATTTGCCAGGAAAGTGCCTTAATAACCACAGTGTATCTCAGCGGTTGAGGCATTTATTATTACTGAGAGAAAAGAGAAAATTGGAAATTCTCCATCCACCATGATTTCATGGATGACAATAGATAGAGAAACCTGAGCCAAAACCACATTCTAGGGTTCTGCTCAGAATGAGATAGATGGAACAAGAGAAAAGTAATCCTTCCCCATGGTTGAGCTTGATGCATTTACTCCCCAGAGAAAGTGGAACAAGACTGAAGATCAGTAGTGTCCCTCTGACGAATAATATTTCTTTTTATGTAGCAGCATTCCAAGTAATTCACACGTCCCCCCAGATATTTCAGACTTTGAGGGTGTTTTCTTAACCATTTGAGGGGTCTCTCCCAACTAGTAAGAAAAGATTTTTTTTGTGAAAGGAATGAGGAGGACATTGCCCTTCTTCAAGCTGAGTCATTCTCAAACTTGAATTAACACCTGATGTGTGGCAGGTACAAAGACAGCCAGGTACTCATTTTTAAAAAGAAAGCCTCTGTTTTTGAGTATTCGTATATTCTAACGTTTGAGTAATGTGAAGCGAATTGATTACTGTATACAAGTGATTAAATTATAACTTGCTTAATTAACCCTTGAGCTGAGGAGGAACGATTGATTAAAATATGCTAATTGCTGATTTTAAGGACTAATCTAGTAATTTTAGACTTTTGTAAGCTTTTTTTCTTCCTTAAAAAAAAGTGATACAGATCGAAAGAAGTGTTTTAGAAGGTAGTAAAAATAAAGAAAAATGCAAATGATGACCCATTAAAGTTCCTTTGAAACCACATGGGCGGTGTCACAGAGCACCACATTGTTAAAGACTAGCATCATGCCTAGAAGATTTATTTGTAAAGGAAACATATAGATAATTTTGCTCTAATAGTTTAATTTTATGTTAAGGATGACTCAAAGCAGTGTTTTAAGTAGAATAAAAACACTGTAGTTTAATACTTAAAAGTTTGCGTGTAGTTTCCCAACCATATTAATTTTATCAACTGTGGTAGAACTTCTTTCATATTGGGCCCCTGGGTGGCGCAGTTGGTTGAGCGACTGCCTTCGGCTCAGGTCATGATCCTGGAGTCTGGGGATCGAGTCCCACATCGGGCTCCCAGCTCCATGGGGAGTCCGCTTCTCACTCTGACCTGCTCTCTCTCACTCTCTCTCTTTCCTAATAAATAAATAAATAAAATCTTTAAAAAAAAAGAACTTCTTTCATATGAAACTGAAGACAATTTTGCTAAATGCTTTATGACCTAGCGTATGAACTAGTGGTGTATGTGATTTTTTAAAATGCTTTAAAACATTTGGCAGTATTCTGCATATTATTGAACAATTCTATTTGTTTCTAATACTAGCCTCTTTCTTGACTCTACTTCATCTCCTTTCTTGCTTTCTTCTAAAAAGGTGATTCCTTTCTCTCCCAGGTTTTTTTTTTTTTTTTTTGGTTAAGATTTTATTTTTATTTGAGAGAGAGAGAGAGCAGGGTAGGGGCGTGGGGGTGGGAGGAGCAGAGGGGGAGAGAGGGGGAGGGGAAAGATTCTCAAGCAGACTCAGCACTGAGCCCCATACAGGGTTTGATCATGACCTGAGCCGAAAGCAGAGGTTTTAACCCACTGAGCCACCCAGGCGCCCCTATTGTTAGTCTTTTAACCATTACCATAATTTATAAATAATACATGCTAACATTGATTCATTAAATTAGCACTGATTCTACACCATGCCCCATTCCTTTGTGGAAGTTATCACCTACATTCTCCAAATGGGAAATTGAGGCTTAGGAAATTAATGACTTGTCCAATGTCCCCCAGCCTAGAACCTGCGAAGACTGGCTGTACAGCTTAATATATCATACCTGTATTCTCTTAAAGTTAGATATGTCTTACTGTTACCAAGGTTTGCCTCTTGGTGGGTGTCAAGCCAAAAGACACAACCAAACCAAAGAATAGGAAAAGGAAGAGTTTTACTTGCAACAAGTAAAGGAAAACATGGGGGAATCTTTCCCAAAGAAGTGTCTGCCAGAACAACAAAATTGGGGAAGTTCTAACTGAGGGTGCATACATATTCATGAAGAGGCTTGCACAATGGGGAATACAGCATGGAATTGGGGTGACTAGGTCCAAGCCAAAGTCATGAGGGCTGGGAAAGGTCAGCATCGTCAGTTCTCTGGCTCCAGTTGGTCTGATATCTGAGTGCTCAAAGGGGTTTAAATCCTACAAAGATAATCAAGAGTGTGTATCAGGTCAATCTTCACTTCTGAATATGATGAGGCTGTCTCCTTACCTTGTGGTAACTTTTCATTCTTTCACAAGATGGCTGGGGGCCTAAAATGACTCTTCTTATGTCAAGAAAGCTATTTCTGTCTTTCGGTACCCAGGGATCCCTAACTCTTCCTGCTTACAATATTGCAAAATGTAGAAATAGTACATGGGGGGCGCCTGGGTGGCTCAGTGGGTAAAGCCTCTGCCTTTGGCTCATGTCATGGTCTCGGGGTCCTGGGATCAAGCCCCACATCTGGCTCTCTGTTCAGCAGGAAGTCTGCTTCCCCCTTCCTCTGCCTCCCTCCCTGCCTACTTGTGATCTGTCTCTCTGTCAAATAAATAAAATCTTTAAAAAAAAATAGTACATGGATGAGTATATGGTTTTACTGAAAGAGGTAAAAATTCCGTTTGTTTATTTATCTATTTATTTATTTATTTTTTAAAAGATTTTAAGTAATCTCTGCACCAAACATGGGGCTTAAACTTATAACCCAGGAGTCACATGCTCCCACCCACTGAGCCAGCCAGGCGCCCCGAAAATTCCATTTAAATTGGTTCTCAGATTCAGTAAAGATCAAACACCTAATGAGTGCCAAGTACTGAGTAGCTCCTAAAAGGCTCTGGATGGTAACGAAGATGTTTGGGATATGGGTTGTGAAGGATGGCAGAGGTGAAGATGATAGGATTGGGAATTGATTGTTCACCAATTTCCCCCAACTGGTCGTGTTATAGCTGCTTCTCCCTGCTATCAGCCATCTGCAGTGACTTCCTCAGCAGCCAGGGAATGAAGGGTTGGGGCCGGGAGTGATACGGATCATTGGCCAAAAGTTTCCTGTTACTTAAAGTTTCTCAGGGTGTGCCAGTGTCCCAGGAGTCACAAAACAAGTAGCATCATAGTTAATATTGAGCAACAGCCTATAATTTAAAAGAGCACTTCTCATATACATAGTCATTTGAACCTTACAAAATCCTGTGAGGTAGAGGAGGGCACATGTGTGTTATCTCTTTAGAAATGAAGGAACTGAGGTCCAGAGGGATTGCGTGGCCCGCCTAAGGCCATAGTAGTGATGAGTGGCTCCTAACACCAGTCCCATTAAACACCAGCTCCATTTTTATATTAAAGGGTCTCATTGGTGAATGTATTTTAATATTTTGCTGATGATTAGGAAAACATATTCAAAATCTTATATTGCCTAGAATATAAGTGATTGTTGTAGCATTCTTTAGATACAAGAGTATTTTTCTTAAAGATTTATTTATTTATGAAAGAGAAAGAGCAGAGCGAGGGGCAGAGGGGGAGAGAGAGAGAGAGAGAATCCTGAAGAAGACTCCCCTCTGAGTGCAGAGCCCGTTGTAGGTCTCAATCCCAGGACTCTGAGATCGTGACCTGAGCTAAAATCTAGAGTCAGGCACTCAATGAACAGAGCCACCCAGGCACCCCACAAGAGTATTTTTTTTAACTTTAATTTTTTATTTTAATTCCAATATAGTTAACATCTGGTGTTATATTAGTTTCAGGTGTACAATATAGCAATTCAGCAATTGTCTCTATTACTCTGTTCATCAAGGTAAGTGTACTCTTGGGGTACCTGTAGCTCAGTCACTAGAGCATGTGACTCATGATGTTGAGGTTATAAGTTCAAGCCCCATGTTGAGTGTAGCGATTACTTAAAAATAAAATCTTGGGGCACCTGGGCGGCTCAGTGGGTTAAAGCCTCTGCCTTCAGCTCAGGTCATTGTCGCAGGGTCCTGGGATCAAGCCCCGCATCGGGCTCTCAGCTCAGCAGGGAGCCTACTTCCCCTTCTCTCTCTGCCTGCCTCTCTGCCTACTTGTGACTCTCTCTCTCTGTGTCAAATAAATCAATAAAATCTTTATTTTATAAAAAAAAAGTGCCTTTTCTTATAAAAAAATAAAAATAAGACCTTAAAAAAAAAAGATAAGTGTATTCTTAATCCCCTTCACCTATTTTGCCCAACCCCCTACAGGCCTCCCCTCTGGTAACTGCCCATTTGTTCTCTATAATTAAGTCTGGTTTTGTGGTTTGTCTCTTTTTTCTCCCCTTTGTTCATTTGTTCTGTTTCTTTAAAATGCCATATATGAGAGAAACCATATGTAATTTGTCTTTCTCTGACTGACTTACTTCGTTTACCCTCATACTCTCTAGCTCCATCCATGTTGCAAATGGCAAGATTTCATTCTTTTTTATGGCTGAATAATGGTCTGTGTATCAATGGACACTTGGGCTGCTTCTATAATTAGGTTGTTGTAAATTATTCTGCAATAATCGTGAAGGTACATATATCCTTTCTAATTTGTGTTTTCATATTCTTTGGGTATTATAGGACAGTTCAATTTTTAATTTTTTTAAAGATTTTATTTTTAAGTAATCTCTACACCCAGCATGGGGTCAAACCCACGACCCCAAGGTCAAGAGTTGCACAGTCCACCAACTGAGCCATCCAGGCGCCCCCATTTTTAATTTTTTGAAGAAGCTCCATACTGTTTTCCACAGTGGCTACACCAGTTTGCATTTCCACCAACAGAGCATTGAGGGTGCTCTTTTTTTCCTCATCCTTGCCAACTCTTGTCTCTTGGGTACAGAATATTAAATATGAGATGGGACTATGATTTTAAGAACTTATTTTAGAAATTATTTTTTCAGGGGTGTCTGGATGGCTCAACTGGTTAAGCATCTGACTCTTGATCTCAGGTTAGGTGTTGATTTTAGGGTCATGAGTTCAAGCCCCATATTGGGCTCCACACTGGGTGTAGAGCCTACTTTAAAAAGAGAAAAAATAAATGGGGCGCCTGGGTGGCTCAGTGGGTTAAAGCCCCTGCCTTCGGCTCAGGTCATGATCTTGGGGTCCTGGGATCAGGCCCCGCATCAGGCTCTCTGCTCAGCGGGGAGCCTGCTTCCTCCTCTCTCTCTGCCTGCCTCTCTGCCTACTTGTGATTTCTCTCTCTCTCTGTCAAATAAATAAATAAAATCTTTAAAAATATATATATATTTTTTTTCAAATAAATTCATGATACAAGCATTTGCCAGTTCTCTTCCTTTTTATGAAAGGACAAATTCTTGTTATTTATAAGCCTGAGTTCGTAATGGTAAGTCTATCATAAATAACACAAAGCTAATGTTTGCCAGCACCAATTCTAGACACACCGCACGTGTTAACTCATAAATATAATCATTTTAGTCAGTGCTGTCAGTCACTGTGCTAAACTCTTTACCTGCTTTCCTTCAGTCACAAACCACCCTTTCATTATCCCTTTTTCATAAGTGAGGAAATTGAGGCAAAGAGGACTTAAGTTTAACTGCTCAAGTTTACATAGCCAGTGAGTGGCAGAGCTGGTGTGAACAGCGTGACTGAAAAGGTGTCACAGCTTCACTGCCTGCTGTGTTAGCCGATGGATCTGCAGTGCTTCAGTCTGGTGAAGTTTCTCTCAGGCCTCTACTGTCTCTCAACAATGTGTCCTTTTGATGGCCAGGCTGCAGAGATTTGTGAGGTGTGGGAGACCCGAAGACTAGCCGAGAATGTGTACACTTCAGTTTTGCCTTCATAAGAATTTTCTGACAAAAAAAAGAATTTTCTGACTAAAATTTCTTTTTCTCAAAGCCGGCTTCATTGCAGTTTCAGGCAGAGCGTTTTCCAGGAGTACAACTCAGACCAGCCTTGGTATGAGGAGAAGTTCTTAACCAATTTTGGAAATGTAGCTCTCCTAGGATCAGTTAGTGAAAACATAACCGCCCTTCTCCGCCAAGAGAAGTGTTGTCAAATGAGGTGTTAAAAAACATGAAGGATAAGGTGAGGTGGTCCAACCTTGTCAACCTTATCTAGTTCCAGAAGAAAATAATAGAATGGAGGAGAGGAAATATTTGAAGATACTATGGCTAACAAGTTTCTAGAACTAAATGTTAAGGTTGTAGACAGATTTTATGTGAGATGAATTTAAAAATCTCCATGGCTGAGAACAGTACAAATATTACTTAAATAAACTAAGTAGAGATCTAGGTTCAGCTAGAGGTAACAGCAAATGTCAATGGTGCCAAAGAAAAACCAAACAAACCCTTGAAATCCTTACATTGTGAAGAATGGTATTTTATCTTTGCTATGAGATGAAAAAGGTATACATAAAAACATATATAAGAAGTTCCATAAAAGATGAAATCTGTTTTTCACAGGGAAAATGCCCTGGCAATTTCTAGCATTGGGGAAAAACAAAAGAAACAAAAAACCACAAGACTCAAAATTTCCATCTAATGTGTTCTGTATTTGGTCTCATTTAATGGCAAAATATCTTCCTTATATGATAGATTCATGTTTTTTTTTCCTGGAGTGTCTCCTTTTAAGCCATTTTCTTGTTAACTCCCTGAACTTGCTGTTGTAACATGTTGTAAATGAAGCCTTTCTTTTTTGAATAACATTCAACTCTCTATCATTGTACATGAGTACAAACTCCAGTGAGTCTTGAAATATTCATCTCTTCTTTCAGCATCTTCTCATTTGCCAATCACATGATTCATCTGTGTCATTTAAACACTAGAGTCATGGTTTGCGTTTTTAGCATAAATATTTCATATTAGTGCCAACTCAGTCTCTCTCATATGTACTGTGCCCTAGTTTATCTGTTTGAGAGTTTACTAATGTATAATGTGTAAGCGCGTAATGGATAGTGCTGGAAGTGGGTCTGCTGTTACATTATTGCTATTTTATAGAAGACTTTTTTTATTGTGTTTTCCAGCCACATTTGTCATGTAAGACTCTTACCAGCTCCTTGCTTTTACTAGCTCTTATAAACACAAAGTTCATCATATATTTAGTATCTTGATGAACAGAGAGACCCTGTGACTTGTGGTCTCTCAGTACTATTTTGGGGTATAACAGGTGGATGACTGTTGGGGAAAAGGCAGATGTGTGGTTGGGGTGGGTAGGGAGGCCTTAAATGGAATGGACATGTGCTCAAACATTAGTGAAGTTGCTCCTACGGCAGCAGTCAGGATTAGATCTTCCATGATCTAATGTTTCTAAGGCTGTCTGAACACTGAGGATAAGTCTGTCACCGTTCATTTTGCAAGAGCTGGCAACTTACATACGGGGTAACGTATAAGAAGAAGTGCCCTGAAAACAAAGCACTTTAAATATACAGGATTTTCTTTTCTCTTGCTCTCATGATTCCACAGCCTTGTTCTGGGCGTGTTCATGTGAATGTGTAGTAAGTGCATGTGTGTAAACTTGGGAGAGTCAGGGAAAGTAGTGCTTCTATAGTTTGATATGGGCTTTATACCAAAAACCTACACAAGTGTCTCCTTTAAATTCAGGAAAAGACAAAGATGCTCTCTGTCATCACTACTGTTTAATAAAGTAACAGAGGACTTTAGTCAATACTATAAAGAAATAGAAGCTAATGGGATTAAAAAGGAAGAGATTAAAACTCTCATTTTGTACAGATGAGCTGATCTTCAATCTTGAAGAATCAGGGACACCTGGGTGGCTCAGTAGGTTAAGCGTCTGCCTTCGGCTCAGGTCATGATCCCAGGGTCCTGGGATGGAGTCCTACATTGGGCTCCTTACTCAGCGGGCAGCCTGCTTCTCCCTCTGCCCTCTGCTCCCCTGTTTGTGTGCTTGCACGCTCTCTCTCTCTGAAAAATAAATAAATAAAATCTTTTTTAAAAATCTAGAAGAGTCAAAATCAAAGGACAAATCATTAAAATTAATAAATAAATCCATTACCAGTTACAAGAGGAACCTTACAAAAACAGCATTTCTCTAACCAGCAATAACCAGCAAGCAATTATAATTTAAAATATATTATTCATGAGGCACCTGGCTGACAGTCTGAAGAGCATGTGACTTTTGATCTTGCGGTCATGAGTTTGAGCCTCACATTGGGTGTAGAGATTACTTTTAAAAAACATAAAAAAATAATAAATAAAATGTATTATTTACAATAACAATATCCACAAAGGATCAAAGCACTCAAAAGAGTCCACAAAGACTACTCTTAAGAATACTTCAAACTCTGGGGCGCTTGGGTGACTCAGTGGGTTAAAGCTTTTACCTTTGGCTCAGGTCGTGATCTCAGGGTCCTGGGATCAAGTCCTGCATCGGGCTCTCTGCTCAGCAGGGAGCCTGCTTTTCCCTCTGTCTCTGCCTACTTGTGATCTCTCTCTCTCTGTCAAATAAATAGATAAAAACTTAAAAAAAAAAGAATACTTCAAACTCTAATAAAGAATATAGAAGATGACCTGGATATTCGGAGAGACATTTTCATGCCCTTGGATAGAATGATAATATCCTTTTTTTTTTTTAAGATTTTATTTATTTATTTGAGAGACAGAGAGAGTCAGAGAGAGCATGAGAGGAGAGAAGGTTAGAGGAAGAAGCGGACTCCCCGTGGAGCTGGGAGCCGGATGTGGGACTCGATCCCGGAACTCAAGGATCATGACCTGAGCCGAAGGCAGTTGCTCAACCAACTGAGCCACCCAGGCGCCCAGAATGACAATATTCTAAAGATGCCAGATTTACCCCAGTTCTTTGACATACCCAATAAACTTACTTGGGAGTTTATATGGAGAGTTAAAAGTCTAAATAGCTAATTTATCTTTAAAGAAGATTTGAGGGCTGGTTTTACCAATATTAAGGCATATTACAAGGCTACTGCTATTTTTAAAAAATGGGTATTGGTGTAAGAACAGTCAAATACACTAGCAGATGGAATAGAGATTTCAGAGTAGATGATCTATAAATCATTGGAGGAAGATGGATTTTGGGTGGATATGATGTCAGGGAAAAAACAGTTCACTATTTGGAGAAAATAAAATCGTTACCTAAACACAAACAGGTGCATTCTAGATGGACTAAGACATAAATATGAGAACGGTGAAGCAATAAAGTTAATAGGAAGAAAGGTAGGAAAATACCTATGAGCTAGGATGGGAAGAGCCTGAAGTAAAACTTCAAAAGCATAAACCATAAGGCAAAATAAAACCAAGAAAAGATTAATTTGATCACTTCAAAGTAAGGATATCTATTCAGTGAAGGATATCCCAGACAAAATTCATATGTGACAGGATGGAAGATGATTATACTGTCTATAACTAATGTGGGATTAATTCCTTGAGTATGCAAATCAATAAGAGGATGATAACCCCTGTTTAAAAAAGGGAAAAACAAAACAGGCAAAGGCTATGAACAGACTAACAGGAATACAAAGAGATGTCCAAAATTATTAGTAATGAAAGACCATGCAAACTAAGTATGAGCATATCACTGTGTACTTTAGTAGACTGGCAACAAGTAGAAAGTTGGAAAATGCTGAGTATTGGTAGGGCTGTGGGGACACAGGGATTCCTTTGCTTTGCTGCTGGGAATATTGCGAAGGAGTTCAGGACAGGGCCCCCCAGAATGTGCCACTTTGGCATGTAGGTTATTTTGAGCCGAAGGCGCTTGAGAGCCTGCAGGCTCTCAAGAAACTTCTGCCCCTCCCTTAACTACACAGAAGAATCTAAATTAGGGGTCTTTCCCAGAATAAAGGTTATAAGCAGAGATAAATTTTATCTCAGTTGCCCATCTGTGTGGCAGGGTAAATGTCTAATTACCAAACATCTGCTCTTATCACCCTGTGAAGTGTATTCCTTTTCTCTGAAGTCCCAGACCCTTAGCCGCTTCTCCTTCATTCAAAATAACATATACCTCATTTTGCCTGTCTTTGGAATTTCCATATCTATATGGATTCCCCTTATGTACACTATTAAATTTGATTTTCTCCTGTTAATTTGTCTCATGTCAATTTGATTCTTAGTCCAGCTAAGGGGACTTTGAGGGAATAAGAAGGCTTGGTTCCTGACAATGGTCTGGTCTAGCCATTCTGGAAAGCAGTGGTAATACTGAGTTAAATTGAGGGTGCACATACCCTGTGTCTCAGCAGTTCTGCCCTGGGATCTATCCTAAGAAGATTCTTACTGAAGTCCATAGGAGACATGTATTCACTGAAGGGTTTCTGTTTTGTTTTGTTGTGATGAAAAGTGAGGAGACAAAGTGAGCATTTCCACTGGGAGAGTGGAAATAAAATCAGGTGGATGTACATGAAATATTATGCAGCAACCAGAAGCTACAGATGAGATGTTCACATAGGAAGCTGGGTGGTTCCTAACAAAATAATGCTGAGTGAAAAAAGAAACAGTGAGATATAAATTGAGAATAGATGAAAACACAAATATAGATTTGGTTAAGAACAAATACAAAATAGAGAAACACTAAATAGAATGATTGCCATACGAGTGGGGAGGAAAGTGGGGGTGGGGTAGGTGGATTTAAAACAACAGAAAATGGTTTTTTTTTAATTTTAAAGAGGGATAAAGAATTTTTGGGAAGTGTTCCTAGTGATCTTTAAACTGTTAGAGCAAATGATAAGTGATCAGGAAAAGTAAGCTTCCATCTGGTAACTTTTGTTTCCCCAACTCCTACAGGGTGGAAGCTTTGAGAGAAGCAGCAACTGCTGTTGAGCAAGAGAAAGAAATCCTCTTGGAAATGATCCACAGCATCCAAAATAGCCAGGACATGAGGCAGATCAGCGACGGTGAGAGCATTTCCACAGAAGGGAGCTCATCTTTTCCACTCCTTTGTGGGGTTTAGGTCCATTTTCGCTTGACTTGAGGAATTCGTACACTTGGCTTCGGCATTTCCCATGAGCGCGGACAGCAGTTGCAGCTGTCGGTTTATTATAGGAGCCACTTACCCAAAGGGCACCCTTCTGGCTTCCCCCCCTCCCTCAGGAGCATGTTTGGAAATGGTCAAAAAGGCCTCCAAGCTCCAGGAGTGTGGCCCCAAGCAGTAAAAGGCGATGCCTTTGACCTCGGGTTCACACTCCTAACTTCAGTTCCTCCGAAGTTACTGGACTGTAGAAGTTGTAAAAGCAGAGAGGACAAAAAGAGAGGGGTTGGGGTGTAATTTAAGGAGAGAAAGAGAAAATGCAGAGGAAAGAAATTATGGGAACAGTAAAACCCCATTAACATAAAAGCATGCTATCATTTCTTTGTGAAAAACATGACTGCTCATGGAGGAACAGGGCACTTGTGGTTTCCCCTCACTGGCAGTGGTCTTCCTGACCCGGTTGCTCCAACGCCTCCCGAGACAAGCTAAGGAGCCAGCGGCTGGCGCCATGAGTGTGCCATCTTAACTTCAGTCCCTGAACTGTTAGACACGCATGGCAGGGTCAAGATCTAGCCAGTCTGTTCACCATCCTGGCCAACGAGCAATGAATTAGGGAGAGAGTTAAAGAACCACGACAAAGAGGAGGCTGCCGACTTTTTCATATAAATAGTGAAATGTGGATCCCTTTCCCCACATTGCCTCTCTGTGCTGGCCAAAACTTACACCACTGGTCTGCTTAAATTTCCCTGGCACAGATGAAGTCACTGCCTAATTCTGAAGCCAGCTGTTTCTCCACTATCATGGCTAAGTTTGCTCAGCCAAAATTGGGGCATTGTATTTGATATACATTCAGAATATACCACCCCAAAGTATGGCTCTTTGGCGTAAGAATTATTTCAAGCTGATTATTTTTGAGAAGCTGCAGACACAGGAGAAGCTCTGGAAACAGAGTAGAAGTTATTCTTTTATAAGGAAAGTTTAAACGTGAAAAGCCTATTTCCATTTGTAGGAGTGCCTCCCTCTGTGTACTAGGAAGAGAAGGATGACTGTAAATCACAGAAACTCTTATCTCTGCAGAAGGCAACTCCTGAATCTGCAAAACAACTTTACCCTGGTTTATCCTGCTTTTCCCAGTAACCTCACTCAGGAGGGGAAGGCCTCCCTCAACATCTTGGTCCTTAGCTGAACATGGTTTTTAAAAAGGTGGTGGCTTGGGCCATCCATCTCAGGGAGGTGGGGCCATCTCAGTGTCCCTGAAAATCTCCCATGTATATATGAAGTATACACATTCATAAGCTTCTACTTTTCTGGTTAATCTTTTATTACAGGGTTTCTCAGCCAAGAACTCAGAAAGGTACAGGGAAAATCATTTTTCCTCCCCTACATGCACATCCTTAACGAGAGATCCACCATGTCTGATCTCTTGCTCTAACCAGCACAAAACCCTGGTTATGCACACTATTCGCTCTATGTTAAGACTTGATCTCCATCCCAGTTACAGATCCATACCTGCCCAAACTTTTTCAAACATGACCATTAGAGAAGTCATCTGGTATCCCCTGTATAAAGACTTAGTGAGGGTCCTGGGTGGCTCAGTTGATTAAGCATCCGACTCTTGATTTTGGCTCAGGTCATGATCTCAGAGTTGTGAGATCAATCCCCACATTGGGCTTACGGGCTGAACGTGGAGACTGCTTGAGATGCTCTGTCTCCCTCTCCCTCTGCCCCTCCCCCACCTGCATGCATGTGTGCACACTCCCTCTCCCCTTCTCTCTCGAAAAATAAAAATAAAAAATAAAAAAAGAAAGACTTTCAGGGAAAAGTATTCTGCAACCTCTTTCTGTAATATAATATAGTTCATCAGTTAATCTTATTTGCTATAGTTTTGACTTTCTCCTTTAAAAATTTCGTAGTTGACACACTTACAGAAGATAGCTTTAGCCACAAAAAAATGCCTTGTGTTCTCAACATAGGTAGGTTTATGTCTCATATTGATTGCGGTTTAAAACTTTCTACGTTTAGGAGAAAGAGAAGAATTAAATCTGACGGCCAACCGTCTGATGGGACGCACCCTCACCGTTGAAGTTTCCGTAGAAACAATTAGGAACCCCCAGCAGCAAGAATCCCTAAAGCATGCCACCAGGATCATTGATGAGGTGGTCAGTAAGTTTCTGGATGATCTGGGAAATGCCAAGAGTCACTTGATGTCACTGTACAGTGCGTGTTCGTCCGAGGTGCCACCCGGGCCTGTTGACCAGAAGTTTCAGTCCATAGTAATTGGCTGTGCTCTTGAAGATCAGAAGAAAATTAAGAGAAGATTAGAGACTCTGCTTAGAAATATTGAAAACTCTGACAAGGCCATCAAGCTGTTAGAGCATTCTAAAGGAGCTGGTTCCAAAACTCTGCAACAAAATGCTGAAGGCAAATTTAATTAGTTTTGAAACAGAGGAGCACTCACAAATAATGACATGAAAATGATTAAACATTAGTTCTTTGTGTTAGGTGTAACATTTGATACCGATTGTTGTATCACATGAGGAAAGTATACCAGTGTCATCAGTTTTGTGAATAACACAATTAAAACTAGAAATATTTTAATTATGTTTCTAGAAGTTTTTAGATTGAATTCTTGTCTTGTATTGGGCTCTAGCACCTAATATATATAATATATATATTTTTACTATACTGTGGATGAATACTTTGTATACAGGAGAGAGTAACTGCTCACCCTGGGCCAAAAGCATTATTGTTCTTTCCTGGGCTTTGTCTGGCGTGGAGATACTTGGGCACATGGGGCATTTAGTTGACTAGAAATTCTTGACCTTAAGAGCACACAAACTTACCACTCATCTACTATTAACTAAGTAGTGTGCTCAGAAGGACAAAAGGAATCACAAAATGAGAACCTTTCCCAGCATCTTCTTTTTCATAAAGCATTTTTTTGGACATCTATATTAAATTATTTTGAATTTAAGATTTATGCATCTGATAGTATGAATATATTTCTTTTTTTTTATTTCTTGATATATATGAAAACATGACAAAGTGTGAGAGAATTCACATCTAATGTTATCACTGTGAACAACTATATGTCCACTTCATCTTTTTCCAAATGCATCATTTCTCTAAATTTTTAATCATTACAGAAATACAATGTTGTGGCTTGCCTTTTTTTTAAAAAAATGCTGCTATAAAGTCTAACTGTCAACTTTAAAACCTCTATTCTGTATAGTTGTATAATTTATTTACCCATTCCCCTTACTGGACATTCAGGCTGTTTCCAATTTGTTGCTTATTCCTGCAACATATTCATATACAGAGACTTTTTTCCTTCCTTCTTTTGTTTTTTATTTTCTTTGTATAAATTCCCAGTAGTGGAATTTACTGGGCCGAAGGGTGTGTACATTTTCATGGCCTGACATATTTCCAAATTTTTTTGTATGAGAGTTACATCTATTTGTACTGTCTTCAGTAATTAAAATGTAGCTGTTTCACTAGAAGCTTTCCAGAGTTGAGCATTATTTTTTCTAACATTAGATATGAAACATCTTAATTTCATTTGCATTTTATTTCCTAAAAGGTTGACCAATGTATTGATTATTCTTTTATCTGTGATAAATGAAGCAACTATAGAACACTTTTATTTGTTTGAAGTAACTGCTTCTATTGATACACAGAAACCTCAACTCCCCCTCAAATACTACTTCAAAATGAGTATATCAAACTCAGTTTTCATGAGAATGTACGTATTCTTTCACACTGGGGGAAAAAAAGTCAAGATCCAGATTGGCTTTATATATTTAGACTCTCAATGTAAACAATATTGAGCTTCATTTTCTGGGCAAAAATGTCATATTAGTCTCCCTTCATAAAAAGCAATTACAATCTGAGAACATTATGGTTTTGATTACCATTGCTAAGTCTGCCTCATTTAAATCTTTCCATTTCATGGGAAACATTCATTCTCATTGATAACTGTGGCAACGCCTCTTAATTTGTCAGTTGATTCTCATTGGCTATCATCAGGTTCACTGTCAGATAAAGGTTTTCTTTTTGTGCCATCCTTATCAGCTTTTTGAAAATTAAGCAGCAAGTCAAGTTTTCTTCAAGTCCTCAAGGACTGTCAGCATCTTTTAATCCCTTCCACCCTGGGAAATATTCCCCCTTCCCATTCATTCATTCACTCATTCACTCCATGTCAGCCTAGGACATTTTCTTTCTCTCTCTTTTTTTTTTTAAGATTTTATTTATTTATTAGAGAGAGGGAGTACTGGCAGGGAGAAGGAAAGGCAGGCTCCCTGCTGAGGAGGGAGCCCAACACAGGGCTTCATCCCAGGACTCTGGGATCATGACCTGAGCCGAAGGCAACTGCTTAACCAGATGAGCCAGTCGGGCACCCCAGCCTAGGACATTTTCTACCACAAACTATTCGGGCTCTAGCTCAACTTTTGTACTCTTGACATTGTTCTTTTCCCATTTTTTGCAATGGAGTTTTATTGGAGGCCATTCATTCTCACTGACCTGAAGAGCTGTGATCTACCATCTCCAAGCTGCCTTAGTCCCTAGCCTCCAGCATTTCCAGCCCTCTGTACCTTGAGCCAAGGGGCTCAAGAGGCAGGGACCTGAATGTGTTGATTCTTAACATTTTTATTTATTATAAGAATGGAAGTATGGGACACCTGGGTGGCTCAGTCAGTTGAGCATCCGACTCTTGTTTTCAGATCGGGTGATGACCTCAGGGTCGTGAGATCGAGCCCCACCTTGGCTCCGAGCTCAGCACAATCTGCTTGAGGTTCTCTCTCCCTCTCCCTCTGCCCCTTCCAGCTCACTTTCTCTCTCTCTACCCCATCCCTCAAATAAATAAATACTAAAAAAAAAAAAAAGGAAGTATACTTTTTTAAAATTTTTATTTTTTATTTTTTTTAATTTTTAAAAATTTTATTTATTTGAGAGAGAAAGAGAATGAGAGGGAGAAGCAGACTCCCCAATGAGCAGGGAGCCTGCTGTGGGACTCAATCCTGGGACTCCAGGGTCATGACCTGAGCAACCAACTGGAGCAACCTTGTCCAACCAACTGAGCCCCCAAGTTGCCCTGTAATTACTCTTTAAATGATGAAACTACCAAGAGTCACATTTTACTTTCATCTGTCTTCTTTTAGATAGATAATAGTTTGGGACTATAATGGAATTCGGAGTATATTATTTGTCTTTTATTCATATGTTCCCTAACAGCCCCATTCTAATTTCGTACCATTTCTAGAATGGAGCATATGGTTTTAGGACAGCCCCGCTGCCATCCCTCATGAGCACTGCTTCCAAGGAGAATGTCCTCATGCCCACCCTGGCTCTTCTGCGAAGTGGGCAGGACCTCCCGACAAGTTCACAGAAGAGCATGCAAGGGGCATCAACTGAGGACAGAATGGTAATGCTGCCCAGTGAAATATCTGACAAAGGTAGAATTGACCCTCCTGGTATTTTAAGGTAGGAACCCTCGATGTTAAAAAAAAGAAGAAGAAGAAAAATCCTGAAAGCTTTCAGAGGGCTAGGAGGAAAGGAACAGTAATGAGTGTGACCGGGGCCTTGCCACTGTGCTTCCTTCCCGGTATTGGGAAGAGTATTGCATCCTGTAGGGGGCACCCTTCACACTGTCTTCCACGGGAATGAATGCCGTCCTTCCAGGGATACATTAGCCATTAGCCGAGTGTGCTATTCTGCAAAGGGACACAATAATGAGTGCAGGCTGGATCCTCTGTATTGATGCAGCTCAGTCTAGCACTCTGACTCAAAGTGCTCAGAATTCACCCTAAAGAGATGATCAACTTATTAGAGAACTCTGCCTCAACATTTTAAAATTGAAAAGCATGAAAGAACTTAACAACCCCTGAAAGTAATAAAGTAAGGATCTGGCAAACCATTAAATGCAATAATTTTTTTTTTTTTTGAGAGAGCGAGAGAAAGAGCATGAGAGGAGAGAAGGTCAGAGGGAGAAGAACCCAAGGATCATGACCTGAGCCGAAGGCAGTTGCTTAACCGACTGAGCCACCCAGGCGCCCTAAATGCGATAATTTTTAAGTAGGAAATATCCATGCATGTGTCCCTTTCAAATGACTGTGACAAATGCTGATACATTTGGAGTGCACATATGTGATAATGCTATTTTTGAAGACTGGATTTTGCAATTATTCCAAGACAAAAATGAAAGCAAAAGCTGAGAATTTGGGAAGAGAAAAGGCAACAAGGACAGTAGTGAGCTTGAACTTGTTTGTGTCTAGTGAGAGCAAGCAAGCAAAATGAAATGGACCTCTGTTTAGGGACATAACCACATTCTTCAGTTTTCAACCATGACTAAAGAGTAAACAACTTGAATTGGGCCACACCAATCTTCAATTATCCACCTCAAACCACTAAGTATTGGCAGCCACTAAATACTGGCTGACTCAGTCAATACAGCACGCAACTCTTGATCTCAGGTTTGTGAGTTCAAGCCCCACGTTGGCTGTAGAGCTTACTTAAAAACTTAACAAATTAAAAAAAAAAGCTAAGTATTGTAGCAAACATATTTCACTTTCATATAGTTGGCATTCGGATCATTATAGCATTCACTCACAGCTGCTTGGGGAGAGCCAATTTCAGTATCTAGTCCAGCTTTAATATGCAACTAAATTGGGCATAATTTGTGCAGGAATTCGACAAAGGCTGTCAGAAAAGATTGAAAACCCTGGCATTGGAAAACTGACCTAGAATTTGGATCCAAGGAGTATTATAAATACATCTCCAAATATAATGGTCAGACCTCAGGTCTAAAGATGGTACAGCCTTGGGACAGAACGCGCACAGCAGTTTTAAGTTTTGCTGCAGAAATACCTGGTGAGCGCCCAACCCCTGCTCTTATCCGTCAAGCGCCCCAAGAACGTCCCTGCTCTCCCAGCTATACAGTCAGGGTGATAACGCTCCTGTGAGTTAGAACTTTAAATGAGATGCAATATGCAAGGTGCTTAGCATGGTGGCTCACACAGAAAGCACTTGTTAAATAAATTTGAACAGGGGGCCCCTGGCTGGCTCAGTTGGTGGAGCATCCAATTCTTGATCTTAGGGTTGTGCGTTCGAACCCCAAGTTGGGTGTAAAGATTGCTTTAAAAATTTGGGGGGGGGCACCTGGGTGGCTCAGTCTGTTAAGTGTCTGCCTTTGGCTCAGGTCATGATCCCAGGGTTCTAGGATCAATTCCTACATTGGGCTCCCTGCTCAGCAAGGAATCTGCTTCTCCCTCTGCCTCTGCCTGCCAAATGAATAAAGTCTTTTTTTTTTTTTTAAGATTTTATTTATTTATTTGACAGAGAGAGAGGGAGAGAGATCACAGGTAGGCAGAGAGGCAGGCAGAGAGAGAGGGGGAAGCAGGCTCCCCGCTGAGCAGAGAGCCCGATGCGGGGCTCGATCCCAAGACCCCGAGATCATGACCCGAGCCGAAGGCAGAGGCTCCAGCCCACTGAGCCACCCAGGCGCCCCCAAATGAATAAAGTCTTAAAAAAAAATTTTTTTTAATTCTGCAATTATTTTGTACAGGGTAAAGTAAATTTATTATTTGGGGGTAGGACACAAAAGCCTCAAAAGGAAACAACTTTTCTTCAAGATAGACTGATAGAGGGGTCCCTGGGTCACTCAGTTAGTTAAGCATTCAACTCCTAGTCTCAGCTCAGGTCTTGATCTCAGGGTTGTGAGCTAACAGTTAATAATATTTTACATTAAAGTCGTTCACTTTAAATGAAACATTAGGTCCTGAGGCCAATTCCCTATTCTAAGGTCTTTGGAAAAGATCCCAGTCTTTGAAAGTTATAGACACAGTGAAGTACATTATTGAGAGTTCTAAGCATTGCTTTCTGTGACCTAAAGCCTCTTTGGGCAAAGCAATCCCCCCACTCCAGCCCACCCCACTATTCTTTCTTTTCTTTAACCACACCCTTAAGTATACCCTCAGGGCAAAATATCTTTGATCTGTTCTGGAGATATGACTAGGACCCTTATTCCTAAAGTTCACCTCCTGGGTGGTCCTGGGTAGCCCCTCCCCTCCAGCATATACTCCCCAGCATCCAGGCTACAAAAACATGTCTTTTTTTTTTTTTTAAAGATTTTATTTATTTATTAGAGAGAGAGAGACTGAGAATGAGAGGGGAGAACGTCAGAGGGAGAAGCAGACTTCCCACAGATCCGGGAGTCTGATATGGGACTCGATCCCGGGACTCCGGGATCATGAACCTGAACTGAAGGCAGTCGCCCAACCAACTGAGCCACCCAGGCACCCTACAGAAACATTTCTTAAGGGAGGTGTGGTTGCAGAAATCTACTTGTCTTACTGCCAAAGAAATGTTTCTGTCCCTAAGTCCCTTTCATAAACCATTTCTCATCAAGCCTGACTTAGCCTTTTTCTTCAGACTTACTGCTCCTTTTGCCTTTGGAGTTGTTTTGCATAAACCCCCTTTCCTGGAACACAATGCCAACTTTTGAAACAACCACCTAACTTCATTCCAAGATGAACGAAGGTGTTTACTCTCTTTTCAGTAGTGTTTTACTTTATTTTGAAAAAGTACATGTGCACTGTCAATTTGGGGCAGATAAAAGGAAATCATCGAGCCTGACTCTATTTAACTACAGTTGAGCCTTGTACAACCAACAGGTGTAAATGGGGTGCAGGGAAGCAAGAGCGCCTAGCTCCGGGGTCCCCAACAGACCAGGTTCAGCCTGGTCTCGCCACTGACAAAATCCAAAGGCAGAGAGACAAGTGGTGGGGAACCAAGAGAGGAATTTATTTCAGTGAGGCCAACACCAGGAAGACAGCGGACTAGTCTTCCAAAAACCGTCTTCAAAGTTCTGAAAATACTTCTATTTTTATGTAAGGGAAATGTGGGACAAAGGTCAGTGGGTACCTGCAGGTGGGCAGGAAAGGTCAGGTTGATCCTCGTCTGGAGGTCAATCATGAGGAGCCTTGCTGGCATCGGGGCAGTCCTTATTGCTTGATGGGTAGTTTTGGTTCCATCACAGAATGCTTCAACTCCTGGGTCTTTTGCCTGAGTTAAAAGATAAGCCAGAGGGGGGCCTGGCTGGCTCAGTCCGAAGAGCATGCACGTCTTGATCTCCAGTTGGAGAGTTTAAACCCCATGTTGGATGTAGAGATTACTTAAATAAATAAGTAAATAAACTTAAAAAAAAAGTCAGGGGGCGCCTGGTGGCTCGGTTGGTTAAGCAACTGCCTTCGGCTCAGTTCATGATCCCAGAGTCCCATGATGGAGTCCCACATCGGTCTCCCAGCTCCATGAGGAGTCCGCTTCTCAC
Organism: Nasua narica; assembly: GCA_028533885.1. Lineage (NCBI taxonomy): Eukaryota > Metazoa > Chordata > Mammalia > Carnivora > Procyonidae > Nasua > Nasua narica. The sequence continues at coordinate 85,418,068 of CM052802.1, read as the reverse complement.
TCTGATCCTCTCCCCTCTCATGCTCTCTCTCACTCTCTCTCTTTCCTAATAAATAAATAAATAAAATCTTTGAAAAAAAAGTCAGAATGAAGCACTTAATCAGTTAGACAGTAAGGACTAAGGTCAAAATAGAGGCAGTTGAGGTGACAGCTGGTCCTTTTTCAGTGGGAGTTAGGGGTGCTGAGCCCTGTGCCGCTGAAAATCCACATATTACCTTTGACTCCCCAAAAACTTAACTAGTGATAACCTATGGTTGACCTTGGGCCTTCTGGATAACATAAACAGTTGATCAACGTATGTCTTGTATGATATATGTATTATATATTGTATTATTACAATAAGGTAAGCCAAAGAAAATGCTATTAAGAAAATCATAAAGGGGGCACCTGGGTGGCTCAGTGGGTTAAAGCCTCTGCCTTCGGCTCAGGTCATGATCTCAGGTTCCTGGGATCGAGCCCCGCATTGGGCTCTCTGCTCAGTGGGGAGCCTGCTTCCCTCTCTCTCTCTGCCTGCCTCTCTGCCTCCTTGTGATCTCTCTGTCAAATAAATAAATGAAATCTTAAAAAAATAATAATAATCTCGAAGTGGACCCGTGCAATTCAAGTGTATCTGTGCCTGTATTTCTCCGTCACCGAGAAGAGAAAGGTGTTCTGATTATTGACTCATGGCCCAGCTTTTTAGAAAGAAATTTCTTTAAAATGTGGAAGGTCAATTCATTGATTCTCTTCAGTGCTAGAAATTCCTTCCGAAAACAAACAATTCTCTTTGCTTTAACTTTGTGCTTGCTCAGTAGCCTTTGGACTTGCAAACTGGTCTTCTAAATGCACCTGCCGACAAGAAAGAAAAAATTCAGGAAAGACAAATGAGAAAGGTGGGAAGGTAAGACGGAGGCTTCTGCTATTTTTAAGCAAGAGATAGTATTGTGTGAAGAAAGCTTTGGGTCTGTTTACTATCCTTGGTATATAGTCTACTGTGAGTTGTGAAACTAGCATTCTGCTTTGTGGATGTAAGCCTCTTGGAAGATGATTGGTTTCCCAGTCCCTAATCATCCCTTGAGTGAGCTGGTAAAATTTAATTCTTAAACATACAAATCTGAGGAGTAGAATCAGGACCCACCATGTGGCCCAGAAACAGCCTCACACCACCCACAGGTGTCTCTGTGATCATATCCGTTCAGTATCCTTGCAAGAACACTTGTTTTGTCCCACATTCTTTCTGTCTTGTTTGAATAATGTCCCATCACCCATCAGGGAGACATATTTTAGGAGGAAATTCAAGACAATCATTTTCTTTTTTTTTTTTTTTTTAAAGATTTTATTTATTTATTAGGAAAGAGAGAGAGTGAGAGAGAGCATGAGAAGGGAGAAGGTCAGAGTGAGAAGCGGACTCCCCATGGAGCTGGGAGCCCGATGTGGGACTCGATCCCGAGACTCCAGGATCATGACCTGAGCCGAAGGCAGTTGCTCAACCAACTGAGCCACCCAGGCGCCCCCAAGACAATCATTTTCTAAATAGTAGAATTTCTGAATCTCTGAAGGCTTCGTAATGGCAAAGCTTAGCCTATATGTTTAGAAGGAACCAACTGGAGATAGAAAAGCATTTAATACCTTACTTGGGCCATAGACTCTATGTCCATTTGACATTAAAGTCTGGGGTAATTGAGTTCATTGTTCTTGTATTATTAAGGACTCTTATAGAATATGGTGTAAATGAAATTTTTACACAGGGAAATACAAAGTTCGCCATTTCAATATATCTTGCCAATCCTATATCTAAAAGGACTGATTTCATTTCTCTTCCACCAACACAGAGGCTTCCCCCACTCCTGAGAGTAGAGCAGTCCGATGAAACTTTCTTAAACCAAAATGGCATAAAGCAAAGAAGCAATTACCATTAATGTACATGGAAAAACCTTTCATCATTCTCAGACACCCCTCCCAAATAAGTTCTCTTAGGCTTTTCTGATCTCTTAGAACACATCTTGCCAAGAGATGCCCGAAACAAATTGAGATGGAGCACAGAGGCTCCCAGAAGCAGTTCAGAGCTATGGCAGCTTATGGCTGAGATGCTGAGTGTGGTTCTCAAGGAAGGAGCCTGGCAGGGCCATTCTCCCTGCTCCCCATGCCTGCTGCTGGGTTCTAATGGCCCACTGCAAAACTAACGCTAAATGCTATTTCCTCTCTCTCTCTCTCTCTCTTTTGCAAAAGCAAAAATCTTCTTTTGGATTTTTTTGGTTAGTAAAAACACTAAAGTAAGTCTTCTGTACAAGCAAAGTGGCATAATGGGACCTTGTGAAAAGCAGGGAATGACTATATTATATCTGTTCATCCACAACTTTATTCACATTAGGTATTGTTAACCTGTTAAACTTTCTCGGTTAGATACAAGAAAAATTATATCATTATTGTTTAATTTGCATTTCCTTAATTGTACATATTAATACACTTTCACGCCAATTGACTATTGTATTTCTGTTTAGTATCTGACTATGTGTCATCTTTCCCCATATTTCTATACAGTTGATGGTCTTTTGCTTAGTGATGTGTAAAAGTTCTTTGCATATTAAAGAAATTAGCCATTTATCTGTCAAATGTTGAGAGTACTTTTTCTTAATTTGTTGTCTTTTGCATCATTATTTGTAATTCAAGGTGAGGTTTTTTTTCTTTTGTTTTTTTTTGTTTGTTTTGATTTGTTTTTTAAAAGATTTTGTTTATTTATTTGACAGAGAGAGAGAGAGAAAAAGAGAGAGAACACAAGCAGGGGGAGCAGCCGGCAGAGGGAGAGGAAGAAGCAGGCTTCCCACTGAGCAAGGAGACCAATGTGGGGCTCAATCCCAGAACGTTGGGATTATGACCCGAGCAAAGGCAGAGGCTTAACTGACTGAGCCACCCAGACGCCCCTCACAGTGAGTTTTTGAGACAAGTACTTACCAAGAAAGAATAAGGCAATCTCTGACTACATCAAACTAAAAACCTTCTGCATAGCAAAAGAAACAATCAACAAAATGAAAATGCAACCTACAGGATGAGAGAAAATAATTGCAAACCTTCTGATGAAGAGTTAATATCTAAACTATATAAAGAACTCATACGACTCAACAGGAAAAGTCCAGGGGCTCCTGGCTGGCTCAATCAGTAGAGCATGTGACTCTTGATCTTGGGGTTGTAAGTTAGACCCACATGCTGGGTATAGAGATTACTTAAAAATAAAATCCAATTTAAAAACAAAAAAAGGGCAGAGGAATTGAGTAGGTATTTTTCCAAAGAAGGCATACAAATGGCCAACAGATTCATGAAAAGATGTTTAATATCACTAATCATTAGGAAAATGCAAATCAAAACTACAAATCAAAACTCACATCTTTGAGGCACCTGGGTGGTTCAGTCAGTTAAGCGGCCAGCTCTTGGTTTTGGCTCAGGTCACGATCTCAGGGTTGTGGCACTGCCCTGCATTGTGAGCCCTGCATTGGGCTTTGTGCTCAGCATGGAGTTTGTTTGAGATACTCTCCCTCTCCATCTTTTAGTGGAGATCTAATGTGCTGCATGGTAATTACAATTAATAATACTGTATTGCTTATTTGAAAGTTGCTAAGACAGTTAATCCTAAATGTTCTTACCACAAAGAAGAAATGGTAATTATGTGATATGACAGAACTGTTAGCTGACTCAATGATGGTAATCATTTTGTAATATGTAAGTATTTCAAATCAACACATTGTGTGTCTAAATTTACACAAGGTTTTATGGTCATTATATTAAAAATTAAATGTAAAAAGTTAAAATTTTTAAAAATAAATAATCTTTAAAAAAATCAAATAAAGAGAACAGAAAGTGTAGAAGGATCTAAGTGCACCTGGCTGGTATAGTTGGTGGAACATGTGACTCTTAATCTAGGGATTATGAATTCCAGCCCCGTGTTGGGTGTAGAGATTACTTAAATAAAAGTAAAACTTAAAAAAAAAAAACAAAAAGGATCTAAAAGGTACATACAAGCCTCTAAATTGGGAAATGAATCTTTTGTTTGTGTTTCCCCTCTCCAAATAATATAGAAGATCCTTGACCTTCCCCTCCATGTGATGGTGTTTGAAAGTGGGGCTTTAGTGAGATAGATTTAAATGAGGTCATGAAAGTTGGTCCCCCATGATAGGTTTAGTGTCCCTATAAGAAAAAGAAGAAAGAAAGAAAAAAAAAAAAAAAGGAAAGGAAAGAAGGGAGACCAGAGGACACAGTGAGAAGGTGACCATCTGCAAACCAGGCAGAGGGCTCTCAGGAGGAACTAAATCAGCTGGAATCTTGATCCTGATAGTTCTGAAAGACTTCCAACTTCCAGAACTGTGAGAAACAAATTCCTGTTGTTTAAGCCCCCCAGCCCATGGTATTTTGTTATGGCCACCGGAGAAATGAAGACACTTAGAAAAGAAGTATTTGAGTTTTTTATCTTTCTTTTTTTTTTTTTAAGAAATCTTTTTTTTTTTTTAAAGATTTTTATTTATTTGACAGAGAGAGAGAAATCACAAGTAGGCAGAGAGGCAGGCAGAGAGAGGGGGAAGCAGGCTCCCCGCTGAGCAGAGAGCCTGATGCGGGGCTTGATCCCAGTACCCTGAGATCATGACCTGAGCTGAAGGCAGGGGCCTTAACCCACTGAGCCACCCAGGTGCCCCGAGTTTTTTATCTTTTTAAATATGCTCTATACCCAACATGGTGCTTGAACTGGAGACCTTGAGATCCAGAGTCACATGTTTTATCAACTGAGCTAGCCAGGTGCCCTGAAAAAAAAAAAAATTAAGTTTAGTTCCTTCAAAGGTAACTAAACTAAATCATCCCAGAGAATGGAATAGACAGTGCTGTCCAAAGAGAAGTCTAATGGACTTTTGGTGCAATCTTCCTTGGGTATCCCTGGTTTCTAGGCACCAAATAACAATAGCATACTCAAGCCATTAAGATAACCACATTTTCAAATATCCTTACCATTTTCACCAAGAGATGGGTTCTTAGAATTGAAAGGGTTGAATTAGCTTCCTGGTGGTTGATGAATCCCGGGCTCCCTTGACAGTCCAAGAAAGTGGCACAACTGAGGCTCGGAATAGAGGCTATAATCCCCCCAATGGACTAAAGATATGTCTTGGTCTAGATGAAAGAGAGAGCTGAAAATGAGACATTAACATAAAGAAAGACAAGACATAGAAGACCACCAAATCTGTGAGAAGGGAGCTAGAAAAATTCTTTCCAGGGGAACAGAGAAGCAGTGAGGAAGCCTGCCATCCTCTATGGATTTCAATGGAGAAAACGTTTCTGGGAAGAATCAAACCCCCAAACCTATGCATGAGTAGGTATGGTTTCTGAATATGTACTATCTATGTGATATGGGAATTACAAGCTGAAAATTTAATATAATATCCACTTATTCACTTCTAAATATAGGGTTAATCGTATATTCCCTCCTTTTTTTTTTTTTAAGATTTTATTTATTTATTAGAGAGACAGAGAAAGCGAGAGAGAGCATGAGAGGAGAGAAGGTTAGAGGAAGAAGCAGACTCCCCATGGACCTGGGAGCCCGATGTGGGACTCAATCCTGGAATTCAAGAATCATGACCTGAGCCGAAGGCAGTTGCTCAACCAACTGAGCCACCCAGGCGCCCTTCCGTCCTTCTTTAAAGAATTTAAATCAAATAATGGGTAACAACATACTGATTGTGAATAAGCTCTTAGAAATGCATTGACTGCCAGATCATTGGAAGGATGTCTAAACAAATGTTCCAATAGCTGTACTAGGAAGGATATCACACAAATACACTGTGTACCATTAGTGAGGTCCTCAAAAATCAGAAAGTTGCCCAAATAGTACAGCCCTTTCAGAGAGGAGTTCTCTCACCACACTATTTCAACAAAAGCAAATTTATATACCAGAATGACCTGGCAGTGAAGAAAAAAAATATATTTTTTATGTTCTAATAATTGATAAGCACCCTAAACCCAAAAGTGTATATGATGGTACAGACTAGTCCATATGAGACAAGAACAATTGATAACAAACTGAAAAAGGAAAACTGGAAAGAACTGACTGTATTCTCCAACTCACACTGGCTAGGGATTATAGGTGGTACCATAGTGACCACTATCAGCAAGTTCATGTGATATTGTGGTTTATAAGAAAAAGTACATGTTTGGTCTTTGTCCCTGTTCCTGGCATAGAATTCCTAAAGCCCTTGGGATTTCCTAAATGTTGAGAGCGACTGAGGTGTCTCGTTATGTTACTGAGGTGGATTTTGCTTGCCACCTAAGGAGAGGGAGCTGGTTGCCAGAAGAGCGAACCATATGATTAGAGAGTTGGAACTTCAAGTCTCACCTCCTGCTCCCCAAGCCCCCCACCATTACCTCTGGGAGGGGAGAGGGCCTGGAGGTTGACTCAATCACCTATGGCCAATGGTTTAATCAATCATGCCTATGTAATGAAGCCTCCATGAAAACCCAAGAGGACTGAGCCAGACAGGTTTTGGGTAGATGAAGCAATGGAGAATTGGGGAAGAGTGGATGCCTGGAAAGGGCAGGAAGCTCCTTGCTCTTTCCCTATGCATCTCTTTATCTGGTTGTTCCTGAGTTATATTCTTTTACAATAAACTGGTAATCTAGTTAAGTAAAATGTTTCTCTCAGTTCTGTGAGCTGCTCTAGCAAATTAATCAAAACCAAGGAAGAGATCACTGGAACCTCCAATCTGTAATGGATTGGTCAGAAGCACAGGTGATAACCTGAGCTTCTGACTAGCCTCTGAAGTGTGTGTGGGGGGGTGGGGTTGGGGGTGAAAGACTATCTCGTAGGACTGAACCCTCAACCTATGGAATGTTAGGCTATCTCTAGATGGAAAGTGTCAAAACTGAGTTACCTTGTAGGACACCCAGCTAGTGTCCAAGAATTGCTTGGTGGGGCAACCCCCACACATTGGAATTAGGCGCTAGAATCTCAGTGGTCATTCAAAAAACCTGTGACTCATTCCCGACATCCCCTCTTGTCCCTGTTTCATAGCCAAGTCCTATGGATTCTACCTCCAAAACTAAAACCAAATCTGTCTGCTTTTTTGTACCATCCCTGTGCACCTCAGTGAAGCCTCCATCATCTCTCACCTGGACCAGCCTTCCACTGGTCTCTTCGTTTCATCTATCTGTGCTTTCATTAGACGGCAGCCAGAGGAATCTGCCTCGTGGATCTTATCCCTGCACTAAAAACCCTTCAAGGGCTTCGCAATGTACTTGCAATACAATCCAAATTGCCTATCCTGACCCTCAGGGGCTTCATGCTCTGGCCCCTGCCTCCCTTACCCCTTCATTTTATACCACTTGCCACCTTACTCCTGAACACTAGCTCCCTTTCAATTCCTCAAACCCACCGAATTATTTCCTGCCTCTGGTCATCATACTTATTGCTCCTTCTACTTAAAATCTTTTTCTGGCCATTCTTTAGCCAGCTAACACATTTATCCTTCAGATGACCGATGAAATATTACTTTGTTGGAAAGGTCTCTCTTGCTCTCCAATTTAAATTAGGGCCCCCTTTTATACACTGGTTATTTTTGTTCATATATGTAATTTTCCCTTAATGTTTTTCTTTTCACTCATCTACAATTCATGATCTCTAAAAAGTTTATAGCTCATTAGAATCAGACACAGTGAAACAACTAGCAAAGGACAACGGATACTTTTTGGTGGGTCAGTGAAGGTACTAGATTTCAAAAATCACTAAATGACTTAAAAATATAATATTTCAGGGGTACCTGGCTAGCTCAGTAGTAGAACACGCAGCTCTTGATCTTGGGATTGTGAGTTCCAGCCCCACCTTGGGCATAGTGATTACTTTTAAAAAATTTTTTATTAAATAACTTATTTACAATGTTTTCATAAAATAATTTTGTGTGACTCATTTCTAGACACAGCAGGTAAAATTTCTTTCAAAGTCTTTCAGACTAGGGTGCCTGGGTAGCTCAGTCAGTTAAGCATCCATTTCTTGATTCCAGCTCAGGTCATGATCTCAGGGTCCCAAGATGGAGCGCTGCATGGGCTCCACATCCAGCAGGGAGTCTGCTGGACATTCTCTGTCTGTCTGTCTGTCTGTCTGTCTCCCTCAGCTTCGTCCCCACCCCCCAGCTCACATACACATGCTCTCTCTCTTTCTCAAATAAATAAATAAATCTTTATAAAAACAATAAACAACCCCTCTCCCCAAAAAACAAAGTCCTTAAGACTAATTCCATTGCCATTTTTGCTACAGCACAACTGCAGCATTTTTTTCCATGTAGGCTTTCATTATCTCACTGAAAGAGACCTTAAAATCTCTACTGTGTCCTTGGGTACAACCTTGAGTCAAATAAAAGGTAGACTTAATTGCAATAGACTATCCAAAAATCCCATGGATATGGAAAATGCCTTCAAGAAGTTTTTCTCCCATTTGAATCCTCACGTTCTTTTTTTTTCTTCCATTAAAAAAATTGTAAGATATACTTAACATGAAAGTCACCGTTTCTGACCATTTTTAAGGATACAGTTTCAGGGGCATTAAGCACATTGACACTGTTGTGCAACCATCGCCACCATCTTTCTCCGGAACAGTTTTTTTTTTTTTTTTTTTTAAGATTTTATTTATTTATTTGACAGAGAGAGAGAGAGAGATCACAAGTAGGCAGAGAGGCAGGCAGAGAGAGAAGGGGAAGCAGACTCCCTGCCAAGCAGAGAGCCCGAAACGGGGGTCGATCCCAGGATCCTGAGATCATGACCTGAGCCGAAGGCAGAGGCTTTAACCCACTCCCAGAACATTTTTCATCCTGCAAAATGGAAACTCTGTACCCATTAAACACTAACTCCCCATTCTCCCCTCCCCACTGCCTTTGGCAACCACTATTCTACTTTGTATATCTATGAATTTGACTACTTTAGGCACCTTCATCCATGACGTACTATGTATCAGAATTTCCTTCCTTTTTAAGGCTGAATAATATTTCATTATAGGTTTGTTGTTTTTTTAGTTTTTAGTTTTTTGTTTTTTTACTCTTCACACTCAACATGGGCCTCAAACTCCCTACCCCCAGGTCAAGAGTTGCACACTCTTCCTACTGATCCAGCCGGGCGCTCCATTTCACTGTATGTTTATATGACATTTTGTTTATCAGTTCATCTGTTGATTCATATTTCGGTTGCTCCCAGTCTTTGGCTATTGTAAATAATGTTGATACGGACATAGTTGTACAACTATCTGTTTGACTCCTTGCTTTCAGTTCGTTTGAGTATATACTCAGAGGTAGAATTACTGGATCATACAGTAATTCTGTTTTTAATTTTGTGAGGGACTGTCATACTGTTTTCCATAATAGCGGTACCATTTTACATTCCTACTGGCCGTGCACATGGGTTACGATCTCTCACCATTGTTTGTTTGTTTGTTGTTTTAGAGCTCTTTAAGTTTGTTTTTTGTTTAAAATTTTTTTTAAATTAACATATAATGTTTTATTTGTTTCAGGGGTACAGATCTGTGATTCATCAGTCTTACATAACACCCAGTACTCACCACGACACATAGCCTCCCCAGTGTCCATCACCCAGCCACCCCATCCCTCCACACCCAATTTCTCACTATTCTTGCCAAAACATAGTATTTTATTTTTTTGTTTTGTTTTGTTTTAAAGCAGCCATTCTAGTGCATGTGAAGTAGTATCTCATTGTGGTTTTCATTTGCATTTCACTAATGGGTGATATTGAGTCTCTTTTCATGTACTTACTAACCATTTGTACATCTTCTTTGGAGAAATGTCTATTTAAGTCCGTTTGCCCATTTCTCAATTGGATTTTCCCTTTCTTTTAAAGGGGGTGAGTACATTACTCAAGTTAAGGAGACTACCAACCAAATCATGGAAATAAATCCATTGGCTACTTGATGTTAAATTTCTTGTGAATAATCACTGTTTACATTTATAAAACTATATTGCAATTATATGGTAAAACAAATTTAAAATTAAAATTTTTTATTTTATTTATTTTATTTGTTTTTAAGGTTTTTTATTTATCTGAGAGAGAACAGAGTGTGAGAGAACACAAGTGGAGGGGGGAGCAGAGGGAGAGGGAGAAGCAGACTTCCCACTGAGCTCAGAGCCTGATCCTAGGACCCTGAGACTGAGAACTGAGCCAAAATCATGCATCGACTGCTCAACCAGCTGCTCCACCCAGGTGCCCTGCACCCTACTTTCTATGCTCAAATTTGCATTTCTGCAGTTAAGCCATTTCATATTGGTTATTTTAGGTCAGTCTTCTCATTGTTGCATAGTATTCCATTATATGAATTTTTTTTTTATAAACATGTTTTATTTGTTTCGCTTATACCATCAGAACTGAGACTACTGTCTGTCATTTCCCTAAAATAAGGAAATCAATCTAAAACACATACTGGTGCTTTGCAAAAGATAGCAACTTAACAGGGTGGTAGCAGCATGCATTTGATATTTTTCTTTTGAAAACCTTCCCGCTGCAGGAAAAACATGTGACCGAGAGTGTTATGATTATCCATTAGATATTTTCATCAGTACCTGTACCAATTTAGGTGACAATACAGCAAGATCCAAAGATTAGTGACAGACAATGCACATCATAAGGAATGATATATAGTACCAATCCTTACAAAAGTCATTGTCGAAGAAATTGTTAAGTGTTCCAAAAGGTATCTAAATATTTCACATTAAGTACAGAAGCGGCCATACAGACTACATCCCATATTTGTTGCATATATTTCAAAAAGTGCCAATCAAAGCCTAATTTTGCATTTTGGCTTTGTCTTACACAGTATCAGCTGTTAAAAAGCAATTTACATGTGTTTTTAACCACAGTGGTTTGGCCAGAGGATGAATAGTGCTGTATCAAAGCTGGTAGCCAGCATTTGATATTAAGGGCCCATTATAAGAACACTGTGAATTTATTAATTTCTTGTGTTGCTTATGGTCTTTGGGGTTATTTCCATTTGGGGGCTGTTTAAAAAAGGCAGCTATGAACATTCTTGTGCCTGTTTGTTGGTGCAGCATTAAGTCCTCATTTCTCCTGGCTGGATTTGTAGAGGTGAAACTGCTCGCTGGGTCATAGGGTAGGCTTCTTTGGTAGATAGAGCCAAACTGTTTTAAAGGAGTTGTACATTCCGGAAAGAGGGTAGATGAATTCAGTTACTCCACATATTAGTGGTGTGGGAAACAAAGGCAAGAGAAAAAATTAAATTTCCTTACTACCTAGAGCCCACTGACAAGTCCTTGAAACAGGCAGAGTGACGTTCCACCAGGAACTCAGCTGCCTCAATGTTAATGCTTTGTTAAGGGCAAAAGTCCATCTTGGCTTAACATTATCCTGACCCCCCCCCCCGCGCCCCCCCATCCTGTAAGTCTACTTTAATATATACAAATTCCTTTGGAAACTTCCTTTATTTTTATCCCCCAAGATACATGTTAGCAATCATCCTCCAAGCATGTAGCCCACTGATATACAACTGAAGGGTCTGAGTTTTTATTTATCTGAGAGAGAACAGAGTGTGAGAGAACACAAGTGGGGGGGGCAGAGGGAGAGGGAGAAGCAGACTCCCCACTGAGCTCAGAGCCTGATCCCAGAACCAAGTTTGGTCGTGACTGAGTTTTATTAGATAGTAATAAAATACATGTTCCTAACAATTGCTAACCCCCTCAAGGTCCTAAAAACCTTGCTTCCAAAATTCCTTAGAGACTTACTACCCCTAACCCCCTCCCAACTTGAAAGTACATAATGAGCCACTCCTCATGATCCCAGTGTAGCTCTTTCTGCCCACAGGTCCTGGGCCCCAGCTTCAATAAAACCACCTTTTTGCACAGAATTCTTTCTTAGCCATGGGCTCCAAACCCCAACATTTCCTACATCACTTGGGGTATTTTGCTAACACTTGGTGTCATTCTTTATTCCCTTTTCTATTGAATTTTGAAAAAAAAAAAAAAAAACCAACTCAAGCAAAGTTTAGATTGCTTTTGGGGGGACCTTTTAGTCGTTGGTTTGGTTCTCTGAATTGTTAACCATCTCAGACATCTACTTTGTCCAGTCACAAGGTGTGGACTGTGAGTGCGTCTTTGGTTTTGCTCAACACTTTTGCTCACTCTACCCCTTGGATGTCATCGGGTGAAGAAAATGAGGAGGGAGTCCAAGGGGGAGCAAGTCCTTGGAGTACTCTGGAAGTCTGGTCACTTAGTAGGTGAAGCTTGGGCGGACCTCCCTCTGTCAGTTCTTTACCAAGGTTCACGATCTAGGCCCTCCTTCCCGCCCGCCGCTGGTCTCCCCACTGCCACCGGGTCCGGGAGGCGTCGGAACGCAAAGGAGCCGCCCTCCCGGGCACCAGCCAGAACAGGGGTGGAGCGGGGCGGGGGAACCCGGTCCGCGCAGAGCATGCGCAGACCAAGCCCAGCGCATGCTCCGCAGAGCGGCGGGTCCACAGATGAGGGGAGTCGAGTCTCCCGCGCCCCACCACCCTAGCTGGAGTTGCTGCTAAGACGCTTGTTCTGAGCTCTGGTTGCCAATAAAGTTCGTTAAAAAAATCATAGTCATTCTTAAAAGAGCGAAGGAGGGCTCGAGCCAGCCGGGCGGCCCCGCCGGGGTAGCTTGGCGCCCTGGGAGGAGTAGGAGGAGGAGGCGGTGGTGGCGGCGGCGGCAGCAGCGGCTGCAGCGGTTGCGCCGCGACCAGGAGGAGCCGGTCGCGCCGGGCGGCGGGTCCGCGGCCGGCGGGGGACGGTGAGTAGCGGCTTGCACTCCGGGTAGGGGCGCTGCTCTCACTTGCCTGTCCTGCGGCTGGGGGCTCCCCCGGCTCCGCTGGGGAAGGACCCGCTTCTCCCTGGGGTCCCGGGATGTGCCGTACTCCGGGGACTGTAGAGGGCTGTCGGGGGCAGGGGCCTCCAGGCCCGGGCTCCCATCCCCCCGGCTCCGGCCCCGGCCGCTGGGCGCCCCACCCCAGCCGCTGAGCGCCGTGCCCAAGTTCCAGCCGGAGGAGGTGGGCGGCAGTACCTGCCCGGCGCCGGCTTTCAGCGCCCCGCGGCCCGGGCTCCCAGGGTGTGGGTCCCTGGAATTGCCCCTTGGGCGGGAAGGAGCGAGACTGAGCGGGGCGAGGCGCTGGCCTCCAGCCTGGCCGAGCACCCGGCTTCTCGCCTTCTCCCAGCGCCCACATGGGGGAAGGGGCGACCCAGGCCTGGCGGGACACCAACAAGGGGCGTCAAGTGCCGGGTTCGGTCTGATGGGAAGCGGGGTCCCAAGCTCTGCCCAGGCTTTTAGAACCCCCTCCTCCCTGCGGCGGGCCCCCCTCCTTACCCGCGGCCCCACCCTTCCCTAGTTTCTTGCTCAGAGACTGCGAGAATATGAATGAGCCAGACTGCACTATTTCATTGACACTGGCTGCCACAGAATTACTTCACTCGGAGAACCGAGGAGCCGAGGAGCTCCCCGACGGAAGAACCTGAGGGTGTGTGCGAGAGCATTCACTTCACTATCAGGAGTGCCAGTGGAGTCTGAAAGGGTCGTTTCTTCAGGTTTTATATAACCCCTAACGTTGTCTGGGTAATTTCATTGAACCTAACAAGTTTTTCAGTGTTATAAACACAATCGTACCTCTACTTAAGTACCTTTTCTAATTTATTAGACTGCATTGGTTGGAAAACTTTTTAAAATTAAATGTGGGGGAAACGGTATTTAGAAGAGAGTATCTATGCAAAGCATCGCTGTAAGCTTTTTAACTATTACACTCAGCATTATCTTATTTTCTAAGAACTTAACTGTTTTGATAGACTGCTTTAAGTCTACAGAGTAGGAGTAGCTGATAATCACCAGACTGTTAGAAACTGCACTTCTCTTCTTTAAATTTTATTTTTAAAATTACACGGTAAAATTGATTTTTTTAAGGGGTGTACAATTCTATGAATTTTAGATTAATGCAGTCACCACGACAATCGGGACATAGAACAGTTCTTATCTCCCCCCTCCCCCCCCAATCATGCTATCCTTTTATATCCTTCCCTTACTCCTAACCCTTGGCAATTACTAAACTTTGCCAGATGTCATATAAGTGGAATCATACAATATGTAACCTTTTGATGCTGACTTCTTTCACTCAGCACAATGTGTTTAAGATTCCTACAAACTGTTGCATGTATCAACAATTTCTTCTTTTTTTTTTTGTTGCTAAGTAGTGTTCCATTAGATGGATGTACCACAGTTTGTTCATACATCCACCCACTGAAGGACATTTGGAGTGTTTTCAGTCTGGGCCATTATGAACAGAGCTGCTGTAAACATTTGTGTACAGGTTTTTGTGTGAACACAGGTTTTCCTTTCCATAGGGTATTGCTAGGAGTCAGATTGCAGGGTCATAGAAAGGATGTTTAACTTAAGAAAGAACTGTCATGCTGGTTTCCAGAGTGACTTATCATTTTGCATTCTTACCAGCACCATATGAGAGTACCCATTGTTCCACATTCTTGTAAGCACTTGGTATTGTCAGTAATTTTAAATGTAGCCATCTCATAGGCATTTAGTGGTATCCCATGGTTTTAGTGTGTCTTTAACTAATGACTGATGATTTTGAATATCTTTTCATGTGCTTATTTGGCATATATAATCTTTGATGAGTACCTGGGCAAGAGTATTGCCCATTTCTCAAATGGGTTGTTTGCTTTTTTATGTTTTTTTTTTTCCTTATGTTGAGTTTTGAGGGTTCTTCCTATGGTCCAGATACAAGTTGTTTGGTAGATACGTACTTTGCAAATATTTTTTCACAGTCTGTAGCTTATCTTTTCATTCTTTTAACAGTATCATTCACAGAGAAAATGTTTTTAATTTTTGTGAAGTCTAATTTATCAGTTTTTCCTCTTGTGGAAATTTTTTTGGGTGATGTCTAAGAACTCTGTCTAACCCCAGGTTAACATTTTTACCTTGTAAAAGATTCTTCTAAAAATTACTGTCTTACTTTTATTTTTTATTATTTTGTATTTTAAATATTTTATTTATTTGAGAGACAGAGTACCTGAGCACAGGCGGGGCAGGGGTAGGGGAGCAAAGGGAAAGGGAGAAGCAGACTCCCCACTAAGCGGGGAGCCCCAACCCGGGCTGGATTCCAGGGCTCTGGGATCATGACCTGACCCAAAGGAAGATGCTTACCTGACTGAGCCACCCAGGTGCCCCTGAGATTTTATTTTATTTATTTTTAAGATTTTTATTTATTTATTTATTTGAGAAAGAGAGAGAATAAGAGAGAGCATGAGAAGGGAGAAGGTCAGAGTGAGAAGCAGACGCCCCCTGGAGCTGGGAGCCCGATGTGGGACTCGATCCCGGGTCTCCGGGATCATGACCTGAGCCGAAGGCAGTTGTTCAACCAACTGAGCCACCCAGGCGCCCTATGATATCATTTTAAATTATTTGTGTAAGGTATGAGGTTTAGATGAATGTTTACTTTTTTACATATGAATGTCCAATTTTCCATCATCATTTGTTGAAAACAGTCTTTTCTCCATTGAATTGTTTTTGCACCTTTGTCAAAAATCAATTGGCTGAATTTGTAGTGGGTCTATTTTTGGGCCCTCTATTCTGTTCCGTTGATTTATATATCTTTCTCTTTACCAGTATCACACTTTCTTGATTAGTATAGTTTTATGGTGTCTTAAAATTGGCTAGTTTGATTTCCTCCGATTTTGTTCTTTTCAAAGATTGTGTTAGCTATTCTAGTTTATTTGCCTTTCCATATAATGTTTAGAATCAGCTTGTCTCAACTGCAGAAAGTCCTGCTGGTGCTTTGGAGTTGGATTAAACCATGGATCAATTTGGGATCCATCAATCTTGATTGATTGATGGATCAATCAAGACTTACTTTAAGTCTTCTGATCTATAAACACGCACATTTTTTCATTTATTTAGGTCTTTGTTTCACTAGTGTTTTATAGTTTTCAGTATATAGGTCCCTCCTCTACATGTTTTGCTAAATTTATACCAAAGTGTTTAATTTTGAGGGAACTTTTATAAATGTCACTTAAAAATTTTGTTTTCAGGGATGCGTGGCTGGCTCAGTTGGAACAGCATGCGACTCTTTATCTTGAGGCTGTGATTTCCAGTCCCACTTTGGGTATAGAGATTACTTAAATAAATAAAAATTTTAAAAATAAAAATGTACAGTTTGAAAAATTGTACATTGTTAGGGTATAGAAATACAGTTCAGTGTTGTGCGTTACCCTTATATCCCGTGTCCTTGCTAAACTCATTTATTAGTTTTAGGATTTTTTTTTTTAATTCCTTGGAGTTTTCTGTAAAGACAGTCAGGTGGTTTGTGAATATGAGCAGTTTTACTTAATTTTTCTCTAACTTGTAAGAGCTTTACTTATTTTTTGTCACCTAGTTTCTGGCTGGGACTTTTGTGTATGATGAATAGGAGTAGTGAGAGTGAGCATTCTTACCTTGTTCTCAGTCGAAGGGTTAAAGCAGTCAGGCTTTCAGGGGTTCCTGGCTGGCTGAGTCAGTAGAGCATGCGACTCTTGATCTTAGGGTCATGAGTTTGAGCCCCATGTTGTGCATAGAGTTTACTTGAAAAAAAAAAAAAAAGGCTGTCAGGCTTTCAGAATTAAGTATGTTAGCTGTGGAGTTTTTTAATAGATGACATTTATGAGCCTGAAGAAGTCTTTCTGTTTCTAGTTTGCTGACTATTTTTCTGACAAATGGATGTTGAATTTTGTTATATATTTCCTGTTTCTGTTGATATGTTGATGAGGATTTTCTTTTTTATTTTGCTAATTTGGTAGGTTATATTGATTGATTTTTGAGTATTGAACCAGCCTTGCATTCCAGAATAAAGCCTACTTGGTCCTATTTATTCTTTTTATATATTCCTAGATTTGACTTACTAATATTTTGTTGAGGACTTTTGTGTGTCTTTGTCCAGTTGTTTTTGTTTTTTGGTACTGTTTTTGTGTGATGTTGATATCACAAAATTACTAGCTTTATAAAATAAGCTGGGAAGTATTCCCTTCTCTTCTATATTCTGGAAGAGAATGTATATCATTGGTGTCAATTCTTTTTTTTTTTTTTAAGATTTTATTTATTTATTTGACAGAGAGAGATCCTAAGTAGGCAGAGAGGCAGGCAGAGAGAGAGGGGGAAGCAGGCTCCCCCTTGAGCAAAGAGCCTGATGCGGGGCTCGATCCCAGGACCCTGAGATCATGACCAGAGCCAAAAGCAGAGGCTTTAACCCACTGAGCCACCCAGGTGCCCCCATTGGGCGCCCCCATTCAATTCTTGAAAAGTTTGGTAAAATTCTCCAATGAAGTCACCTGAGCCTGGAGAGTTGTCTTTGAGTTTTTAAGTTACAAGTTCAATTTCCTTTATAGTTATAGGACTATTCAAATTATTGATTTCATATTGAGTGAGTTGTGGTAGTTAATGCTTCTTAAGGAATTGGTCCGTTTCATCTAAGTTGTCATTTTTTTTAAGGGGAGGAGGGGCAGGGGGAGAGGGAGAGAGAATCTTAAACCCCTGTGCTGGGCTCCATCTCATGACCCTGAGATCATGACCTGAGCCAAAATCAAGAGTCGGATGCTTAACAGACTGTTGTCAAATTTGTGTGTAGAGTTGTTATATTATCCTTTGAGTCTGCAAAGTCCACAGCGATATTCCTAATTTTATTCCTAATACTGGTAATTTGTATCTTTTCTCTCTCTCTCTCTCTTTTTTTCTGTGTTGGTCAATTTCTTTATCTTTAAAGAAAGGGTTTTTTTTGTTTAATTTTCCCTATTTTTCTGTTTTCAATTTCATTGATTTCTGCTTACTTTTGTTATATCCATCTTTTGCTTTGGGTTTATTTTGTTCTTTTTCTAGTTTCTTGAGGTGAGAGTTTGCTGATTTGAGACAACTTCTTTTCTATGGTAAGCATTTAGTGCTATAAATTTTTCCTCTCAGCACTACATTAGCTATGTCCCACAAATTTTCACATTTTATATTTTCATTTTAATTCAATTTAATTATTTGAAAAAAAATGTCTTTTGAGCTTTTTTCTTCGACCCACAGTTCTTGAGAAGTCTATGTTTTTAGTTTGCAAGCATTTGCAGAGTTTCCTGTTATCTTTCTGTTACTGATTTCTAGTTTGATTTTGTCGTGGTCCCATTATTTTAAGTTTGTTGGGGTTTGTTTTATGGCCTAGAATCTGTTTCATCTTGGTATATATTTAACAGGTACTTGAAAAGTATATTCTGGGGTGCCTGGGTGGCTCAGTCAGTTGAGTGTCTGGCTCTAGATTTTGGCTTAGGTCATGATCTGAAGGTTCTGAGTTCAAGCCCCAAGACAGGCTCCATGCAGAGTCTGCTTGAGATTTTTTTCTCCTTCTCCCTCTTCTCCTCCCCTTGCTCACACTCTGTCTCTCAATAAATAAATAAAATTTTTAAAAGAAAAAAGTATATTCTGTTGTATGGACTGTTCTATAAATGTCAATTAGATTCTGATAGTTTTATTGTGTTATTAGACTTTAGTTTTGTTTTATTGTAGTATTTTTGAGTATATCTCTTTGTGTAACTTCTTTTTTTTTTTTTTTCAAGATTTTATTTATTTGAGAGAGGGAGAGCACATGAGTTGGGGGGAGGGGCAGAGGAAGAGGGAGAAGCAGGCTCCTCACTCAGCTCAGAGCCAGATCGGGGGGGCTTGATCCCAGGACTCCGAGATTATGACCTGAGCCGAAAGCAGACACTTAACCAACTGATCCACCCAGGTGCCCCTCTTTGTGTAACTTTAGTGGTTGCTCTAGGTATTAGACTATATACACTACATATATATAACTTACCAGTCTGTTGGTGTCAACATTTTACCAGTTCAAGGGAAGCATAGAAATCTTACCTCCCTTTACATTCCTTTGTCCTCTCCAATTTATAATTAATTATGTTAAATATTTTCTCTACACATATTGAAAACCACACAGTTGTGTCTGAGTCAAACATAATTTAGAACACTCAAGAGAAATCTATTGTATTTAACTGTATTTTTGCTCCTACCACATTCTTCTTTTCATTCTGTCAGTTTTTTTTACATCATTTAATTATGTTTGAGGTGGAGACCTAGAACCTATACTTTAGCAAATCTTCCTAGATGATTCTTATGATTGTGCAAGTTTGTGAAGCTCTAGGGACAATTATTGAAACTCCACGGGAAGTGGGGAAGGGATGTTCTTCCTGGTTTAGAATTGTTTTGTGTAGTGGTTGCGAAGATGGATTTTCAGTTAAAGGAGTTGGAATATAATATTATAACATATAATAGTAGCCAGGAACTTAACTAGTAATTTTACTAAGAAATATGAAGAAATTGACTTTCTGTTCTTTTAAATCTAAAGTGCAAACAGTACACATTGTATTACTTTCATTATATGAGTAACTGTAACTAGTCTGAAACTAAAGAAAGAGTGTGTGGTAAAGATTATTTGTAAAGGAGTCATTGTAACCTGAACAGTAAAGTGCTGTAAGAGTCCAGTCCTGTCACACAGTTGTATATTATTACACAAAATCTTTCTTTGGGGTGCTTTTCTAGGGATATTAATTAATTACCTCTGAGGTCGAACAAGCAGTTCCTTAGATTTTGTATTTGTTGCCCATGTGGTGGTAACTATGGAGGATTTATTATGTTGTATAAAACTAAACTACCATTTTTTGAATGCTTAATTTTCACTATGCTAAGTGCTTTATACGTACCATTGATCAACAGTCTTCTGAGGTAAGTATCCTCAGTAAACTGAAGCTTAAAGAGGTTAGCCAGTAACTTTACTTAGCACAGAACTAGTAAGTGGCAACTTTAAATCAGACCTCAATTCTAACACTGCAGTCTTAGTCTCACTGAAAGATAGAACTGTATAATCTAGGCATATTAATACCTGGATGTCATGTATTGTGTGCTATTGTACAGGATTCAAAAATGAATGATGTTATTGTTCCTCCTTTTGACGAATTTACATGATCTAAACAGGGTAGTGGGGGGACCTCCATCATGGAAAAATTCTTGCAATGCACTAGTTATTTCTTCATAACAACTAGAGCTTATTTTGTAGAATTTTTGGGGTGCCTGGGTGGCTCAGTTAAATATCTGACTCTTGGTTTCAGCTCAGGTCATGATTTCAGGGTCCTGGGATCTAGCCCCACATCAGGCTCCGCACTCAGCAGAATCTGCTTGAGACTCTCTCCCTCTCCCCCAGCCCCTCCCCCTGCTCACCCACTATCTCTCAAATACATAAATCAACCTTTAAAATTATGATATTTTGTACAATTTTTATGTTATGAAAAATAATTTCATTTTAAACCACAGATTTGAGAAGATCTGATCACCTGGAATTAAAGTTGGCTCAGAAACCTTTTCAACTGCAAAAATGTTGGAGGAAGATATGGAAGTGGCCATCAAGATGGTGGTTGTAGGGAACGGAGCAGTTGGAAAATCAAGTATGATTCAGCGATATTGCAAAGGCATTTTTACAAAAGACTACAAGAAAACCATTGGAGTTGATTTTTTGGAGCGACAAATCCAGTATGTACTTGGCCATTTTATCCCCTCAGTTTTGATTTGTGAAGTCTATCCCAGGCTTTCATTGGAATAATAACTAATTGCAGTACAGTCAAAGGTCAGGATCCAGTCTGGTGGCAGTGGCTAATGAGACAGTTGGTGGTGGTTTTCAAATATTCAGTCCTGTGTTTATCATTTTTTTCCTTTTTCCTTTCTCTTTAATGTTTCAAGTTTGTATTTAAATTCTAGTTAGTTAACACAATGTATCTTTATCCTTTTTCTTACCTTTCCTCTATTTTCCTTCCTCATTGTTCTCCCTTTTTTCATACTCCCCTCCCTACCCTTTCTATCTTGTATCTGTTTTATATTTATTGGTGGCACCTTGTGTACTTCTTAAACACAAACTGATGCTTGACTCTAATGAGATTTCTGTCCAAGACAAGCTCAACTTCAAGATTTTGCAGGTTCAGTTCTAGACCACCACAATAAAGCGAGTCAAATTGATTTTTTGGTATCGCAGTGCATGTAAAAGTTATGTTTACATTATACTGTAGTCTGTTAGGTATGTGATACCATCATGTCTAAAAAAATAATGTACATACCTTCATTTAAAAATACTTTCTTGCTAAAAAATGCTAACCATCCTCTGATCTTTCACCAAGCCTTTATCTTTTTGCTGGTGAAGGGTCTTGCTTCGATGTTGATGGCTGCTGACTGATCAGGGTGGTGGCTGCTGAAGGTGGGAGTGTCTCTGGTCATTTTTTTAATATAAGACAACATTGGGGCGCCTGGGTGGCTCAGTGGATTAAAGCCTCTGCCTTTGACTCAGGTCATGGTCTCGGGGTCCTGGGATCGAGCCCCGCATCAGGCTCTTTGCTCAGCAGGGAGCCTGCTTCCCCCTCTCTCTCTGCCTACTTGTAATCTCTCTCTGTCTGTCAAATAAATAAATAAAATCTTTAAAAAAAAAAAAAGACAACATTGAAGTTTGCCTCAACAATTCACTGTACCTTTCAGGAATGATTTCTCTGTAGCATATGATGCTGTTTGATGGCATTTTACTCACAGCAAAATTTCATTCAAAATTTGGAGTCAATTCCTAAACCCTACTGAATCACTATATTGTGTACCTGAAACTGATGTAACACTGTATGCTAGCTATACTGGAATTAAGTTTAAAAACTTAAAAAAATTCTCTCAAACCCTGCCGCTACTTGATCAACTCAGTTTATGTAACATTCTAAATCCTTTGTTGTCATTTCAACAGTCTGCACAGCATCTTCACCAGGAGCAGATTCCATGCCAAGAAACCACTTTCTTTGCTCTTTCATAATAAGCAACTCCTCATCTGTTCAAGCTTTCTCACAAAATCAAAGCAATCAGTCACATCTTCAGTCTCCACTTCTAATTCCAGTTCTCTTGCTGTTTCCACCCTTCTGCGGTTACTTCCTCCATAGAAGTCTTGAACCCTACAAACTCATCCCTGAGAGTTGGAATCTACTTCTTACAAAAACTTGTTGATGTTGATATTTGACCTCTTCCAGTGAATCACAAATGTTCTTTTTTTTTTTTTTAAGAATTTTTATTTATTTGACAGAGAGAGAACATAAGCAGGCGGAGTAGCAGGTAGAGGGAGAGGTAGAAGCAGGCTCCCCGCTCAACAAGGAGCCGGATGTTGGCCTGATCTCAGGACCCTGGGATCATGATCAAAGCCAAAGGCGGTTGCTTAATCAGCTGAGCCACCCAGGCACTCTGAATCACACAAATGTTCTTAATGGCATCTAGAATGGTGAATCTTTTCTGTAA
The DNA here is from genome assembly GCA_028533885.1 of Nasua narica. Lineage (NCBI taxonomy): Eukaryota > Metazoa > Chordata > Mammalia > Carnivora > Procyonidae > Nasua > Nasua narica. The sequence continues at coordinate 85,395,740 of CM052802.1, read as the reverse complement.
AGCTTTCAATTTTCTTTACCCATATACATCAGAGGAATCACCATCTGTGGCAGCTATAATCTTACACAATGTATTTCTTAAATAGTAAGGTTTGAAAGTCAAAACTACTTCTTTTTAAAAATATTTTATTTATGTATTTGACAGAGAGAGAGGGGAAAGCAGGCTCCTTGCTGAGCAGAGAGCCTGATGTGGGGCTCGATCCCAGGAACCTGAGATCATGACCTGAGCTGAAGGCAGAGGATTTAACCCCCTGAGCCCCCCAGGCGCCCTCAACATTACTTCTTGATCTATGGGGCCTGCAGAATGAATGTTGTGTTAGCAGACATGAAAACAACATCCTCTCATTGTATATCTCCCATCAGAGCTCTTGGGTGACCAGTCCATTGTCTATGAGCAGTCAGATTTTGAAGGAATGTTTGTTCTGAGCAGTAGGTCTCAACAGTGGGCTTAAAATATTCAGTAAACCATCATGTAAACAGATGTGAGTAGTAAATTTAGCTTAATTCTTTTTCTTTTTTAAGATTTTATTTATTTGGCAGAGAGAGAGAGATCACAAGTAGGCAGAGAGGCAGGAGGAGGCACTCTCCCTGCTGAGCAGAGAGCCTGATGTGAGGCTCGATCCCAGGACCCTGAGATCACCACCTGAGCTGAAGGCAGAGGCTTTAACCCACTGAGGCGCCCAGGCGCCCCTAGCTATGAACATCCTTAATGCCATCTCCTTCCAATAGGAGGCTTTTTCATCCACACTGAAACTCTGTGGCTTAGTGATCAACCTCCAGGAGTTCTCTCAGCTAGAGCTTCTGGGTAACCTGCTGCTGCTTCTCCGTCAGCACCTGCTGCTTCACCTTGTACTTTTATGTTACAGGGGCCGCATCTTTCCTTCAACCTCATGAACCCTCCTCTGCCAGCTTCAGACTTTCCTTTTGCAGCTTCCTCACCTCTCTCAGCCTTCAGAGAATTATGGAGAGTTAGGACCTTTCTCTGGATTAAGCTTTGGTTTAAGGGAATGTGTGGCTGGTTTTATCTTCTCTCCAGATCACCAAAACCTCCTCCATTCAGCGATGAGGCTGTATTGCTTTCTTATCATCTGTGTGTTCACTGAAGTAGCACATTTATTTATTTGTTTGTTTATTAAAGTAATCTCTGCGCCCAACTTAGGGCTCGAACTCACAAGCCTGAGATCGAGAGTCATATGCTCTACTGACTAAGCCAGCCAGATGCCCCTGGAGTAGCACTTTTAATTTCCTCCAAGACCTTTTCCTTTGCATTCACAACTTGGCCAGCTGGCACAAAAGGCCTACCTTTCAGCATATCTCAGCTTTCAGCATTCTTTCCTCGCTGTATTTAATCATTTCTAACTTTTGATTTAAAGTGAGAGATGTGTGGCTCTTCCTTTCCCTTGAACATTTAGAGGCCACTGTAGGGCTATTAGTTGGCTTAATGTCAATATTGCTATGTCTCGGGGAAATAGGGAGACCAGAGAAAAGGGAGGGGGCTGGAGGAAGGGCTAATTGGTGGAATAGTGAGAGCACACATGACATTGATCCACTGAGTTGTCCATCTTCTGCGGAAGCAGTCTGCTCCACCCCAAAACAATTACAATAGTAACATGAAAGTTCACTCCTTAGAGGTCACCATAACGAGTATAACAGTGAAAAAGTCTGAAATATTGTAAGAATTACCAAAATGTGGCACAGAGATACAAAGTGAGCAAAGGCTGTTGGGAAAATGGTGCTGATAGAATTGCTGAAGGAAGGATTGTCATAAACCCGCAATTTGTAAAACAAAACAAAACAAAACAAAACAAAACAAAACAAAAACACTGTCTCTGTGAAGCAGAGTAAAGTGAAGTGCCATGAAACAAGGCATGCCTTTTTTATTTGGAAGGACAGTTACCTGTCTCTCTTGGAACAGTTTTCAACCATTATAGGATCCTAAGACTATCTTGAAGTTAGAGAGTTGATATATTGTTTTAAAGATATAAGAGCAGATATGGCAGGATTAAATACTCAAATGAAAAGGAAATCTTAACTTTAGGAAATTCGGTTGGATTCTGAAACACATCAAAAGTAACAGTTTTTTAGGGGGCGCCTGGGTGGCTTAGTTGGTTAAATGTCTGCCTTGGTTCAGGTCATGACCCCAGGGTTCTGGGATTGAGCCCTGCATCAGGCTCCCTGTTCATCAGGAAGTCTGCTTCTCCTTCTCCCTCTCCTTGTCACTCATCCTGCTTATGCTCACTCTCTCCCTGTCAAGTAAATAAAATCTTAAAAAAAAAAAAAAGTTTTTGTTTTTAGTTCTGAGAACTTTTTTTTTAAAGATTTTATTTTATTTATTTATTACGAAAGAGAGAGTGAGAGAGAGCATGAGAAGGGAGAAGGCCAGAGTGAGAAGCGGACTCCCCACAGAGCTGGGAGCCCGATGCGGGACTGGATCCCGGGACCCCGGGACCATGACCTGAGCCGAAGGCAGTCGCTCAACCAACTGCGCCACCCAGGCGCCCAAGTTCTGAGAACTTTTAAAGATATTTCATTTCAGTATAGTTGTCACACAATGTTACATTAGTTTCAGGTGTACAGCAGAATGATTCAACTTCTCTATAGGTTATGCTGTGTTCACCACAAGTGTAGCTACATCTGTCCCCATATAATGCTCTTACAATGTTATTGACTATATTCCCTGTACCTTTAATTCTTGTGACTTTTTCATTCCATAAATAGAAGCCTGTATCTCCCACTCCCTTTCATTTTGCCCATTCTCCCACACCCCAAGCATATTTGAAATTGTAGGGACAAACTGACAGGTATTAACGAAATAAGTAACATTAAACAAATCTGACTAGCCTACACATTAGCATTAAAGATAGTTTAAAGATTGTTTTAAAGATTGTTTTAAAGATAATCTGTTTTAAAGATTGTTCAATTTCTGATTTGTATTCTATTGCCATCTTTTAAAAATACTTTTGTTTACTTCCTTTCTCAGATATTTTAAGAGGATTCATTTTAAGTCTTCATTATGTTCATTTTTGTATTTGTTATCTGAACCAAATTAATATTTTAAGTATACAATTGATCGTTATTTGTAGATTCCGTATTTATACTTTAAGTGTACTATTGATTCTCATTATCTATAGGTTCCATATTTGCAACTGATCTACTAGCTAAAATCTGTTTGTAACCCTAGAGTCAATACTCCCAGTGCTCTGGTGGTCATTCTTGGATATGCACAGAGCAGCAAATATTTGCTACCCTATATGCACATTCTCAGCTTAGGTCGAACAAGGCGACCCTCTTCTTTTTTCATCCCTCATGCTATAAACAAGTGTTTTCTCATGTCTTTTTTTGGGTCACATTTTTGTACTTCTTGATGATGTTCCTGTTTAAAATGACCGCAACCATAGTGCTATCTAGTTTTCCTAAGTACAAGAAGGCTATGATGTGCCTTATGGAGTAAATATGTATGTTAGGTACACGTCATTTACGCATGAATTACAGTGCTATTGGCCTTGAGTTCAATGTTAATGAATTAACAATATGTATTAAATAAGTTATCTTTAAATGGAACCACACAAAAAAACAAGGTTGTGTATTGATTTGTTAGGGGCAAATGTAACTAGAGCTCACAGGAATCTAACCCTGTATTTCCCCTAGGAACAGTGTTTCAGTGTTTGATAATTCAGTGTTTGCAGTGACTTTAATAGGACATAACTACCGTGAATCAGTCAATGCACTTATGACAAAAAAAGAATAAATTTTTAAAAAAAGATTTTATATATTTATTCGGCAGAGAGAGAGATCACAAGTAGGCAGAGAGGCAGGCAGAGAGAGAAGAGGAAGCAGGCTCCCTGGTGAGCAGAGAGCCCAATGCAGGGCTCCATCCCAGGACCCTGAGATCATGACCTGAGCTGAAGGCAGAGGCTTTAACCCGCTGAGCTACCCAGGTGCCCCAAAAAGAGTAAATTTTTTTTAAGATTTTTATTTATTTATTTGATAGAGGGAGAGAGATCACAAGTAGGCAGAGAGGCAGGCAGAGAGGGGGGGGAGCAGGCTCCCCACTGAGCAGAGAGCCCTAATGCGGGGCTCGATCCCAGGACCCCGAGATCACAACCCGAGCCGAAGGCAGAGGCTTTAACCCACTGAGCCACCCAGGCGCCCCCCAAAAAGAGTAAATTTTTAAGTTGTAGGCAATCAAGCTGCTTCTTTTCTCCCTTCCTTCCTTTTTAAATTCCTTTTTGCTTCCTTTTTTGTTTCTTTCCTTTCTTATTCTTATTTTATCACTTGTGCACCGGAACCCATAGAATGTTATAGCAAGAGGACAGCAAGTACTAACCTAAGGGAATCCCCTTCCAGTGCTGCTACTCCTCAGGCCACCACTGTCTGTGACTGTTATTAAAGGAGAAAACGTGACAGGTAAACTCAAATCACACATGAAGTTATAGCTTTGGGGGAATGTTTTTCCCCCTTTAGTTTCATTACTGGTGGTGGTATCAGCATTTAAAAGCACTCAGACTTTTTCAAGGTGAAAACCAGCAATCGTTTCAAAACCTTCAGATTTGAAAAATAGAAATATGTATAAAGCTATGTTACTAAAGATGTTTCCTTTACATATGAAATAAATTCATCTCTTGTTTCAGAGTTAATGATGAAGATGTCAGACTAATGTTGTGGGATACAGCAGGTCAAGAGGAATTTGATGCAATAACAAAAGCCTACTATCGAGGTAAATCGTGGGATTCGTTTGTTTGGGCATGTTCTTTTGGCTAAACAAAGAACTTCACTTTTTTTTCATTCCACATAGAAGGGTTTCTTTTTAAGAAGACTTAAATTAGTTTCAAAGTATTTTTTAAAACCTCTTAGGTCATTATTCTCCTAATGATCTCATTGAGTGGTAAATAATACTTTGTACCATAGATAGTTTGTCTCTGCCTTGGAATTACATGACTCACGTAGGCATTCCTAGTTCTTTTTTTTTTTTTTTTTTTTTAAGATTTTATTTATTTGACAGAGAGAGAGATCACAAGTAGGCAGAGAGGCAGGCAGAGAGGGGGAAGCAGGCCCCCCGCTGAGCAGAGAGCCCGACGGACTCGGGGCTCACTCCCAGGACTCCCCCAGGACTCCGAGATCACAACCTGAGAAGAAGGCAGAGGCTTTAACCCACTGAGCCACCCAGGCGCCCCGGCATTCCTAGTTCTAATCAGTGAGAAACTCTTCAGTGTCTACCGCTGACCACAGGGAGACGACTCTATGGTCAGAGTGGAAACTGGCATGAAAAAGTGAAGTCCCTGCAAATAAGATGACACATTGTTATGACACATGAGATTGCATGGATAAAGCCATCTCGGTGCTGTGAGAGTTCAGGGGCGTGTGAGATACATGCGAAAGGGAAGAACTCCATCTGTAGCACTGACAAGTCTAAAATGCGGGGTTAAATTCCTTAAGGAAAGCCGAAATTTCTAAACGGAACCTAAAGTTTCCATTAACATATTCCTCTAAAATTTTGTCCTTTTCTTTTAGAATTTATGACCCCATTTTCAGTGTTTCTCTGCCCTATTGCTAATGGTGGTTGTAAGAACAAAGTAACCGAAGGCTCCATATAGTCCCATGTAGCCTTATAAATTATTGATGCTTTTGCATATGTATCTTGTTTTTTTCTCACTTTTGAAAATGTGGAATTTGTAATAATGGCAACTGAGGTCTGATGAAAATGTAATTATATTAACATATAACCAACCAAAGAAGTTGCCTTTCTGACTTGGTACCAGGGAAACCTGACTTCCACTGCCTCCTCTAAGAAGACACTTTGGTTTCTTGAGAAATTAAGAGAGGTGCACCTCTCAGGTATCATTCTAACAATGCCACCACTACTCCTCATTCTATTTACTGGTCCCTAAAGGCTTCCTGGGGCAGTAGTTCTGACTGTTGCTCTCCTGTGGGTGTTAGTTTGGATCTTAAGCGCCTGTAACATGGTGTGAGGCAGGAATTCTGTTCTTATGGCTCAGAGCTCTTAGATTAGATGGCATTTTTATTAAATCACTAATTTCATGAGTGTTGACACTATTGATTAACAAGCCCCCAAATTAGTTAGTTCTTAAATTTTATTTTTAGAATTTTTTTTAGATTATTTATTTGAGAGCAAGAGAGCACACAGGTGGGGAGGAGAGGGAGAAGCAGGCTTGCCACTGAGCAGGGATCCTGATATGGGATCCATCCCAGGACCACGGGATCATTACTCGAGCTGAAGATAGATGCTTATTAACCGACTGAGCCACCCAAGTGCCCTAAAGTTAATTCTTGAGTAAAAATTAATAAGTAAATAATTAATGTAGCGGGGTTATTACCCCCACAACTCCCTCACCCCATTCACACGGAAAGAAAACGAAACAAAAAAATCCTAGTGGAAATATAAAAAAGTAGGAGTACATAAGATTGTCATTGTTTTTACCTAGCTTTTTCCTCTAAATTCTCATTATGAAATATATGTTCTTTTGTGAGGAAAAAAGATAGATTGGGTTCTTCCTTTTTTTTTTTTTTTTTTAAAGATTTTATTTATGGGACGACTGGGTGGCTCAGTTGGTTAAGCAGCTGCCTTCGGCTCAGGTCATGATCCCAGCGTCCTGGGATCGAGTCCCACATCGGGCTCCTTGCTCGGCAGGGAGCCGGCTCCTCTCTCTGCCTCTGCCTGCCTCTCTGCCTACTTGTGTTCTCTCTCTGTAAAATAAATAAATAAAATCTTAAAAAAAAAAAAAGATTTTATTTATTCATTGAGAACAAGAGGGAATGAGCAGTGGGGAGGGGCAGAGGGAGAGGCCAAGCAGACCCTGAGCAGGGAGCTAGTGGGGCTCCATCCCAGGACCCCGAGACCACAATCCAACTGACCCAGCAGATGCCCCTGGGTTCTTCGTTTTTAAGCTTTTGACAATTTGAATGGCAGTATTACTTTTTAACCAGTATGGTTATTTTTGGAGAATGTATTTACCATGTGTATCTCTAATCTATAAAAGCAGAACTGTGTTAGTCTATAATTATCCCAAAATAAAGTTTAACTTGAAAAAAGGCAAAACTTGTCAATGTCAAAAATGATTTGATTTGCACATAAATAAAAAGAAAATATTAGAACTGTATTGTTAAGTAGATCACTTGGGTCCTTGGTTTAAAAAAAGAAACCAGGGCACCTGGGTGGCTCAGTTGGTTGAGCAACTGCCTTTGGCTCAGGTCATGATCCTTGAATTCCAGGATCGAGTCCCACATTGGGCTCCCAGCTCCACAGGGAGTTTGCTTCTTCCTCTAACCTTCTCTCCTCTCATGCTCTCTCTCACTTTCTCTGTCTCTCAAATAAATAAATAAAATCTTTAAAAAATAAAAACAGACCAGGTAGCTAAAAATATTTTTATTTCCTCTATAGTTGAGGAATTAATGCTTTAATTTTTATCCCATGACGCTATGGGATGTTCAACATTATTATCTTTTAATTTTTAAAATTTGACTCATCTGGCTATCATATACTTCTTGCTTAGTACTTTTTAGGTATGTTTACAATTCTGCAAAAAACATTCTTTGCCAGAAACTAAAAAGAGGATCCATAATTACTAGTGTCTACTTGTCTTATCTTAATTTACTGCGGGTGCTGTTCAAATTTTTTTCTGCTTTGTTTCATTTGGGCTACAAGGCTTCAAATAGCTTTGGTTTCCCTACACTTAACATTTTATTTTCTTTTTAAAGATTTTATTTATTTATTTGAGAGATGGGGAGAGAGCATAGAGGGAAGGAGAAGCAGGCTGATTACCTAAGACCAAAGCAGATGCTTAACCGACTGAGCCACCCAGGCACCCCTACACTTAACATTTTAACTTAAAAGTGATCTTAAGCATATAAATAGATTATCTCTCAATAGCTTTTCTTAAGAGGGTATGTGTGGTGGTGAGCGCTGTGTATTGTGTAAGACTCATGAATCACAGACCTGTACTCCTGAAATAAATGATACATTGTATGTTAAAAAAAAGCTTAAAATGTAAATTTTTTTAGTCAACAATGTTAAAATGGCAAAGAGCATGGGATGCTGGGACAGGTCTTAAGTTTCAGCTTCTTTTTCTAAGTTATAAGAATAACATTACCTCCCAAAATGAATTAAGTAATAAACAGTGGCAATTACATGTAAATTTGGGAAATGGCATGTAGAATATTCTTATATGCTTTTCTTTGGAGTTCCATCAGAATGCTTTTGGTTGCTGAGAAGAGAAAAGCAACCTCAAACTATCTTAAACTACAGAGAAAAGTGGAAGTAGCATAGCTTTTAGTTATAGTTTATTCTTACTGTAACCTCATTGATTCTCCCTGTGTGGGGTTCCTCATGCCTAGCTTCCTCTTGATTGCAAGATTGCTACCATCAGCAGTGGAAACCACATGCTTTGTTCACATCCCTGGGGGGAAGGGTTAATTCCCACAACAATGGATCAAAAGTCCTGAGCTTTTGTCTGATTAGATCACCCTTGACTGGATCACTGTAAGTAGAGCAATGTGATTACCCTAATTGGCTTGGTGCACTTAGGGCCTTACTCTCCCAGAGCAGAGGTAGGTTTAGCCTGCCTAAACCACATGGCTACTAACTATACAGTGAGGGAGAGTTGTTCTTGGGGAGGGAGGGTAATTGGATGCCAGCTAGGCAACCTGGTAATCATCTGCTACTACTGTAGATTCAAATGTGATGATATAATTAAATAGAAACGAAGACTAGGAAGAGAATGTAAGGGCTGGGAAGAATGCATTAAGATACCAATTTATTGATGGAAACACCATGCCTTATAAAATTAGGACTTACAGATTTATGTCCTAGAAATGTATTATTCAAAATACATAAAAATTTATATTTAAAGAGAAAAAATTTTATTAGAATTCATTTAAATGACCTACCATATAAAAAAACCATTGTTTAAAGACACAGTTATGGGTGCCTGAATGGCTCAGTGGGTTAAAGCCTCTGCCTTCTGCTCAGGTCATGATCTCAGGGTCCTGGGATTGAGCAGGCTTCAGGCTCTCTGCTCAGCAGGGAGCCTGCTTCCCCCCCCCCCCCGCCTGTCTCTCTGCCTACTTGTGATCTCTCTCTCTCTCTCTCTCTCTCAAATAAATAAATAAATAATCTTTAAAAAAAAACCCCACAGTTATATTCTTAGAATGCTGTATTAGTTGTATAGTGAGACATGTTGAAACATGACTGTGTAAAGAATAGAGTGCAGATCACGTTAGAAACCTTTATGGGAGAAAAAAGAAAAGAAAAGAAACCCTTATGGGATCCGAAGTGACTCCTCTTAAATTCTTTTTTTTTTTTAAGATTTTATTTATTTATTCGACACAGAGAGAGAGAGATCTCAAGTAGGCAAAGAGGCAGGCAGAGAGAGAGGGGGGGAAGCAGGCTCCCCGCCAAGCAGAGAACCTGATGTGGGGCTCAATCCCAGGACCCTGGGATCATGACCTGAGTCAGAGGTAGAGGCTTTAACCCACTGAGCCACACCCAGGCACCCTGGTAACATTTTTTTTTTTAAGTAACACCTTACATGAACATAAGTGAGTATAAATTGTTGGAAATGAAGTGGCTCTGGACAAGAAGCTATTTATAAATTCCATTATAAATGCAAAAATTAAGGAACAGCAAAATTAGACTATGCAAGGCCTTTAGATTTATTTTAAATTATATGAGCACAGAAGCTGTGATAGAATAGTTCATTAAATAATTTGTGTGCTTCACATTATATAGAGTATCAACAGGAATAAGGGACAGGCATTTAAAATCCAGAATAATATCTATAATATATATAGTTTTAAAACCTGTGTTTCTGATCGGCCTGCCTTATTAAATTTTATGCCATGTTGTAGAGAGCATTGTTTTTTAAACTGTCATGTGCACATTAATTCACTGGGGAGCTTGTTAAAATCTAGTCTCTAATTTAGTAGATCTGTGGGTGGCTCTGAGAGTCTGCGTTTCGGCCACCTCCCAGGTGACCCTCGTGCTGCTGGTCATCAGCTACACCCACAAGTCTAGAGACTGTCTTTTAGGGTCTTTCAGAATTTGAGGACAGAATTACTCTCTAAACGTTATGTGTCTTGAGGAGTATTTTCTGAATTGCATTCAGAAATAGTAACTTTTTTTTTAAAGATCTTATTAATGAGAAATAAATATTTGCCAGTGGTGATCTTATAATTGACACCAAAATTTTATTCAGATCTCTATATTCCTGATGTGTGGATAAGTGGAATAGTTTGCTAATTATTAGAAGTGATTCTTGGGGGCGCCTGGGTGGCTAGGTTGATTGGGCAACTGCCTTCAGCTCAGGTCATGATCCTGGAGTCCCGGGATCGAGTCCCATATCGGGCTCCGTGCTCTGCAGGGAGCCTGCTTCTCCCTCAGACCTCTCCCCTCTCATGCTCTTTCTCTCTGCCTCAAATAAATAAAAAATAAAAAAATCTTTAAAAAAAAAAAAAAAAGAAGAAGTGATTCTTGGGGCACCTGGATGGCTCAGTGGGTTAAGCCTCTGCCTTCGGCTCGGGTCATGACCTCGGGGTCCTGGGATCGAGCCCCTCATCGGGCTTTCTGCTTGGCGGGGAGCCTGCTTCCCCCTCTTTCTCTGCCTGCCTCTCTGCCTGCTTGTAATCTCTCTCTCTCTCTCTGTCAAATAAATAAATAAAATCTTAAAAAAAAAAAAAGAAGTGATTCTTTTGTGGGTGGTTTCCTATTATCCAGGATGACAAAGTAACTTCTGATGGTGTGATTTTTTTTTAAAGATCTTTTTTATTTATTTGACAGAGAGAGAGAGAGATCACAAGTAGGCAGAGAGGCAGGGGGAAGCATGTTCCCCACTGAGCAAGGAGTCCGATGTGGGACTCGATCCCAGGACCCTGAGATCATCACCTGAGCCGAAGGCAGAGGCTTTAACCCACTGAGCCACCCAGGCACTCCTGATGGTATGATTCTTAAAGTAGGTAGTATTGAAGGAAGATTGAATAGTAGGAAAATAAAAGTCTTTTTAAAAATATATGGGTAGAAAACACTGGCTTCCTTTAAGTATCAAGAGTGTAAGATATGTCCAAATGACTGCAACAGAGAGATTAAAGCATTAATAACATTCTTTTTAAACTTTATTAACTTAAAAAAAAATAAAAAATAAACTTTATTAACTTTTGGGGTGCCTGGGAAGCCTCTGCCTTTGGCTCAAGTCATGATCTCAGGGTCCTGGGATCGAGCCCTGTGTCAGGCTCCTTGCTCAGTGGGGAGTCTGCTTCTCCCCCTCCTTCCCATTCGTGCTCTCTCTTGCTGTCTTTCTCTCAAATAAATAAATAAAATATTTTAAAAAAAGAATATAGTGGTTGGTATGTTGAACAGAGTTCATGAAGATACCAAAATGCAACTTTTGTTTTTGTCTCTCACCATCCCTTGGTTTTAGTAGGCAGTAGGGGGAGAGAAAGTTCTTTCTTGACCCTCAGAGAAAACTCCCTTCAGCTCATGTCTCTTCTGGTCACTCTGGTCACTCGTAAGTAGTTTTTCTCAACTGCCTCATTGTTATTTCTAATCATAAACATAATCTCACTTTGGGATGCCTGGGTGGCTCAGTCAGTTAAGCAGCTGCCTTCAGCTCAGGTCACGATCCCAGGGACCTGGGATCCAGCCCCACATCGGGCTCCTTGTTCAGCGGGGAGCCTGCTTCTGCCTTTGCCTCTGCCTGCCACTCTGCCTGCTTGTGCTCTCTCTCTCACTCTCTGACAAATAAATAAATAAAATCTTTAACAAACAAACAAACAAACAAAAAAAGAAACCATAATCTCATTTCGGTAGTTAGAATAGCCAGTCTTGTGTATTAATCAAAACTATAAATATAATTTAGCATTAAGTCTCTTATTTTCCCTTGGGTTTTAATAGGCCAGTTAGTATCTATGCTCTGGGTAAAGAATTTTGGTTTCTTCCTTCCTCTCACTTTTCTTTGACTTGCTGGAGATGTGTCTCCCTTCTCTGAGGTCAGGCCCAGGGGAAGATGGAATTGAGAGACATAAGCATCTTTTTTCTTTTTTTTTAAAGTAATCTGTCTACCCAGCATAAGGCTCAAACTCACAACCCTGAGAGCAAAAGTCACATGCTCTGATTTACTGAACCAGCCAGACGCCCCAGCCAGGAGCAGTCTTGCAGGTGCTACTGAATGATGTTGGGCCCCCCCCCGGGTGGCAGGTGTTCCAAAATGATTCCTTCTCTAGGGGATTGTCCTGGATTCCTCCAAGGTTCTTATTTTCGGGGATATTTCTTTTGGGCACATGTATACTTGATTCTTGCAGTTGCTTTTCCTCCTTGCTGCCCTTTGTGGGAGTTGCATTCCACCTCTACCCTCCTTTATGCTAAACTCGCATCATCCAATAAGCAGTCCTATGGGACCTGAGTTAAAATGACCCCATGCTAGGTTATCTCTGAGATGGGGTTCACCTCTATCCATATGAAATTCGTGTGCATTCTTTGTCTTGCCATCGGCAGGAGCACAGTTACTCCCAAAGGCAGCTCTTTTCTTTTTGTCTTTTGCTCTTGCCTTTTGCTGTCATTCCCATCCACTCGATCTTCCTCATGCTTCAATCAAGGCACCTTTGGTCCGGTGCCAAATTTGCCAGGAATACATACCAGGCCACTTAAGTAGTCTTGCTGAGGTCCATTCCTTCTAGATTAAGATGAAGGAGGTAATGATAGTACTCTCCCCCATTGCTCCCCACCTTAAAGGAGAGAGAAAGGGGTCACCTGGATGGCTCAGTCAGTTAAATTTCTGACTCTCGATTTCAGATCAGGTCATGATCTGAGAGTCTTGGGATGGAGTCCATGTTGGGCTCCCTGCTCAGTGGGGAGTCTGCTTGTCCCTCTCCCTCTGCTAATCCCCCCTCCCCCCCTGCTCACTTTCTTTCTCTCTCTCTCTCTCAAATAAATAAGTGAATAAAATCTTTTAAAAAAGAGAGAAGGGTTCATGTGGACAGCACTTTCTCTAAAGAAATCCTTTCCCCTTCTTTTCAATTCTTAAAAAAAAAATTTCTTAAAGTGCTTGTGAGGAAGTTCCAAAGTTGTATAATGGATTTATGGGCATTTCCTTTGTAAATTCTGCAAAGAATGATCTTTCCACACATATTTGGAATCTGGTATTCGTCATCTGTTTTATTGGTATCTCAGTCAAAATTTTGCATAAAGGGTCAACTTTTTAAAGTATATATTAGGTCTCTTTTGAGGGAGGAGGGGGGAGGTTCCTAAGCAGAAAAGAACCATAATGCATCACAATTTCACAGAGTATTTGCATATATGGATGATAATATTTAGTTAGAGGAAATTAAAACAAGTTGTCGATCATTTCTCGGAATTATTATATCTGCAGAAGTAATCCACAAAACAGTTCTTGGCACAACTTGGTGGGGTGACTTATTTGGTAGGTGATCCCAGGAAGAAGTGAGAGACTGGGGAGAAAATGGAGAAAAACCTATGAAGGGAGCATTAATGAGCTAATTATTACTGTAGGCAATTGCGGAATCAGTCTCTGTGAGGAACCGTGTAGCCATGCCTCAAGATGGTCCCACCAAAGTGAGGCTGAGGTTTTATCCCATCTCCCATACATTCAAATTCTCCCCAGAGGTATCCATTTCCCTTAGAATGGGCTAGCCCAAGAGTCTTTCCGAAGCATCAGAAAAAGCCCAGATGCAGAAAAGCTGGTGTGGGGCGCCTGGGTGGCTCAACCGGTTAAACATCTGACTTTGGCTCAGGCCATGATGTCAGGGTCCTGGGATCCAGCCCCGTGTCAGGCTCCCTGCTTCTCCCTCTCACTCTGCCCCTCCCCCCACTCGTACTCACTCGCTCGCTCACTCTCTCTCTCAAATAAATAAATAAAATCTTAAAAAAAAAAAACAAACATTGAGTAGCACCTGGGAGGACCCTTGGATCATGACCTGAGCTGAAGGCAGTCACTTGACCAACTGAGCCACCCAGGCACCCAAGAAAGATTTTTTAAACAACATTTTGCTTTTCTTAGTTAATGATTCTTGCTGCCATATCTCTGGTACCATCTGCTTAGCTTTTTTATACATTATTATTAAAGTATACTTCCTCTAAGAGTTTTGGTTTTTGGTTTTTTTTAAGTCTCTAAGACTTTGTGTCCCTGAAAATACCCTAATGGGCCCTCAAATTCAAAGAACAATTGACTGGATGTAAGATTCTAGGTTTAAAGCTAATAGAGTTTTATAATAAAGAACAGTTTCTTTTTTTTTTTTTTAAAGATTTTATTTATTTATTTGACAGAGAAATCACAAGTAGGCAGAGAGGCAGGCAGTATAACCCACTGAGCCACCCAGGCGCCCCTAAAGAACAGTTTCTTGGAGCACTTGCCTGGCTCAGTCAATAGAGCTTATAACTCTTGATCTCAGTGTTTTGAGTTTGGGCCCCACGTTGGGGGTACAGATTACTTAAAATAAAATCTTAAATTTTTTTTTCATTTTTTTCATTAGTCAAAGTATAATGAAATAATGTTTTATTTATAGTTTAAGAAAATATTAGAGTTGGGACGCCTGGGTGGCTCAGTGGGTTAAAGGCTCTGCCTTCGGCCCGGGTCGTGATCTCAGGGTCCTGGGATCGAGCCCCTCATCGGGCTCTCTGCTCAGCGGGGAGCCTGCTTCCCCCCTCTCTCTGCCTGCTTCTCTGCCTACTTGTGATCTCTCTCTCTGTGTCAAATAAATAAAATCTTTAAAAAAAATTAGAGTTCAAGTAAATATAAATTTACTTGTATCTAGTGTCATCTTGTTAGTGTTGGGTTTTTATATTTTTGTTTTTTTGAGAGAGAGAGAGAGAGAGGTGGGGGAAAGGGAGAGGGAGAGAGAGAATCTTAAGCAGGCTCCATGCCCAGCATGGAGCCAGACATGGGGCTTGATCTCACGACCCTGAGATCATGACCTGAGCCAAAATCAAGAACTGGACAGTCAACCGACTGAGCCACCCAGATACCCCTCATCAGTTTTATTTCTCCTTAAATTCCTGGAAAGTGTTAGGGTGCTTCTGTCTTGTCCCTTGCCCCAATTTTGTATTAATTTAGACAATTTTTATAATTAATATATTCTTTGGTTTAAAACCTGTTTTAGAGTAGGGAAGATTTTCCCATCGCTGGTTTTTCTTGTTCATGCTCTTTTGCTTTCTACTACAATATTCCCTTTGGTGGTACACAGACCTTTTTTGGCCTTAGCATGTCTTAGGCAGCCCAGGTATGTATGTTTTGAGTCCTAGTAGGCAAATCCGATAACTGAGGTATCTGGAAGGAAGGAGTAACAGTAAGAAAACGTGCCTTGATTCCAGAAGATCCTCTTGATCCCAGGGTAATTTTCTCTTGTTGCCTGTGTATCTGCTTTTGTCACCATGCTGCCTGATTGATTTAACATCTTATCATTTTAAAAAGAACTTCTAGGGGCGCCTGGCTGGTTCAGTCAGTAGAGCATGCGACTCCTAATCTTAGGATTATGAGTTCAAGCCTGATGTTGGATGTAGAGCCTACTTAAAAAGGCTTCTTTCAGAAGGTTGCTGCTTAATGTGATAATTGAAAGTTAAAATATTGTCATTGAGCATGGGAATTAAAATATTGTCATTGAGCAATAGGCATTATGCAGTTAAACAGGATAAAAAATGAAATTAAACCTTTTCCTTTATTTTAAATATGTATATATTTTTAACTTTTGGCACTGATTCTTAAATTATGTTCATTAACATTACTGGCATTCTGCTACTAAAATAAAATAATAAAGATTTTAAAAAAGTAAATAGAATGAGAAAATTATGATTTTTTTTCTCATAGATTTTTCTTAAATTTGTGCTAAAGGAAATACAGAAGCAAATGGTAGATAGTAATAGGAAGAACTTGGCAATAGCCTGTCATTCATACTTAGCTTACCATTCTCTCTTGCTTTTATAATATTCAGTATATCAGTATTTTGTGGTGTTCCAAAAAGAATGTGTCCAGTTTTTTTTTCTTCCAAGCTTTTATTTAACAATTAGTTAACAAGAATGTATAGTTTTGAGGGTACTTTGACACTTGTACACAATTTTGAGAGCCACTGGTTCTTGGAATTGGAAAACAGAGTTTATATGTTAAAACATAAGCACAGTGCTGCAAAGATGAGCTCATAAAAATTGTTTTGATAAACCTAAAACTAATATAACATTGTATCTTAATTATAGTTTAATAAAAAAATTGTTTGAATAGGTGAAAGTTGCTGTCTTCCTGTACAGGATTGCTTCATTAATGTAAATAACATTCTTATTTTGTGACCTTCCAGGAGCCCAGGCTTGTGTGCTTGTATTTTCTACCACAGACAGGGAATCTTTTGAAGCAATTTCCAGTTGGAGAGAGAAAGTAGTAGCTGAAGTTGGAGATATACCGTCTGTACTTGTGCAAAACAAGATTGACCTCTTGGATGATTCTTGTATAAAGAAGTAAGATGTCCACTTTTGAGGGGGAAGCGGTAATTCTATAAAATTAAAACTTGTTTTAATTTTTGCATAGAATTAAAAAATTTAGGAAACCTTTTATAGAGACTGTCTTAAACTTAAATTTTCTGTGAGCTCTTCTAGGTGATTGGTTTGGGTTAAAAAGTTCACATGAAATCAAAAGTATAGAAAATTAAAGGAAATAAATTTTGAAGGCCCTTTTAGAATTCCAGTTTTAGGTCTTATACCACAAATCCAGCTCTTGATGTTAAAGCAAATCTAGATATAATAAGAATATTAAGAGAAACATCCCTGTATGTTTTAATATCTAGATCAAGTAGCTAATCTATGTTGATGAGTTTAAAGGGGTAAGTAGTTCAGATTCATACTCTTTTGTGTATTCAGAAATATTATGCCCAAATTTGTGAACAGAGCATCTAGATAATTTCTGTCTGTATTTGCTAGCTCTGAAAAATTTTTCCTTGGTTTTTATCTTATTTTTTTTGTATGTTCTTAATATTAGTTATCTGTTATTATATAACCAATTGACCCAAAACTTAGTGGCTTAAGAGAACAAAAATTTATTATTTTAGTCTCTGCAGGTCAGGGATTTGAGAGTGGATTAGCCAGGTGGTTCTGGTTCGGGTTTTTCATGAGCTTGCGGTCACGGTGTTACCCAGGACCATAGTCATGTGAAGGCTCGACTAGGGCTGAAGGGTGCACTTCTGGGATGGCTCCCTCACTTCTGGGATGACTCCCTCACAACCACGCCCTTGCTGTTGTTAGGAGGCCTTAGTTCCTTACCAGGAGGACCTCTCCCTGGGGCTGCTTGAGTGTCGGCACGGCATGGCAGCCGGCTTCCCCTAGTCAGGAGTCAAGCCAGGGCAAAGCAGAAGCAATAATGTCTCTTATGACCTCATCTCAGAGGTCACATACTATCCCTTCTGTGTATTATTGATCACACAGACTAAGCTCAATTACAGTGTAGGAGGAGGCTACACAAGGGTGTGAAAACCAGGAGGAAGGTAGGGGTAGGGTGGAATCATTGGGAATGATTTTAGAGCAGAGCTGCTACAGTCTTAGTAAAGCTAAGATCAAGAGTCATAACACAACTAAAATTAGGAGTCTGCTCTCATGGACACGGTTGTTAATATGATGACTTCGGTTTGGGCAGCAAAGTAGTTTCATAGCCAGTAAGAGTAAAATAAGGAATGCACTGTAAGATGTTCAGAGTGCAATTCAAATGTTTTTTAAAAAAGAAAGTTAACTTAAATATTATATAAAGAAAAGTGATATTTAGCCATTTTAAGGCTCGAGTTCAGTGACTATAGAAATGACAGTATGGTGGTATTTATCCCCCAAGAATACTGAAAACTAAAAATCCTGTCTAAGCACTAAGAACAAAGCTTTCAACTGATCTGAAAGGTCTGACACCCCCACCGCAAACTGTATTCAGTAAATGTAATAAAAATGATCTTTCAAAACAAGCTATCAGAAAATACCTTTATAAGTGCCTTTTTTTTAAATCAATATATAGTGAGGAAGCTGAGGCACTGGCAAAAAAGTTAAAGCTAAGATTCTACAGAACGTCGGTGAAAGAAGATCTAAATGTGACTGAAGGTAAACTGCTTTTTAAAAAAATTAATAGCAGGAAATTTGTTTTATTTTACTTATGTTTTTTCTTTTGTTGTTTCCAGAAATCATGCATGTAATTAAGAATAGAATTTTCTTGTCAACAATCAAGTAAAATTTAGAGGCATGATAGAGTCCTTAACTAATTACCAATGACTCTGAATACTTGTTACTCTCTATAGAAAAACTTTAGTGGGTTTTGTTTTGTTTTTTATCTTTAAAAATATAACTGTGTATATATATATATATGTATATGCATGTATGTGTTTTTCATGCATACCTTTTAAAGTTACTGACTTGTTTGAGAACTCCTCTATAGTGGATATTCCATTAGGTGGTTATAGTGACCTTAATTTGTTGGTGTGTGTGTGTGTTTTTAAAAAGATTTATTTGAGAGAGAGAAAACAAGGAAGGGGCAGAGGGAAATATCAAGCAGACTCCCTGCTGAGTGCAGACCCAATGAGGGGCTCAGTCGCACAATCCATGACATAACAACCTCAGCCAAAACCAGGAGGTGGGTGCCCAACTGACTAAGCCACCCAGGCACCCCTGATTGTTTTTTGGAGGGTTTCTTTGGTTTGCTTTTTTTAAGTACTCTCTATCCCCAGCATGGGGCTCAAACTTATGACCCCTATATCAAGAGTCCCATGCTCTACTGACTGAGCCAGCCAGGTAGCCCTGATCTTAATTTGTTTAGTAATATTTCCCAGTTTAAGAAAGTGGGAGTAGAGAAAGGCAATTATTTTTCTCATTCTAGAACTGCTACTTCTTTTATTAGATGCAACTTGATTGTTGCTTAAGTGTCTTCTGGATAGTTTTTTTAACCTAAAGAAAGGAGATATCTTGGGCATCTAGGTGGCTCAGTTGGTAGAGCATCTGCCTTTGACTCAGGTCATGATACCATGGTCCTGGGATCGAGTCCCACATCGGGCTCCCTTGCTCAGCAGGAAGTCTGCTTCTGCCTCTGTCCCTCTGCCCTCCACCCTCCTCCCTGGCTCATGCTCATGCGTGCACTCTCTCTCAAAAATAAATAAATAAAATCTTAAAAAAAAAAAGGAGACATCTTTTCAAAGAGTGAGTTAGTGTAGTGTTGCTGAATGTTGATCCCTATTCAAGTACCTAAAACTAATAACTAAAGTATTATTTCATTACTTTGCTACTAAAATGCTATATATATTTATTATGACCATTGTTTTTAGGTATTGCTCAAATAATTTTTTTTTGAAGATTTTATTTATTTATTTGACAGAGAGAAAGAGAGCACAAGCAGGGGGAGTGGCAGGCAAAGGGAGAGGAAGAAGCAGGCTTCTTAAAGAGCAGGGAGCCTGATGCGGCGCTCGATCTCAGGACCCTGGGATCATGACCTGAGCCGAAGGCAGACGCTTAACCAACTGAGCCACCCAGGAGCCCCTGTTCAAATAATTTTTAAAAGTTGAATTTTTTCAACTAGATTGTATACTTCCAATTTAATATTAAATGTATTTAGTAAGGATGAATTAAAGAATACAGATATTTCAAAAGTAAATGTTTTTAGGAAATATACAATATGATAGTGAGTGATATGAAGCAACAGTTTTACATGCATAAATTATATTGACCTGGTAAGATTTTTGTTTTTATTCTAGTTTTTAAATATTTGGCTGAAAAATACCTTCAAAAACTCAAACAGCAAATAGCTGAGGATCCAGAATTAATGCATTCAAGTAGTAATAAAATTGGTAAGTACACAAATTTTACTCCCATGTTTACATAAATTTATTTTCCATTCATTATTATCATATTTGTCATTTTTTTTACCATCTTTTAAAAAACTTTTTAAGTAGGCCACATGCCCAACATAGAGCTCAATGCAGGGCTTGAACTCAAAATCCTGAGATCAAGACCTGAGCTGAGATCAGAGTCATATGATTAACTGACTAAGCTACCCAGGTGCCCATATTTTCTATTTTTTTAAAAAGATTTATTTATTTATTTTAGAGAGAGCGAGTGCGTCGGGGGAGGGGTTGAGGGAGAGAGACATTCAGACTCCACACTGAGTGCAGAGCCCGATGTGGGGCTTAATCTCAGGACCCCGAGATCATGACCTGAGCTGAAATCAAGAATTAGATGCTTAACCGACTCAGCTACCCAGGTGTCGCTACAATTTTTTAAAAATATAATATGTTCATTTCTTTAAGAAATGTGATTAGAGGGGTGCCTGGGTGGCTCAGTGGGTTAAGGCCTCTGCCTTCAGCTCAGGTCATGATCCCAGGGTCCTGGGATCGAGCCCTGCATCGGGCTCTCTGCTCAGCAGGGAGCAAATAAATAAATAAAATCTTAAAAAAAAAAAAGAATGACCTCTCTTTCCCATCCCTGTCAGAGAACTGCTCGTTACTCAAGGATTGTCTAGAAAGCTTTCTCTGCTCACTGTATATCTAGCTGGAGCCATGGCCACTCTGCTTTTCTTCTAAATGAAGAGAGATCTGAGTCCATTGTGCTGCCAGCTCTCCAGTTCTACCTTTTTTTATTAGTTTGTCCTTTCTTACACAGTAGCTATAATTGGTCCTTCCTTGGAACCATCTGTGGGCTCTTGGGTCCCTTTTATGACCCTTAAGGTAGAGCATGTACGGCGTTTCTTATTTGTATATCAGCTCACCTCACTTTCTAAAGCCTTTTTTTTTTTTTTTTAAGATTTTATTTATTTGACAGAGAGAGAGAGAAAGAGATGACAAGTAGGCAGAGAGGCAGGCAGAGGGAGAGGGGGAAGCAGGCTCCCCGCTGAGCAGAGAGCCCGATGCGGGGCTCGATCCTAGGATCCCGAGATCATGACCTGGGCCGAAGGCAGAGGCTTCAACCCACTGAGCCACCCACGCGCCCCTTGGCTATTAAAAATAAATTCAATGTGGGGCACCTGGCTGGCTTAGTTGGTAGAGCATGCAACTCCTGATCTGAGTGTTGTGAGTTTGAGCCCATGTTTATTTAAAAAGGTAGGGACTTAAGAGTTTACTTTAAAAAATTTTTTTTAAATATATGAAATGAAAACAAATGCTTAAAATTGTAAATATGGAAAATATTACTGATTTACTAAGATGCTGGATACACCATCTGTATATAATTGGTAACCCTGAGCTCTGTCAGTATCACTCTCTGTTTTCTCTCAATTTATATAGGTGTCTTTAATACATCTACCGGAAGTCACTCGGGTCAAAATTCAAGTACCCTTAATGGTGGAGATGTCATCAATCTTAGACCCAACAAACAGAGGACCAAGAAAAACAGAAATCCTTTTAGCAGCTGTAGCATACCCTAAAACATTTTAGGGAGGAAAAAAAGTTGCATTACATTGTGCAATTCAGTAAGAAATACATCCAGCTGTCATGGTATGTTACAAGTTTTTTTTTTTTAAGCAGACTTTGCACCTAATGGCTCTGTGAAAGTTGACAGACTTAAATATTGTTCTGCAGTGCTTTTCAGATGGAGTGAGATCTTTGGTGGAAAAATTACTGCCTTGTGGACTCATTTTTATTTTTTTACATCAGACGAAGCTTCTCCTGTTTTTGAAGGAATGTTATAAGAAATGTCGAAAACAGGTTTTGCTGAATTTTAAGTGCCGGAAAACATAAGTGGAATGCCTGAATATATTGATACAGGTTTTAATATTGGTCCAGGAAAGATAGTGAGCATTGTATTTCTGAAATTGGTCATATAGCTTTTCTGGAAAGTAGCATTGAATTCAAATACGTACAAAAAAAATAATATTGAAAGGTAAACCCTAAGTCTTGCCAGACTGCATGAATGTGTATTTTGGCAATGTTACTTGTGCAATATCTGTATGGTGTAGAATGTTGGAGTCTGCATGCAGATATCTGGTACTAAAGTATACTGAAGGGATGTTCAGTGTTTAAGGAAATCTAGAATCTAATTCGATGATTCATACAATCATTTACACATTGTGTGTATGTTAAAAACTTTTATTTTCAAATAAGAAATTCCAGACATATATTTTACAAAATGAGCTCAGATTTTAAAAGTGCTTTGTGCCAAAAATATCATACCTAATTTTTACAGTGCTTTACTATCAGAATTTATATTGTTTATAATATCTTTAAAAAGCAGTTTTCCTCTCTGACAGGGTAGATAAAGGAGGAGTATAAAGGTTTGAATGTTAGAGTATCTCCCAGGTGAGCCATGTTGCAAACTTTGTCCTGTGTGCACCCGTGGGCAATGGGGAGCTTGTGCCGGCCGCGCCCTTCCGAGGCTCCATCGGTGCCAGCGCCCCGTGGTCATTCCCCAGGGCCTGTGAAGTGCACTGGTGCATCTGGCACTTTTTGCTGCTGACTGCAAATGCAATGTGGAACTTAGAAGATTATGCTGACAGTTTTTTTTAAATGAAGAAGGGACGTGCTTTTGTCTTAATCTGCGTTACGGATTTTATAATGCCCTGCAACTCTAAAGCATCTTTTCATTTACGCATTTTTGTATGGTATTTTAAGATTATCACTTAAAAATTTCTATAAACTTCAGTTTGTACAGCCCTTTCTCAAGAGCTCTGTCAGCACCAAGTGCAAAATAATTTCTTTTAAGAACTGATTTTCATATGTCATCATGGGGCAGAGCATAAATTTTGTGACGGGACAGCAGCTTTCCAACTAAGATAATTGCATGAACCCTGCTAAAAAGTGATTATCATTCATCAGTGACTTTATTTTTAACGCCTTGCGATGTGCCTGGTTTTTACAGGATTTCAAGACATGTAAAAATAACTTTTCTTGGAAAATGTGTCATGAAAGTCGTTTTTCATTGTTTGTACTAAATGCGTAATGTCCTGTGTGTTTTCTCTGTCTCTCTTTAAGTCTTCCATCTGCGCCACCCCCACCCCTCTGTCCAGGTTAATGTTGAGAAGATAATAGAATTTGCTAGGGCGTGTCCTTGCTAAATGGTCAAGAGTGAGTGTTTGCTCTTCATAATATTGAAATAATCTGGCGTTATCTATTTTAAAGTAATATAAAATGTTAACTTTTATGTCACCAGAGTCTCCACTCCCATTGCTGGCAGTGGGATAGGTGTTGGAGGGAAAAACCCCATTCCTAACAATAGGTACCTATGAATGATTCCTCTTTCCTGTTCTACTCTGTTCAAATAGTCTCTTTAATTTTTGCACAAAACATATTTTGCAGCGTATCGCTTTGTGATCTTTTAGTAGCCAAAAAAAAAAAAAAATCATATGTTGTAGTTCTATTTCGTATTGATTAAATGTGGGTAGGGAAGAGAATGCTACTTTTCTATATAAAAAAGATAATCACTGTTGATGGTTGAAGTTTCCTGATATTTGTAATATAATTGTACGTATTTAGTTTTGTCTTTTTTCTTTTTATAGGAACTAAAGAGAGGTCTTTTTTTTACACATTTGAATTTTTATTTGCACTTGTGTATTTTAAACCTAACCCATAATTGGTCATTTTACATAACTAAGTACGTCTGAAAATCAGTCACAAGGGATATATTAAATACTTTCTCAATTTAATTATAAAACCTCCAGCATTGGGCGCCTGGGTGGCTCAGTTGGTTGGGCGACTGCCTTCGGCTCAGGTCATGGTCCCGGAGTCCCGGGATCGAGTCCCATATCGGACTCCCGGCTCTGCGGGAAGTCCGCTTCTCCCTCTGACCTTCTCCCCTCTCATTCTCAGTCTCTCTCTCTCTAATAAATAAATAAAATCTTAAAAAAAAAAAAATTAAAACCTCCAGCATTGACATTAAATAGGTGCCCCCCCTCCTTAATTCTTTTAAGTGACTTTACTGTTAGTTTGTAATGAATAATGGATACTAAAGAAAACACTGTGTAAGACTCCGGGATGTTTGTGCTCTAATGTACTTTTTTACAAGCTACTGGCTTTTAGTACACAGACAGAGAGCTGTGGAGTAACTGTCATATTGCAGAGTTCCTCGGCCCTCCTTTCCTCTCTCAGTCGGCCTACTGGATTACATAGCTTATAGAGCAGCCCAGATAAGGCAATATACGATTAACCCTTGACCAACGCCAGTTTGAACTATGTGGGGCCACTTACATGCAGATTTTTTTACAGTACTGTAAATGTATTTTCTCTTCCTTATGGTTTTCTTAACATTTTTTCTTTGGCTTACTTTATCATAATAATATGGTGTATAATACATACAACATACAGAATATTTGTTAATGGACAGCTTATGTTATTGGTAGGGCTTTCAGTCAGCCGTAGGCTATTAGTAGTTAAGTTTTGGGGGAGTCAAAAGTTAACTTGGATTTTCCACTGTGCGGGGGGTCGGTGCCCCTAATCCCTGTGTTGGATCAAGGATCAACTGTATTTTATCTTTATTAGTGCCATAAGATGAAATGCATTGCCATTAATTTAGTACTTATTATCAGTTGGGAACTATACAGAGTACCTTGCAAACAATAATTTAATCTTTATAGCAATTGGGGAGTATTATTATTCCTTCCTTTTTTTTCAAAAGAGGAGGAGAAAGGAGAGCTAAATTTGTCAAAGTCACATATTCAACAGCAACAAAGCCATTTTCCATCCCATTTTGTGACTATTATGTTTATATAGCCCAGACATAAAAGATGTGCTATCTCCCATTATACTTTACAGTCTAATATATATGAGTGGATTTGATACTGCTTTATATATGCAGTTATATTTTATGGAGGAATTACTACTGCTAAGAACATTTTCAGCTTATAAATGTTCTAATATAATATCGATTTCTTATGTAATGCATTTGTTTTAAAGACAATTAAAATAATAAAGAATAACTATATTTCAATCAGAGGTCTAATTTCTCATCTGAAATTATGGGGAGGGAAGTTTCCTAAAAGACTGATTTAATCATATTTTAGTATATATTTGATAGTTTCATCCTAAAAATTAAATAATTAAAAATATGAAGAAAAGCTTTTGAATTGGGATTATGTACATAAAGAAAAAATAGGTTAACCACTCTCATGTACATTATAAAAGGCTATATAAAGAAATTCTGGCCATTTTTAATTAAAGTAGAAGATCAAAGTTGAAGGATTTAGCTTGGTTATTTTGATTATTAAATGCTGCAGTCATTGAATGAAGTAAGTTAAGCAATTTCCATAAATGAAAATTTTAAGTAAAATAGTAGGGGGGCCTGGTTGGCTTACTCAGTAGAGCATGCAACTCTCGATCTTGGGGTTGTAAATTTGAGCCCCACGTTGAGTGTAGGGATTACTTTAAAATCTTAAAAAAAAAAAAAAAAGATTGTTATCCATGCTGAATGCCAACTTGGATGCAAAAGTTGTCTGTCATAAAAAGGTTTTTTATTTACTTAATTATTATATCTCTTGGAATTCAGTTTTTCATATATTTAAGTGACAGATTCACTTAAATATATTTCTATTTTTTTAATTGTTTAAGAGAAATCAAAGGCTGAATTTGCTTTCTTCTTGGTTTTTGTATTGTAGTATATGTGACTCATATAATTCTTATAGTCTATCTTTGTGTTATTAAATGTATATATTTCATCTCTTCTAATTAAAATGTTACACGAATTTTTCTACTTTCAAAATTGTAATGAGAATACTTTGCTCTTCTATTAAACTGTAAGAAAAAAAACATGTCATACCAATCTTAAAATTTCCTAGTATGGCTTTTACACAGATTTACAAATTGCACCAGTTAGAGCAGATTATAAACAAACACTTAACATTTAAATGTGTGATACTTATTGCTGAGAGAAAGGAAATTTAAATAAATGGATATATTATGTACATGATTGGAAAACTCAGTATTGTTTTGTTGTCAGTTCTTTCTAAATTGATCTATAGATTCAATGCAATTCCAACCAAAATCCCAGCAGGCTTTTTTTTTTTTTAAAGTTTCAGTTTATCTAAAAGCTATACGGGCCTAGGTTAGGCAGAACAGTTTTGAAAAAGAACAGAGTTGAAGAACTGAAACTCTATGATTCTAAGACGCTCCGTATGCCTATGGGTACAGTAAACAAGACATATAGATAATTGAAACAGACTAGAATCCAGAAATACACCTACCCAAATATGGTCAAGTGATTTTTTTTTAAGATTTTATTTATTTATTTGGGGGCACCTGGGTGGCTCAGTGGGTTAAAGCCTCTGCCTTCGGCTCGGGTCATGATCTCAGGGTCCTGGGATCGAGCCCTGCAGCATGCTCTCTGCTCGGCGGGGAGCCTGCTTCCCCCTCTCTCTCTGCCTGCCTCTCTGCCTACTTGTCATCTCTCTCTCTCTCTCTGTGTCAAATAAATAAATAAAATATTTTAAAAATTTTATTTATTTATTTATTTGACACAGAGAGAGACATGGAGAGAGAGGAAACACAAGCAGGGAGAGTGGGAGAGGGAGAAGCAGGTTTCCCGTGGAGCAGGGAGCCCAATGTGGGGCTCAGTCCCAGGACCCTGGGATTATGACCTGAGCCAAAGGCAGATGCTTAACTGTTGAGCCACCCAGGCACCTCAGGTCAAGTAACTTTTAACAAAGACAAGTGATTTTTAACAAAGACTACATAACAGTTCCATGGGGGAAAAGGACAATGTACTGGAATAACAGATATTTGGAATCTCAGGCCTTACCTCATACTATCCTCAAAACATACTTTGTGGTAGATTATTAACCTAATAAATAAAAGCTAAAACTGAGGCTTCTGGAAGAAAACAGGAAATATCTTTATGACGTTATTTAAGCAAGTATATCTTAGGACCCAGAAAGTGCTAATTGTAAAAGAAAAATCAGTACATTGTACATAATAAAAATTTAAAACTTCTACTCAATAAAAGACATGGTTAAGAAAAGTAATAGATAAGCCATATACTGGGAGAATGTATTTGTATAATCCTATCTCACGAAGGACTTACACCTGTGGTATATAGCTAAAATTAAAGACTGACAAAGTAAAATTTGTATAGATGTGAAGTAATTGGAACTCCGGTTCATTCACTTTGGAAACCTTGGCAGTTTCTAGTAAAATTAGAGATGCATTATCTGTTTCACCCAGAAATTTCACTTCTAGGTATTTACCAAAGAGAAATGGAGTCTTATGTATATGAAAAGAGTTGTATAAGAATGTTCAGAGCAGCTTTAAAATAGCCCCAAACTGCCTGGGTGGCTCAGTCGGTTAAGCATCCACCTGGGGCTCACGTGGGCTCCCTGCTCAGCAGGGAGTCTGCTTCTCCCTCTGCCCCTCTTAAGACCTGGCTCCTCCCCCACCCTGCCCCATGCTCGCTAACCCCCTCTCTCTCTCCCTCAAATAAGTAAATAAAAATCTTTAAAAATAAAATAAAATAGCCCCAAACTGGAAACACCCCAAATATCCACCAACACATGAATATTTATAGAAATTGTAGTATATTCATAAAATACTAATAATTAAAAGGAACAGATTATTAATACATGAGTCCCCAAAACTTAATGCTGAATGAAAGAAGTCTAACACAAAAGAGTATGTACTATATAATTTCATTTACATGAAGTTCTACAGTAGGCAAATCTAAAATTAAACAATCAGAACACACGTTGCCTCTGGGAGCGCGCATTGACAAGAAAAAGGCAGAGAATATTCTTGGGTGAGGGAGATAGATCTTGATGTGGGTATGTGTTCTACAGCCATGCATATGTATGTGTGTGCATACACAGCTATATGGGTATCTCAAAAAACACTGAATTATACACTTAAAATCTGTATATTTCACTGTAAGTGCACTTTAATAAAAAATTAAAAATTAATGTTTTTTATTATTAGGTAATTAAGAGTATTGGAAAAATCTTTTCTAGGAAATGCTGCTTTAATGATGAGTTATATTTAAATTAATTATTATTTGGGACTACTTCTAAGAAGGGTGATGGCTTAAGCACCGATATTTGGATACCCTTTATGGAAACCGACCAAAGGGCCAATAGAATATAAAATCGAGGAACAACCTGAGTAATAGATAGTCTCCAAAGATGGCCCCCAGATAGTTCTGCCTTTCTCTGTACCTGCATGCAGCTGCTTCCATCAGGAGGGAGAGCTTATGACTCCTCTTGAATCTGATGTGGGCCTATAACTGCTTCACCTAATTGCAGAGAAGTGACATTCTGGGATCTCTGAGCCCAGGCATTAATAAGCCTCTGCTTTCTCCCTCTGAAACCCTGTGGCCATTTTCTGAGGAAACTTGAGTTAAGTGGAAAGGCCCCTATGGCAAAGGATACAGGGCCCCAGCTAACAGTCCCAGCTGAGCTGGGATGTGCCAGCCAGCACCACCCTGGAGCCATGTTGGAAATGGATCCCCAGCTTCATTCAAGCCAACTTCACTAGTGTCGTATGAAGCAGAGATGAGCTGCCCACTGAGCCCTGGCCAAGCTGCAAAAAATGATTATGGCTTTAAGTTACTACATTTTGGAGTTGTGTATTACATAGCAACTGATAATTAAAACGACTTGCATTAATACTGGGATATGAAGATACCATCCACATGGCACAAACTTCAAGGAATTTCTTCCACGTGGTATATATGGAACCAGATCAAGGAAGGCCATGTAGGGCTTGCTCATAATTCAATTCCTGAGGAAGGAGTGCTGGGCTTCAGAGAGTAGAGGAAATCCTGATGGAATGCTTCACACAAAACCTTTAGGATTTTGGTTGGCGTTGCATAAATATAGATTAATTTGGGGTGAATTGTCACCTCTGTCACAATTGAGTGTGAGTCTTCCTGTTTTGGAGTATCATAGTGTCACCTGATTTACTCAAGTCTCTGTGTGTGTGTGTGTGTGTGTGTGTGTGTGTGTGTGTGTGTATTTGTCAGTAAACTTTGCAATTTGTTAACTTTTCTAGTGGTTCATCCTGGCAGAGTGTCTATATTGGTCCAGTATTGGGATTTCAGATAAGTTGTGTTGGAGATTATCTGGATCCTGGGGCAAATCTTTTGGTCTCAAAGAAGGGGTAAGGGGTTGTGTTTTCTTGGGGGATTTTGCAAGATTTCAAGTATAAAAAGCTTGTTTGAAGTAGGGAGGAAGCTATGGGAGAATTTCACTGATGTGACAGTCGGTAGCTTCTCAAGGTCTTTTCCTTGGTACCGCCCCACCCACACCTTCCCAATCCTTTTAGAGCTTCAGGGCATGAGTCCCCTTTGTGCTCCCCTTCCCAGGGGCAGGCTGACTGAGTCGCTCTTCTGGCTGACAGCCCTGGGGCTCTGATACCACTACTCGCCATGTCGGGGTTTGGGTTCTGTCATGGACACCATGACTTATCTCCTAAGCAGGCCTTTCCTTTTTCATTTATTGAATTTCAGGCTGCTCCTCCCCTTGTACCACCACCACTCTGGTCTTGATTGCACTTTGGCTTGTAGAAATTTGCTCGGGCCTACACCTTCTCTTTTTCCATCCCTGAAACAGAATCGTTGCTATGTTTATATCCTACTGGTCATTTCAATGACATTGAAAACACCCAGCCAAAATGGGTTATTTCAGAATTATTTTTCCTGAGCAGATACCTGATGATAACCAAATCTTAATGGTTCTGTGAATGCTCAGGTGGTAATCATAGTGTCTCACCTGAGCATGCAAGACTCCCCAACATTTCCCTCTAGCTCACCTTCTTACCGTCGGCTTTCATGTATCCAATATTTTGGCCATTACCATTTCTAGAACATTCCCACAGTTTGTCATCTTGGGCCTTTTGTGTTAATTTTCTGACCTGAAATGTCCTTTCATTTATCGTATAGTTGTTAACAGCCTTCTACATAACAAACACTGTAAATAACAACATTGTTTTTTTGTTTGTTTTTTTTTAAACCAGTCATGCTTAGACCTTGGAAGAAAAAATTTTCTTTGATCAAACTATATTTTATGTGCCTAGATGATAACAGATGTCAAACTTTAAACTGTGCCAGCATGCAGAGCCCATCTACTGACACATGAGCTGAGTTAGTGCCAGTGGTTCACAGGTAAGGAAGTGAGCTAAACTGTCACCCTGAACCAGTTCGCAGTGTGCCAGGAGGTGAAGGCATGAGCGTTGTCCGCTACCGGTAAGTCAGGAAATAACACTGAAGAGGTCTGTGGGTTTGTAGTGAAGAGTAATCCCATGAATAGTAACAGGGAACAGACAGCATGGCAAGAGACACGGTGGATTCTATCTCTGACTAACTGTAGATGGCAGAGGCTATGACTGATTGTGTCCCCTCCCCTCCAGCCCCACACTCATGCGTTGAAATCCTCATCTCCCGTGTGATGTGTTAGGAGGTAGGGCCTTTGATAGGTGATTGGGTCATGAGAGCAGGGCCCTCGTGAATGAGATTAGTTCCCTAATAAAGGGAACTCTGGAGTGCTTACTTGCCCTTTCTGCATGTGAGGACATGGCAAAAGATGCCTGTCCGTGAACCAGGAAGCAGGTTCTCACTGGACACTAAATCTACTGGTGCCTTGATCTTGAACTTCCCAGCCTCCAGAACTGTGTGAATCAAGCATCTGTTGTTTACGAGCCATTCATTCTCTGATTCTACGGCGTTTTCATATAGCGGCCCCAAAGAACTAAGACGGAAAATGGGTACTGAGAAGTGGGGTGCTGCTGTGACAGATACATACCAATGTGGGAGTGGCTTTGGAATTGGGTAATGGGCCGAGACCGGAAGGAGCGAGTGAGGTGCATGTGAGAAAACCCCGTGTTGCTGTGAATGGACCACTCAGGGTGATTCTGGTGAAAACTCAGAAGGAAATAAGGAGAGCTGGAGAAGAAGCTTCCATCCAATTAGAGGATATGCAAGTAATTCGGAAAAGAAATATGGATGGTGAAGGCCATCCTGGTGAGGTCTCAGAGAGGAATGAGGAACCTGTTATTGGAAACCAGAGGAAACACAATCTTTTTTATACAGTGGCAAAGAACTTGGCAGAATTGTGTTCATGTTCTAGTTTTGCTCTACCTTCCACATTCCCAACTGGTCTCTTTTTCTCTACCTCCACGTCTCATGTATCCTACACATGGCTACCAGAATGATCTTTCTAAATTAAATTATAAACTCTGCCTCAGAGCCTTGCATAATATTCATTGCCATTTTGTCAAACTCTTTAGTATGACCTTGCCCTGATCTTGCTCTCTGGTCTTCACTCTACAGCCCTCAATGTGCTCCTTGTTAACCTGCTATATAGAGAATAGATTATAGTTCACAGATTGTATCATGTTATTCAATATTTCTGGGACTTTGATCATTCTGTTTCTTCTAGAATACTAGAATTCTTCTAGAATTACTCTCCTTTCTTGCCTTACTTTTTTTTCTTTAGAGATTTTATTTGAGAAAGAGTCTAGACCATGCGTATGAGTGGGGTGGGGGGAGCAGAAGGGGGGAGGTGAGGAGTAGGGGGAAAGGGAGAAGCAAGGCTCCCCACTGAGCAGGGAGCCTGACACGAGACTTGATCCCAGGACCCCAGGATCATGACCCCAGCCAAAGGCTGATGCTTAACTAACTGAGTCACCCAAGCACCCTACCTTACTAACTCTTTAAGGTTCTTTAAGAGTTCATTTTAGTGCCATCACCCCTCAGGAAGTCCTCCCTTATCATCCCAGGCTGAATGAAGTGTCTTCACTGAATTCTACTTCTAGAATTCTCCGCTAGTGACATGATTATATTTACATCATACTCCTCCTTAGTCTGTTATTTAAATTTTGGTCTGCTTCAGAGCACCTATAACGTATCAGGCACTGTACTAAATCTAAGTGGTAAAGTAATGATCAATAAAGATACAGTTCTTGGGCGCCTGGGCCCACTGGCTCAGTGGGTTAAAGCCTCTGCCTTCGGTTCGGGTCATGACGTCAGGGTCCTGGGATCGAGCCCCGCATCGGGCTCTCTGCCTAGTAGGGAGCCTGCTTCTCTGCCTACTTGTGATCTCTCTCTCTCTCTCTCTCTGTCAAAAAAAAAAAAAGATACGGTTCTTGCCCTTATTGGAGTTCAGAGACCAAAAAGAAGACAGACATTAAGCAAGGAATTGTAAGTGCTCCAAAAGGGAAAAAGAAATTCTATGGCAAGTATAACAGGAATATCTGGGATTTCAGGAATCTTTAGGCTCAGGGGTTACTGTCCTTCCATTAGACCATGAGCAGCTTGAGATCAGGGGGAATTATATTGGTTGTAATGGGCACTTGATAGAGACTTGTGAGTGAATATTTGTGTTTCATGATGGAAAGCTCTTTATTTCATGAGGCAGCGGATTACATTTTTAGACTACTCTCATATTTTTTCTCCTTCTGAGCTAAAATATCTCTCCAAAATGTCTACTCATTGTTCTTAGTTATGGACTCTGGAGGAGCTCAGGGTAAGTTTATTCTTTCTTCTATGCAGTAGCCCTTCAAATATTTTAAGATAGTTATATGGCCTCATATATATCCTGTTCGGGGCAGGTGTGGGATGAGGTAGAGTCTAGTGGTTAAATATTCCCTTCTTTCAAAGTAAGAGGAAAAAGTATTGGTACTTACTTTGTGACTATCTGTTGAAGATGGTGGACTGAATGCAAGCATTCACCTTTGCCACCTCTCCAAATCCCATTAAAATGACCTTAAAGGATGTTTAAACAGGCATAAATGTCTCATATTCAAAGAGTACCAGGAGAGAACAACAGCAAAAAGTTTTGGAAGCTGGAGAGTCGATGGATTAGGGTAAGTCCTCGCTTGTCACAATCATACATCCAGAAAAGCAGAACCATCAACAGGCAGAGGAGGAACCCCCAAAATGAGCCATCTTGCACCATAGGCCTCCCAGACGCTCAGAATTGGCAGTACCGAGTGTATGAAGCATAACTTTTTTTTTTCAAGATTTTGTTTATTTATTTGACACAGAGAGCGATCATAAGCAGGCAGAGAGAGAGGGGGAAGCAGGCTCCCTGCTGAGCAGAGAGCCCGATGTGGGGCTCGATCCCAGGACGCTGAGATCATGACCTGAGCCAAAGGCAGAGGCTTTAACCCACTGAGCCACCCAGGCGCCCCTGAAGCATAACTTTTTATTCTGCTGTTTTCACATCTGAAGCCTTACTGATAATGGGGAGACTGCCCCTCCCAGGGCTCTTCTCCCCACCACTTATATTCTGGGTCAATATTCTACTGCCCCAAGCATCCCAGGCCAGGTATAGACACTTAAGGATAGCCCCTATGCCCCAGAGCCTGCTGAAATCTAGCCAATCCTTCGCCCACTTACCCGGCCTCTCCCAGTCCTCTCATGAAATTTCTGTAAAGGCTGTTTCTCCCTTGCTCCCTCTGTCATCCGCCCAACCCTTGTGCTTCCCCTGTGGCTCTTTGTGGTGTGGCAGGCTTCCTTCTGGAAATCATTTCAATGGCAATTATCTCCTGATCTAAGTAATAATAAGTCCTAAACTTTAAAAACCAGGAATCTCTGAAAAAGAAGGGTAAAGCGGGAGGATTGTTTGGAAGTGTTTATAAGAAGCAGATAGTCAGTCTGGACCGGCTTTGCTATCTCCCTACAACCCCCCTTGCCTACCACCATGTCCTGCTGGCCCACTGCCCCTCTCCCACTACAGCAGATTTTGTTTGCTTTCTGAATAAACATGGACCAGAGGCTACCACACTGAAAACAAGAGTAGCCAGTGCAAATCTACATACTGAAGGGAGAAACTCTAGATCCACTCAGTGCCAAGGTCAGTAGGAAGCAGGCTTAGAGCCTCCACATATAACACTGGACATGCTTTCTCTGGAAATCTAAGAAGCCCAAAAGAAAAGGCCTAAAGATACCGGGGGTCGCCCCAAGAATCCCCTCAACCAGATCACTGTAGTAAAGCCCACTAGTTGACAAAGCGCTGCTCTTGCACACACAGCCTCAAGGCAGGTTTGAATGTTCCGCTCTTAAATGGGAATGCATTGTCAAGGAGCCGCATACATTTGAACAAGGCCTCCAACAGCAAAGACTGTGAGGGAATCCAAGCGTGAGCTAGAGCTGAGAGAAAACAGAAACTAAGAGGGCGAATAAAAGTTAAAAACAAAAAACCACCCACAACAGCTCATTAACATCGACAGAGACAGAATACAAAACTAACACACCCGCGAAACAACAGATGAGTAAAGAAAGGAAAACTCTGAGAACAAAAAAGAATTATTGGGAACTTAGAATAGTATTAACAGGGGCATCTGGGTGCTTTGATGTGGCTAGAGTCATGATCTCCCGGTTATGGGATTGAGCCCTGCCTCAGGCTCCTCGCTGGGCAGAGTCTGCTTGGGATTCTCTCTCTTTTCCCCTCTGCCCCACCCCCCATGTTTGCACATGCACACTCTGTCTAAAAAAAAAAGAAAAAGAAAAAAAAGTAGAAAAGTGTTGTCTTTAAAAAGAATAATAATGGGGGGCGCATGGGTGGCTTAGTCAGTTGAGCATTTAACTCTTGATTTCAGCTCAGGTCATGATCTCAGGATCCTGAGGTCAGTCCTCAGCGCTCAATGTGGAGTCTGCTTGTCCCTCTCCCTCTGCTCCTCCCCTCTGCTCTCTCTCACTTTCTTTCATAAATAAATAAAATCTTGGGCGCCTGGGTGGCTCAGTTGGTTGGGCAACTGCCTTTCGGCTCAGGTCATGATCCTTGAGTTCCGGGATCAGGTCCCACGTCGGGCTCCCAGCTCCATGGGGAGTCTGCTTCTCCTCTGACCTTCTCTCCTCTCATGCTCTCTCTCACTTTCTCTCTCTCAAATAAATAAATAAAATCTTAATAAATAAATAAATAAATAAATAAATCTCTTTAATAAAAAAGTAATAATAGTATTAACAATAACTGTTTCTTCATTTGGCTTGGTACAATGTTCCTGCTAATTAAATGAGGTCTGACATGGTAATGTCCAGAGCACAGTTTGGCACCTCATAAATGCTCAATAAATAATGATTTCTTTTTTTCTAGTATCTCTAAATGAAAGTACCTCAAACTTCCTTCATGTCAAAGTATAGTAAAAGCCTCTAATAAAAGCATTAAAAATGTCCTGCCATTAAATTATAATATTATATTGTGTTAACAAATAAAAAAGTGAGATGCTTTGAATTTTTTTTTGTGTCTACCAACAAATATTCCTTGAGGGAATTATTATAGTATAAATTAGGTTACTTCTAATCACAACTGAAAAGAATTATAGTTGTGTAGCTACAACATGGAAATCAAATAACTTAACAATTGACTTAAATTGTTTCATGTTTTCCTAAACCAATATGATGGTCACCCAATGAAAAGGAAAAACATGCTAGTTAATCATAGCATTAGCTTTTTTCCTAATATGGTATAAACAACTGTAAAGTTCTTATTGTATGACATCTTAGGGTGTGTATTTTCTTAACTCTCGGAGGAAGATTAGAAACAAATCCTGTGCCTATTTGTGCTATTTGTGTGTGTGTGTGTGTGTGTGTGTGTGTGTGTGTGTTTAACCAAGTTGCTGCCCAGACTTTATTTAGAGCCCTGAGAAGTCCAGGCTCTTTACATTGTAATTTAGCAATGACGTAATCTGATTTGTATTTGTATCTGAAATGAACACAATCTCACAGTGATGTTTGTCTTGAGTTTTGTTTTAGGAATGATTTCTCATGGAAAAGAACTTTCTAGAAATTCCGTTTTAAATGTCTTTTATGCATCTCATAGGTATTCTCAAACAATATGATATTATTTGTTCCAAAACCTACGTTTCCCAGTTTGGTATCAACCAAATACCATCTGCCAAGGCCAGCCATCTATAAAACAAAAGTTCTTAAAGATTCCTAAGGTTCAGCCTGCTCTCATCTGCAGTCTATAATTCGCCATTTCACATTTTTATACTTCCCAAATGTTAGTATTACATATGCTCCAAAAATGCAAATGGTGATAAAAATGCAAATAGTAGTGGTCATTCACTACTGAATATTTTCCCCTTATTAATTGACTTGGGACAGGAAAAGGAATTGTGGTGGGGAGATGAGAAGGAGAGTGTGTGTGTGTGTGTGTGTGTGTGTGTGTGTGTGTGTGTGTGTTTGTAATAGTGGAGTCTGTAGAGAGAACTGAGTGCAGAATAGAATGCTGTGGACAAGTGGGGAACAGGGATGAAAGATGTGGAAAGGAAAGGTGTTGGTCCCCTAAGATAAAGATTTTTTTTTTTTTTTTTAAGATTTTATTTATTTAACAGAGAGAGAACACAAGCAGGCAGAGAGGCAGGCAGAGGCAGAGAGAGGAGCAGGCTCCCTGAAGAGCAAGGAGCCCGATGCTGGACTCGATCCCAGGACCCTGGGATCATGACCTGAGCTGAAGGCAGCTGCTTAACCAACTGAGCCACCCAGGTGTCCCCCCTAAGATAAAGATTAAGGAAGTATGTTAACAGAATATTAGCACAGATGAAGAGGTTAAATTCTATTTTAAAGGTACCAGGGTGGCTCAGTCAGTTGAGTGTCTCTCTTTGGCTTAGATCATGATCCCAGGGTCTTGGGATTGAGTCCTGAGTTGGGAATTCTTGCTCAGCAGGGAGTCT
This sequence comes from Nasua narica, assembly GCA_028533885.1. Lineage (NCBI taxonomy): Eukaryota > Metazoa > Chordata > Mammalia > Carnivora > Procyonidae > Nasua > Nasua narica. The sequence goes on along the minus strand of CM052802.1, from coordinate 85,359,204 downwards.
GCTATCTCCCTCTCACCCTGCCCCCACCCCACTCATGCTCTCTCTCTAGCTCTGCTCTCTCTCTCAAATAAATAAATAAAATATATTTTTTTAAAAGTCTTCTTTAAAATTGAATGTGTGGGGAACCTGGGTGGCTCAGTGGGTTAAAGCCTCTGCCTTCAGCTCAGGTCATGATCTCAGGGTCCTGGGATCAAGCCCTACATCAGGCTCTCTGCTCAGCGGGGAGCCTGCTTCCCCCTCTCCCTCTGCCTGCCTCTCTGCCTACTTGTGATCTCTCTCTCTCTCTCTGTCAAAAATAAATAAATAAAATCTTTAAAAAAAAATAAAACTGAATGTGCACAGCGAGGCACACAGTGGTAGGCTCATAAGCTATTCCTTTCTATATCGTTTGAATCTAGCTAATATGGTGGGAAAACACAGATACCTCAATCACCAAAGAAAACCTTTCTTGACTTCCCTAATCTTCCCAATTATATTCTTTGCTTCTAAGTGTTTTTTGAGGTTACATTTTACATATATTTGTGTAATCCTTTTATTTTATTATTCTCACCCACTAGATTATAAGTACCCCAAGGAGAAGCACCTTGGCTTTTGTGGCTCATGATTGTATCCTTGTATGGTAAGGGGCCGAGCACATAGTAGATGAATCTCCATGAATACAGTTGATCCTTGAATAATATGGGGGTTGGGTGCCAACCCTCCATGCAGTCGAAAATCCACGTTTTGACTCCCCCAAAACTTAACTACTAATAGCCTAGTGTTGACCAGAGGCCTTATGGATAAAAATAATTTAACACATATTTTGTATGCTAGATGTATTATATACTATATTCTTATAATAAAGTAAGCTGAAGAAAAGAAAAGAAAATGTTAAGAAAACCATAAGGAAGAGAAAATACATGCACAGAACTGTACTGTAAAAAAATTGTGTGTATTCAGTTATTTTGGTTGGAATGTTCTATATATATCTAAGTCCATTTGGTGATGTGTCATTCAAATATGTTGTTTTCTTACTGATTTTCTGCCTGGATGATCTATCCATTGATGTAAGTGGGTGATGTAAGTGGATATATCCATTGAGGTAACTTCAATACCAATAAGTGGTATTAAAGTCCCCTACTATTATTGTATTACTAGCAATTTCTCCTTTTATTTCTGTTGATATTTGCTTTATGTATTTAGGTGCTCCAATGTTGAGTGTATAGATATTTATAATTGTTATATCCTCTTGTTGGATTGATCCGTTCTTCATTATGTAATGCTCTTCTTTGTCTCTTATTACAGTCTTTGTTTTGACATATATTTTGTCTGATACAAGTATTGCTACCAGCTTTTTTTCCCCCACTATCTTTTGCATGGAATATCTTTTTCCATCCTTTCACTTTCAGTCTGTGTGCCTTTAGATCTGAAGTGAGTCTCTTGTAGGCCCCATATATATGGGGTCTTTTTTTTACCCATCTGAGGAATGATCTTTGATTAGCATAGCAGGAATCTGAGGAAAACAACACTACTTAAGTAGATTTTTTTTTTCTTGTTTAGTTAGAAAAGGTAATGAAGGGTCACCTGGCTGGCTCAGTCAGAAGAGCATGTGACTCTTTATCTTGGGGTCATGAGTTTGAGCCCCATGTTGGGTGCAGAGATTACTTAAATAAATAAAATTTTAAAAAAGGTAATGAAGTCTTTTGTTTTATATGTACACACACACATATTTATATATATATATTGTAAAAGATTATTTAGAGAGAGAGCTCGAGTGGGGGGGTGCAGAGAGAGAGAGAATGCCAAGCAGACTGCACCAAGTGTGGAGCTGGGCACAGAGCTTGATTCTGTGACCCTGAGATCATGACCTGAGTGGAAATCAAGAGACCGATGCCCAACCGAGCCACCAGGTGCCCCTTGTTTTGTCTTATTTTATGAACAAAAACCGGTGGTACATTTGTCAAAGGGGCCACTTTTGTAATAAGAAAATAATGAGGGAAAAGAAACAATATAATAAACTAAAATTAATAACTACATTAATAACTAAAAATTAATACCTAAAATTAATATAATTAACAAACCATTGAAATCTATATTTTTAGTTTTCTTGTCACTATGCATGGCCCTGCCTGCTGGGTAAACATTTAGTTGATTAGGAAGGTTTCTCAAAGTTTTGGTGCTGATGAATGCTTCAAATATTACATATCTCCTTTTATAGAATAGAGGCATTTTCACCGAGGTTTGAAATAATATCCTCCAGAGGTTGGAGGTAGTCCAGACACTGAGAATCAAAAAAAAGAATGGAAAATTCATGGGGTACCTGGCTGGTTCGGTAAGAAGAGCATGCAACTCTTGATCTCAGGGTCATGAGTTTGAGCCCCATGTTGGGTGTAGGGAAGGGCAGAGTGAGAGGGAGAAGCAGGTTCCGCCCAAGGACCGTGGGATCATGGCCTGAGCTGAACGAACGAAGGCAGAGGTTAGCCGACTGAGCCACCCCCCACCTTGCTTTTGTAAACAGCCGTGTCAAACAGTGCCACATCCTTGTTCTGCTCTTCAGATTCTTCACAATCGCTCTGGACTCGTATTCACAGTAGAGAAGATTCGGTCGGCTCAGGTTGGCTCACCTTGCCCAACCACTGTGATCAGGAGGTGATGAAGAAATTAGTCCCTCCATGCACAGCCATAGCTGGGGCGCCTGGGTGGCTCAGTCGTTAAGCGCCTGCCTGCCTTCAGCTCAGGTCATGATCCCAGGTCAATGATCTATATGACATAGCATGTCATATACAGACGAACGCCATTAAAACAAAAATGGAAAGACACAAAACAGAAAAAAGAGCAGTAATTGTATCCAACTAATGTGATAGAACTTGAAGCACTACAGGGGCTCCTGGGTGGCTCAGTTAAGTATCCAAATCTATCTTTCTTTTTTTTTCTTTCTTTCTTCTTTCTTTCTTTCTTTTTTTTTTTTTTTTAAGATTTTATTTATTTATTTATCAGAGAGAGAGATCACAAGTAGGCAGAGAAGCAGGCAGAGAGAGGAGGGGGAAAGCAGGCTCCCCGCCGAGCAGAGAGCCCCACGCGGGGCTCGATCCCAGGATCCTGAGACCACGACTCGAGCCGAAAGCAGAGGCTTTAACCCACTGAGCCACCCAGGCGCCCCTCTTTCTTTCTTTCTTTCTTAAGATTTTATTTATTTATTTGACAGAGAGAGACACAGCGAGAGAGGGAACACAGGCAGGGAGAGTGGGAGAGGGAGAAGCAGGCTTTCCACCAAGTAGGAAGCCTGATGCAGGGCTTGACCCCAGGACCCTGAGCTCATGACCTGAGCTGAAGGTAGACACCCAGTGACTGAGCCACCCAGGTGCCCCAAGCATCCAACTCTTGATTTCAGCTCAGGTCATGAGCTCAGGGTCCTGGGATGGAGCCCCATGTTCAGCTACCTGCAGCGGGGAGTTGGCTTGTCTCTCACTTTCCCTCCGCCCCCACCCCCTGCTTGCTCTCTCTCTCTCTCTCAAATAAATAAATCTTGAAGCACTGTGATTTCTAGGATCCAACCTAAAAAAGGAAAATGAATAATTATTAACACTTCTTTGAAGGTATGGTAGATAATGAGTTTCGAATTTGAGTAGCAAGAATTGGTGCTGAATAATTGTTCCTTGGACATCCCATTACTTAATTCATTTACTGGTACTTGACAGTTAAGAAAATTAAAGCAGAAACTCCTGTGGTTCCCCATATCTAACTATCCCATATACCATCCTAAATCCTGACCTCTACATCCTAAATACATATATTTTTTAAGTTAGTTCTAGGCCCAGTGTGCGACTGGAACTCACAACCCCAAGATCAAAAGTCACATGCTCTACTGACTGAGCCAGCCAGGAACGCCTCCTAACTAATTTTTAATTTTTTTTTTAAGATTTTATTTATTTATTTGAGAGACAGAGAAATTGAGAGAGCGCATGAGAGGAGAGAAGGCCAGAGGAAGAAGCAGACTCCTCATGGAGCTGGGAGCCCGATGTGGGACTCGATCCCAGAACTCAAAGATCATGACCTGAGCCGAAGGCAGTTGCTCAACCAACTGAGCCACCCAGGCGCCCTCTTAACTAATTTTTAACTTTACCTTTTATTTCACACATCTTTGACAGTGACACTGAGTAAATACTTTGTTGAATTAAATAATTAAATGCGATTATATCTTTGGAAGCCAAAGGATAATTGTCTTGGATTAATTATTTTCCATATTTTGAATATTTGTGATTTTTTTTAAGATTTGTTTATTTATTTTAGAGAGAGAGAGCAGGGGAAGGGGCAGAGGGAGAGACTCCCTGTTGAGTGCAGAGCCCAAGGCAGGGCTCAGTCTCACAACCCTGAGATCATGACCCTGAGATCATGACCTGAGCTGAAATCCAGAGTTGGATGCTTAACTGACTGAGCCACCCAGCTTGCTCCTAGATTGTGGGTTTTTTTAACCAGAGATATGAGTAAGGTCACTAAAAATGGACTTATGAATAAGCAGAGTGGGTTTTTAGTCCCTTCTGATATAACTTCAGAGATACTATGAAGGCTTTTTGGCTCCATCTCTTAAAAGAAAAGGTTACTCCCTTAGTTCTGGGATGATGTGGAAAATTAAATTGTGAGAGGTCCAGTTCTTTGGTTTAATTCCACCTCCAGGCTGGCTATGTAACTGGCAGGGCCCAGTGCAAAATAAAACTGTGGAATCCCTTGTTCAAAGAGCAAGGAAAAAGTGCCATTAAAGGAACTAAAATATAAAGCTTTTTCCTTTAAGAAAAGGCTTATATTGCTTATGAAAAGTGATTGGGAAAAAGTGATAACTGAGTAACAACATAACCAACGAATTTTTAAATAATATTTTTGGGGCACCTGGGTGGCTCAGTGGGTTAAGCCTCTGCCTTTGGCTCAGGTCATGGTCTCAGAGTCCTGGGATCGAGCCCCGCATCGAGCCCTGCATCGAGCCCTGCATCGAGCCGCGCATCGAGCCCTGCATCTGGCTCTTTGCTCAGCAGGGAGCCTGCTTCCCCCTCTCTCTGCCTGCCTCTCTGCCTACTTGTGATCTCTCTCTGTCAAATAAATAAAATAAGTCTTTAAAAAAATTTTTAAATAATATTTTTGTCATAATTTTATTTTTATTTTTTTATTTTTTTGTCATAATTTTATTAATGCAATACATAATATTTGATGAATGTGTTGTCTTGATTGATCATATGACTTTCCTCCCTCATATTTCTGCAAATACATTTATTGAGTCATTAAAATTTATACTTTTAGCAACTTTCTTTTCTTTTTTTTTAAAGATTTTATTTATTTATCTGAGAGAGAAACACACAGCAAGAGAGGGAATACAAGCATAGGGAGAGGGAGAATGAGAAGTAGACTTCCCATGGAGCAGGGAGCCCGATGTGGGGCTTGATCCCAGGATCATTGACCTGGGATCATGACCTGAGCCGAAGGCAGGCAGGCGCTTAACGACTGAGCCACCCAGGCGCCCCAGCAATTTTATTTTCAATTGATATAATTGCAAGTAATGCCAGTCACACTTGGCAAATGCAAGATCACACACACACACACACACACACACACACACACACACACATGTATATGTAATCTTTAAAAAAAATCTTTTTTTTGATCTCTGCTGATGCAACTGTTACTGGAGCTCTGAAGGGTATTGGGACACCTGGGTGGCTTGCTTGAGTAGCTGACTCTCCCCCCCCAATATTTTATTTATTTATTTGAGAGAGAGAAAGGAGACAGGGAGAGGGAACATGAGCAAGGAGAAGAGAGAGAGAAGCAGAGACCCCGCTTAGCGGGGAGCCTGACACAGGGCTTGATCCCAGGACCATGTGCTAAGCTGAAGGCAGACACTTAACCGATTGAGCCACCCAGGTGCCCCAAGCAGCTGACTCTTGATTTCAGCTCGAGGTTGTGGAATCGAGCCACACATCAGGTTCCATGCTCAGCCAGGAGTCTGTTTCTCCCTCTCTATCCCTCTGTCCCTAACCTGCTCTTGCATGTGTGTTCTTCTCTCTCAAGTGAATCTTTAAAAAAGAGTATATTATAGGCTGTGACACATTGGGAGTCATTTCTGATCAATTATTATCTTTTTGAAAAAATTGTTTCTTTAATCTCTATATCCAAGGTTGTGTTCAAACTCAAAATCCCAAATCAAGAGACACATGCTCTGCTCCCTGAGTCAGCCGGGTGCCCTTCTGGTCAATTACATGGAAATATAAACTTCAGTCCATCTAGACTTCATGATTCTTTCTTTTTTTTTTTAAAGATTTTATTTATTTATTTATTTGACGAGAGAGAGAGAAAGAGAAAGAGAGATCACAAGCAGACAGAGAGGCAGCAGAGGGAGAGGAGGAAGCAGGCTCCCCACGGAGCAGAGAGCCCGATGCAGGGCTCGATCCCAGGACCCCGAGATCATGACCTGAGCTGAAGGCGGTGGCTTTAAACCACTGAGCCACCCAGGCGCCCCAGACTTCATGATTCTCATGTCTGTGTGTGATATCAGGATTTATAAGAAATATGTTTCGTCTTTGTCCTCGTTCCAGACACAGAGCTCCTAAAACCCTTGGAATTTACTTTTTTTTTCCTAAAGTAGGCGCCACACTGAACAGGCGATGGACTCGAACTCACAACTGTGAGATCAACTGAGCCAGCCAGGTGCCCCACCCTTGGAATTTCCTAAGTGATGAGAGAGAAGCAAACAAAGGTATCTCTTGTTATGTTAATAAGGTGACAATTAGGCCCTATTGAGGGGGAAGGGCTGAGTTGCCCGGACACGGAGGTAATTACCCTAATTACATTAGAACTTTCAGCTCCACCTCCTGACCTCCGGAAAGGGGAGGAGACTGGAGGTCGAATTAGTCCACAAGGGCCAATGATTTAATCTGCTCTTCCTGTGCAAGGTGGCCTCGGTAAAAGCCAAAATGGCGGGCTCAGAGAGCTGCGGGGTTGGTGAGAACGTGGAGGTGCTGGGAGAGTGGCGCGACTGCAGAGGGCGCGGAAGCTCTGCGCCCCAGTACCTCATCCCCCGCCGCTCCTCCATGTGGCTCTTCCTCAGTTACATCCTTTTATAACAAGCCGGTGATCAAGTAAGTAAAATGTCTCTCTGGGTTCTGCGAGCCACGCTAGCAAATTAATGGAACCTGAGAAGGGGGTTGTGGGAAGTTCGCATTTATGGCCGGTGGGTCAGATGGACAGGTAACAATCCGCGCTCGCTGCAGACGTCGGAAGTGTGTATGCGTGTTAGACGTGGGGGGCAGTCTTGCAAGACCAAGCTTGGTGGTATGTGGCAAGCACCACTACCCCCAACATTGGAATTGCATCCAGGAGCCCACAAAGTCTGTGTATTTGCTTTTACTTTGTAATAATTACAGACAAAATTTACTACCTGAGCGCTGGCAGTTCCAGTTTCAGAGCCTCGGGTCAGAGAGCTGATACTTGTGTCCCTCCAGGAAGGACCGTTTGGGGGATGGCCTGCTGATACGCTCCCACCATGGGTCCTAGCACTGTCCCCAAGTGGAGCCACTCTTCTTCCTCTTTCCCCTGCTGCTTCTGCCCCTACCTTTGCCATGGACGGTCTCTCATCGCCTGGGAACCCTGAGACACGCAGGTGCACGCCAGTCACTGGGATGCCTGGTCTCTTGACTTGACTTTGTGCCGCAGGCCATGCTCGGGGGCCTGAGCTTACAGTGGCCTGCTGCCCAGCCGCTCTCTCGTCTGCTGCTCACGTGCACCCTCCGTAGCCCATCACACCTCATGGGCAAGAACCCAAGTTCAGAGATAAAATAATTTGAAGACCTTATCTTTCTGAAAGTGGAATCCAGGTCACACACCCATGAAGCCCAGTCTGCCTTCCTCTTAGGCTTCAGAGATTAATTACATCTGCCTCCTCTGAAAGTGTGTGCTGGTCAACTCACAGGGATGGCTTTGCCTCCGGCTTGGTAACCAAATAACCGAGGACGCTGGAGAAACTGCAGCAAGGTTCCATTGTTCACCTTTGTCTTACTCTCTTCTCCCTCCCAGGTCTCAGTTTTGCAGGTTTGGGTCTGGGCTCTTCTCTAGCTCAGAGAGAACTGGCCAGTGCCGCTTCCTGGATTAGCGCAGCCCCTGCGATCTCAGAGCTCAGGGGGTCATTAGTAGCTCGGCAACAACAGGAAGACCGGGCCCTGAGTCCTGGGTGCCCTGGAGTGGCGGTGGGGATTGGGGGGGCAGGGGCAGAGGAGGGTGTGCCTCAAGAACCAGACTATAAATGGTAGGATAGGGCTGTTCCTGTTTTACAGAATATAGTGGAACAGAACGTTGAATTCTTTAAAGATTATTTAATGAGAGAGAGATTATTTGATAGAGAGGGCACAAGCAGGGGAGCAGCAGGCTGAAGGAGAAGCAGACTTCCCACTGAGCAGGGAGCCTGACTCGGGGCACCATCCCAGGACCCGGGGATCGTGACCTGAGCTGTAGGCAGATGTTTAACTGGCTGAGCCACCCGGGTGTCCCAGAACACTGAATTTTTCGTTCATAATTATAATTTTCAAATTATTGAGAAAGGTGGGAATATTATTGCTAGTGTCATAGAAAACTTACAAAATCTAGTGCTGGTTTTGTGTCAGAAGAGTCCTGTCACTGTAGTGGTTGCTCACTTGCTCTGTTACATCTATATCTGCCTCTTTATATAATACTATAAAAAAACCTTAATTTCTTTTTTTTCAATTAGCAATAATCGCACCTTGGATAAACCTCATTGGCTACAATACTGCCACTGCGCAAAGCTTTAATTTCTTTTTTTAAACATTCTTTTTTTAACATATATATTTTAAAGGTTATTTATTTGACAGAGATCACAAGTACGTAGAGAGGCAGGCGGGTGGGGAGCAGTCTCCCTGCTGAGCAGAGAGGAAGATGCGGGGCTCGATCCCAGAACTCTGGGATCATGACCTGAGCCAAAGGCAGAGGGTTTAATCCACTAAGCCACCCAGGTGCCCCCAAAATCTGAATTTCTTTAGAAATGAGTTTTTATTTTCTCACTTTCTCTTCTGTGGCTTTTTTTCCCCCAGTAACTCATGTCAATGTTAAATTGTGGTGCAGATACCCATGTTACCTGTTCTCTAGGTCATTTATGAGTGAAAGGATATCACCGAGCTTAAACAATGGTTAAAGACAAATTAGGTGATACAAACAAACTTGGTTTGACACTTCATGGAGTGGACAGTCTCCATTTGGGGAGCTGCCAAGTAGAGCAGGAAACTAGAAGCTTTTATAGAATATGGAAGAAAGAGACGGATAAAAATATCTGGTTGGCTGGAGCCATACAGTCGCCCTCGTTAGGGGTGAGAAGGCCCAAGGGGTGGCTTGGGTCCGGGGATTGGCTGATTGGATATCCTGCACTTCTGTTCAAGAGGAGCATTTATAGGGACACGGAGAAGTTGTTTAAGTTGCCATTTCCTGACACAGCACCCGGGGCGGGGGCAGCTTCATCTTGGGCTTGGAAATTTATTTCAGTATGAGTTTTCTTGGTCTGTGTTTCAAGGGCATCAACCCTTTCTGTTCCTATCACTTCTTACATCTTCAAGTGGAAAACAAGAGGAAATCATTTGATGTCCTTTCTCCAGGAGGCAGGAGAACATGGCTGCCGTAGTAGAGATACCGCCCTTCTCGGTTTGCTGGTTTCTCGGCTTCCTCAGCTGTTGATGAGATACAGCTGGAGAAAGGCTTCAATGAGAAGGAGGATCTGGCTCAGTCCTCTTCTGGCCCAGCTCCTACCTTACAACTCCCCCTCTGCAGTCTCTACTCACCCGTCTGATACCTTGTTCTGGGGATGGGGTAGAAGCAGGAGTTCAAGGTACGATGTGTGGCCCCAGCCCAGAAGCCAAGAGCACAGTTAACCCTAATGTATGAGCACTGTGATTTACGCAGTCTGTTTCAGAATCCATGCCTGTGCCCAGGATGGGGGTTGGGGGGCTGCGGATGGCAAGAGGAGAAGCAGTCCTGGCGGGGACCCTTAGGCTGGAACAGGGAGGGGCAGCTCCCCAGGGCAGGGAGTGCTAGGCAGGTGTGTACCCAGGTGACCGGTCCTGCTGATGCTCTCACCTGCTAGTTTCTGCATCTGCCTTTTGAATCATGTGCTCCTACCTATCTGGTTGACATCTCTGGACAGGAAGGAGTTCTTGCTCACTTAGACCTGGGGTATCCATCATCTCTCCCACTTTGCTGGAAAAGTAAAGCCCTTTCTAAGCCAGCCCTCCTTCTCTGCCGTCACATCCAGGAATGACATTGATTGAGCTGTATAAGATTATCCATCGCTTCATTATATGTTAATAAAAAAAAGATTATCCACTGCTTCTATGGTTTGGGTAGATTATAATGAGTTTTAGGGCCTGTCAGATTTCAAGACTCTGTTTCATACCACACATATTGTTAGGAATATGAAAAGTGCTTAATAATATCCATCAATGAGTAAGCTTTGAAGGAAGATAGAAAAGTATTATGAAATAAGTGACAGTGTTAGAATTGAGGCTTATTCAGAGCAAAATTATTTTTGGTATATTTTGAGCACCATATAAATGTCAGTGAAACCAATGAGACCTAGCAAGAACTGCTGGAATAGCATAAATTCACATTTTTAGCTGCTGCGGATGAAATGAAACGTTCACTATGTGGTTGGTCTGTGAGAGAGTGTCTCACAGGACTATCAAAATTATATCTTAGGATGTCATTTGGATGCTAAAATTTTTTTAAGTAGTGATTTAAAGAATCTTGGGGCTTTTCTTTGGACATGGCCTAGAAACCTAAGTCCTTTCTGTGTGACTGAAAGGATTTCTCCTAGCCGTGGAAGCCTTTGAGCTTTTAAAAAAATAAACTCTGTCACTCTGGATGTATTTGTAGCCCTAGCCAATGGGTGAACATGAGATTATTTATGAAATTTTATGAGAATAGAGATTAAAGAAAAACCAGGGGGCACCTGGATGACTCAGTGGGTCAGGCATCAACTCTTGATTTCGGCTCAGATCTTGATCTCCCTGCTGGGTGTGGAGCCCGCTTAAGAGTCTCTCTCCATCTCCCTGCCCCTCCGCACCTCCCTCTCTTTAAAAAAAAAAAAAAAAAAAAAAAAGGTTGGGGGAAAGAAAAAAGAAAAATCAAGACACTGGGTGCATTAACATAAGTCAACATAGTATGTAATTCAATTTGTGTTAGGGAATTCTCAGTTTAACCAAAAAAGAATTGGATCCATTACAGGGGCCAAGGGTCAGAATGAGACCAAGTGGGGAAATCAGGAATGTACATAAAATCTTGTACTGTATAAATCATACATATCAAGTGGCCTATCCAAATTGGGTATCGTACCTCACAAGGCCAAACCGTGTGTATCCTAGTGTAGTTAGTTACACACGGCTTTGAACTGTAACTGCAGAGCGTTGGTCCGGAAAGAGGAGTACTCAGGGACTCAGCAAATTAACATTAGAAACAGATGGCAGGAGCAGTTTGAACTTGAGCCAAGCTCTTTGGGTTACAAAGCACTTTTCAAATTCATTTTCTATCCATAGAGAGAGATAAATGACACCTATTAACTTACCTAATTGTCCTTAGCTTGCAGTGTGAGGTTCAATCTTGTACTCCTTTAACTTTCAGTTACTAGCCATTTGAGGTGGAATACAGTATTTCAAAGATGCCTCACAATGGGTTAGTGATTTCTGTCCAATATCCTTAAGTTATTACTTAAAAATACCAGAATTCATTGAATAACATTTATGTCACTTTGCTCAGCACTTTGTTCTCTGTGGAACTGATGGCTGCCACTCACCTCCCCTACATTTTTCAAGCCAGCAGTAATATACTGGAAAACACTCCGTGTGAACAATGATCAAAGGACAGTTAGGAAATGTGAATCTGAATGGCACAAATCTTTTTTTTTAAATTGTCCTCTCAAAACATTTACAGCTCGGGTGTGATACTTCTGGGTTTCGGGAAATATTTTGTAAGGAGTGAAATATTCTGGGAAAATCTCAACTATCTTTTCCTTTCCTCTTCTGCTTTTCCAAAGAGCACATTTCCCCCCCTATATTTGCTGAGCAATTATCCTTTCTGATGAAAAATGGGTCACCTGTGGGAGAAAGGAGTCCTTTTCTAGTTGGGCAACTTGTCTAGAATCTAGACTGTCGTAGAGCGAGAGTGAGACGAGCGCATCTCTGTCTGGTCAATGGAGGGTCATGCTTGCCGAGATGGGGCAGAGAACCTCTGTGGGAGCTGAGGAACACCCAGGTTAATGTGCTGGCCAAAGGCTTGCTGCCGAAGGTTGGGCCGAGACTGGAGCTGGCATGCTGAGTTTAAGCACCTGGACCAAGGGGCTTTGAAAGGACTGTTGGTTACTGTGGAGGAGCAGTGTGGCTCTTCTATGGGCCTGACGCTCCAGAAGTTGTTACATCCTGCCACCACCGGTTCTTGGCCTCCCTGCTCTGAGGAAGGCCAGTGTCTACAAGTCCATCTTGTTTCATTGCAAGTTCCACTGGGGCGGACGGTTCGTCTGGTGGTTTGGGGCATAAGTCCTGAGAGTTGAAGGCACGGAACTCGTATTTGTTGATTGACCTACTCTGGTGTGCTGCCCACTGCACCCGACAGTTGACATTCCCCAAGTGTTTGATTATTTGACCGTACAAATATTGCCGTTTCTTCTGTATGTAAGTGCTGACTCAGACACTGTGGAACATTTCTCCAATGTTTCAGGTTAGATATCTAGGACTTAATCAGTTAATTAATTCAGTAAATATTTATTGGTTATTTACTATGTTGGGCTTTGGGTATAAAAAGTGAAGTGAGGGGTGCCTGGGTGGCTCAGTCGTTAGGGGTCTGCCTTCGGCTCAGGTCATGGTCCCGGGGTCCTGGGATCCCCCTGCTTCGGCCTCTCTGCTCAGCGGGGATTCTGCTTCTCCCTCTCCCACTCCCCCTGCTGTGTTCCCTCTCTTGCTGTGTCCCTCTCTGTCAAATAAATAAAATCTTTTTTTAAAAAAAAAGTGAAGTGAAAGGGAGACATGGTCACTTTCCTCATGATGCTTAAATTCAGGGAGACAGACTGACGTTAAATAAATAAAAACCTACAGATCTATGTAATTGCAAATTAAATAGTAATTCGTAGTAAATAATATGAAAGAAAAAATTCAGGGGAGAATGAAAGACAATAATGGGGAGGGAGGCATGATTTAGATTGAGGAGGCAAGGAAAGCCTGTCATGAAAAGACATTATTTAGATTTCCAGTGTTAGATTTATAACTAATATCTCTGCTTCTATTTTCTCTTTCCCTTTGATCCGTCTTGAAGGTCATCTATAGATAAGATTTTTAAAAATGTTACTTTCATTAAGGAATCTAAGAGTTTGAAGGGATATTTTTCAGGTGATATAGTCTAACTTAACCATATTAGTCAACAAACAACCCCTAAATATTAGTGGCCTAATAAAGCCTTCTTTTTTTTTTTTTTTTTAAGATTATTTGTTTATTTGAGAGACAGTGAGAGAGAGCGCACACAGAGGCAGAGGGAGAAGCAGACTCCCTGCAGAGCAGAGAGCATGATATGGGGCTGGGGTATCTGGGATGCTGAAATCATGACCTGAGCCAAAGGGCAACGTTAACTGACTAGTCCTCCTGGGTGCTCTAGTAAAGTTTTCTTTCTCTCTTCCTCTCTTCCCTCCCTTCAGAGTATGTATGTATGTATGTATTTATTTTATTTTATTTTGTTTTGTTTGTTTGACAGAGAGAGAGAGAGAGAGAGAAGGATCACAAGCAGGCAGAGAGGCAGGGAGAGAGAGGGGGAAACGGGCTCCCTGATGAGCAGAGAGCCCGATGTGGGGCTCGATCCCAGGACCCTGAGATCATGACCTGAGCCGAAGGCGGAGGCTTTAACCCACTGAGCCACCCAGGCGCCCCTAAAGGCTTCTTTCTTGCTGGCTCACAGTCTAAGGCACTTTGGCAAGGAAGTGCTCAATGCAGTCAGGAGTTCGGGTCATCTCCATTTAGTGGGTCAGTCACCTCCAAGGTTTTCAACTCCTCTACTGGACCCATGTCAGACTTCCAGAAGAGAGAATCTGAATGCCCAGCTTGGATTAGATGCTTTCTTGGGTCCAGTCAACTGAGCTAAGGACATAACCAACCTCCAAACATGGGTGTTCTAGTCATTTTGGTGGATTGGGACCATTTATACAGAAGGGGAAATGAGCCAGGCAGATAGCACCCAACTAGGTGTTATTCAGGGAGCCATTTTTACTTCATATGATAGATCTTCATATATTTGAAGAAAATACCCATTCCTCTTCTTTCTCCTGAGCTTCATTCTTTTCAGAGTAAAGATAGTCTTTTTTTTTGGAGCTTGCACAATTCATGTTATTTATACTAGCTCATCAACTTCCCTCCTAATATTTCAATTACGAACTTCCTTCACTTCAGATTTCACCTCCGCTAGGAAAAGTTCCTTAATTAATGCCACTCCTTAATAAATATTCCTTAGGTCTCAAATCCTACATGCCTTGATCTACCCAATCAAATGACCCTTAACCTTTCTTGTACAGCTGAATAGCATGAATCTTTAGCTTTTAAAATTCCATGTTTTGGAGCGCCTGGGTGGCTCAGTGGGTTAAAGCCTCTGCCTTCGGCTCGGGTCATGATCTCAAGGTCTTGGGATGGAGCCCCGCATCGGGCTCTCTGCTCAGCAGGGAGCCTGCTTCCCCCTCTCTCTCTGCCTGCCTCTCTGCCTCCTTGTGATCTCTCTCATTGTGTCAAGTGGATGAATAAAATCTTTAAAAAAAAAAAAAATTCCATGTTTTGTCTTACACCCTTCACAAAAATTAACTCAAAATGAATCATAGATTCATTAAATGTAAAATTCAAAGTTAGAAAACTCCTAGAAGATAACCTAGGAAAATACCTAGATGACCTTAGGTATAGTGATGCTTTTAAAAATGCAACACCAAAGGCACATGCCATGAAATAAGTAATTGAGAAATTGGGCTTGATTAAACTTAAAAATTTCTGCTCTGTGAAAGACAGTATTAGGAGAATTAGAAGACAAGCCACAGGGTGGGAGAAAATATTTGCAAAGGACACATCTGAAAAAAGACTTGTCCAAAATATACAAAGAACTCAAAACTCAGCAGTAAGAAAACAAACACCCCAATTAAAAAAAAGGGCCAATGGCTTTAACAGACATGTCACCAAAGAAGATAGAGATGGCAAATAAGCACATGGAAAGATGTTCCACATCATACATCATCAGGGAAATATAAATTAAAACAACAATGAGATGTTGTTACAAGGGTCAAAATCTAGAACACTGATAACTCTAAATACTGGCAAAAATGTGAGGCAAGAGGAAATCTCATGCATTGCTGGGGGGAATTTAAAACAGTACAGCCACTATGGAAGACATTTTGGGGAATGTCTTACAAAAACTAAACACACTCATAACATACAATCCAACAATTGGGCTTCTTGGTATTTACCCAAAGGAGTTGAAAATGTATATCTGCACGTAGATGTTTATAGAAGTTTTATTCATAATTGCCAAAACTTGGAAGCAACTAAAATGTCCTTAAGTAGGTGAAAGGGTAAATAAACTATGGTGTATCCACACAATGGTGCTAGGAAGAAATGAACTCTCAAGCCATGAAAAATCATGAAACTTAAACGCATATTACTAAGTGCAAGAAACCACTGTGAAAGGCTATATACCGTATGGTTCCAACCAAAGAAAATTCTGGCAAAGGCAAAACCATGGCGACAATAAAAAGATCAGTGGTTGCCAGGGATCAGAAAAGGGAAATAGGAATAGGCAGAGCCTAGAGAATTTTTTAGGACCGTGAGAATACTCTGTATCATATTTTGATAATGGATATATGTCTATACTTTTGTCTAAATCCACTGAATGTACAACACCAAGATTGAACTAACTGTAAAGTAGACTACAGACTTGAAGTGATTGTGATGTATCTATGTAGGTTCACCCGTGGTAAAAAATGTACCATTGGTAAAAAACGTACCATTCTAGTGAGATTGGTAATGGGTGAGTCATGCATGCATGAGGGCAGGGAGTATACTGGAAATCTCTATACCTACCTCTCAATTTTGTTGTAAACCTAAACATTTAAAAAAAAAACACATTTATCTATCTATCTATCTATCTATCTATCTATCTATCTATCTATCTACTTATTTGAGAGGGGGTGGTGGGGAGGAACCGAGGGAGAGGGACAAGCCGACTCCGTGCTCAGTTCTGGAGGCCAACATGGGGCTTGATCCCATGATTCTGAGATCATGACCTAAGTAAGCAGCACTCAAGAGCTGGAGGCTTAACGGACAAAGCCACTCAGGTGCCCCATAAACCTACAACTCTGCAAAGAATAAAAAATAAAAATAATAATAATAATAAAGTCTTAAAAAAAATTCCATTCTTGCCCCACTGAGGATAAAGACCATGTCTTTTTCTCCCTTTAGATTTCTCACAACATAGTGCTAACTATGTTCTTTTCTGAATCCTATTCAAAGACTTAAAAATAGGTCTCAGTAATATTTTTATGTGTATAGAAGGCAGGAAGTATTCAATTGCTTCTTATTGTACACTTCTGTACTGTGCATTGTCTTTTAATTGGTCTAAGGGATAATGTAGTTAATTCATAAGAAAGGCAAACTCCGGGACGCCTGGGTGGCTTAGTCCGTTAAGCCGGTGCCTTCAGCTCAGGTCATGATCCCAGGGTCCTGGGATTGAGCCCCACATCGGGCTCCCTGCTCAGCAGAGAGCCTGCTCTCCCTCTCCCTCTCCCTCTCCCTCTGCCTGCTGCTCTGCCTACTTGTACTCTTTATCTCTGTGTCAAATAAATAAAAACCTTTAAATAAAAAAAAAAAAAAAAAAGGAAAACTCCAAGGGCGCCCGACTGGCTCAGTCGGTGGAATGTGTGGCTCTTGATCTGGGGGTTTTGAGTTCGAGCCCCATGGTGGGTGTAGAGATTACTTCAAAAAAAATGCAAACTCCAAGTTAACATTTATTGAGGTTCACCAAGTACTGGGAACTCTGCTAGGCACATTTACATGCATTATCATTTAATCTTTACTATTATGTTGAATGATAATAGGCCTGTGAGCCTATTATTATTTCTATGATCACACAGCTAATGACTAGCTTATCTAATTGTGGAACTTGAGTCTAAGTTTCCAAGTTCTTGCCTTAACCACAACTGTACTGACACTCCTAAATAAATAAATAAATAATAAATAAAAATAAATAAAAATAATAAAATAAATAATAAAAATAAATAATAAAAAATAAAAAAATAAAACTGGCATTCCCATGGTGGCTCGGCACCTCCTAGTTCCCTGCACTTCTCGTGATGGACGCCTCATCCCACCTTCCTGCTCTGTCTGCTTTGGGTTGTACTAATCAGAAAGGAGACCTTTTATTTTTTATTATTTTATTTTATTTTATTATTTTAAGGATTTTATTTATTTATTTGACAGACAGAGATCACAAGTAGGCAGGGAGGCAGGCAGAGAGAGAGGGGGAAGCAGGCTCCCTGCTGAGCAGAGAGCCCCATGTGGGGCTCGATCCCAGGACCCCGAGATCATGACCTGGATCCTGAGATCATGACCTGAGCAGAAGGCAGAGGCTTTAACCCACTGAGCCACCCAGGCGCCCCGGAGATCTCTTTTATTGAAGGGAAGAAATGTATTTGCTTTAGTGGTTATTAGAAACAGAATATGTGAGATCAGTAACTTCAGGGGGTACACTGGAAGTAACAGAGCAGATAAAGAGGATGAGGTTGTCTAGAGTTTACCTTTCTGTGTCGAGAGCCAAGAACAAGGTTGAAGTTTAGCCAGGAGGAGGAGAGGGTCCAACCGGAATTGAACTCCACAGGCGGGGCTCCCAGGTGTCTGGATTTTGGGATCCCCTCCTCAGTCTCCTAAGAGAAACAACTTCATGTAAATGAAGTAAACGGTAGTTAGGGGCGAAGTAACCTGTGTAATTAGGGCTGAAGCCACCTGTGGTGTGATGAGCTTCATTTGGAGAATAATCTCGGTGATGTTTTCGGGAGGGGTTCGTATCCCAGCAAAGGAGGAGACTACGAGTGTAAGACTTGGGGTTTACATCGGAGAGTTTTTACTACATGAACTTAAGTGCTTTTTGGGCCCTGTGGGCTGGTTGATAGGCTATTGGACTGATTTGGTTAGTTTGAGGTTAAACTGAGGAATTGTTAGTCCATGTGGCCAGTCACCGTCTGTCTGATGACTGTCAGTGTGCAGACGTTTGCTCCACGTTCAGCCCTGGGAGACCATGGAGCTTATCTTCCTGCTGGTTTTTATGATTGCAACTGGATTAATAGTTACTAATTATATGTAATTATTATTTATGTATATAATATAGTTATATATTATAACACAAGTATTAAAAAATACTGCTGTTACAGTTAATTTATTCAGCTTGCCCCCTTATATACCCCTTTCCCCAGTTTCTATCGGGATGGCTGAGCCCACGCAGGGCTTAGGAGAGGAAGGAAGAGAGTCAACCTTCAGGGCTGCCTCAGGAACCTTTGTTCCCTTGTAAATATTCTTTACCCCCAGCTTTTCTCCATAATGCTCCCTCCAGGTTGTGGCTTTCACTGAAATATAAACTCCACAGATGACTAAAGAAATGGTTGTACAGGAAACAAACTGAGGGTTTTAGAGAAGGATGGGTGAGCCCAGTGATGGGTATTAAGGAGGGCACATTTAAAAAAAAAATATTTTATTTATTTGACAGACACAGCAAGAGAGGGAACACAAGCAAGGGGAGTGGGAGAGGGAGAAGCAAGTTCCTGATGCGGAACTTGATCCCAGGGTCCTGGGATCGTGACCCAAGCCAAAGGCTGACACTTAACCACTGAGCCACCCAGGTGTCCCAGGAGGGCACGTATTGCATGGAGCACTGGGTGTTAAACGTAAACAATGAATCTTGGAACACTGCATCAAAAACTAATGATGTACTGTATGGTGACTAACATAACATAAAAATAATAAAAAAATCACAAATGGTTGTGATGGGTAATGGGCAGGTGCGGACCTGTTGTTCAGCTTTGTCTGTGGTGCCAGCAGTGCTCACACTCGGGCAAGCCCCAGCGTCACTCAGAGGGCTTGTTAAAACGCAGATTTCTGAGCGTGCTCTGTGTTTCTGATTCAGTAGATCTGGAGGGGAGCCTGGAGTTTGCATTTCTAACAGGGTCCTGGTCTAGGACCCATGCTCTGAGAATCACTGTTGGAAATCATGACTTTCTCACTCCGGTGAAAGGGTGAGGTTCTTTTGATCCCCTTGACATTACACTAGACCATGCACTCTCCCACTTGTAGCTCTTGTCCCAGTCACCCCATACACACACTCTGGGAAGACCTTATGGCACTGCGAAATAATAGAAAAAATACGTATTGGTCTCTGTCCCTGGTTACTGGCACGGAGCTCCTACAACCCTTGTAATTTCCTAAATGAGAAGAAGACTAGGAACATCTCTTGTTCTAGTATTTGTCTTTGACCTCCATCCCCGGCACAGGTCTCCTAAAACCCGCGTAAATTCCTAAACAGTAAGAGCACTGAGAGCATCTTCTGTTCTATTAAGTTTACTCTGGGTGAGGTCCTGTTCGGCTCCCAGGATGGGGGCTGGTCCCCAGAAAGACTAACCCAACATTAACAACTTGGAATTTTCAGGAACCCCCACCCAACTCCAGAGAGGGAAGAGGGGTTAGAAACAGTAAATCATGGATCATGCTTACCTGAGGAAGCATCTGTAACATCCCAGTGCTGTGGGGCTCAGGGAGCTTCCAGGGGGGGTCACAGCTCAACATCGGATGACATACCTCGACTCCAGGGGACAGAAGCTCCTGCACTAGGAATGCTACCAGACCTCACCCTATGTATCTCTTCGTGTGACTGTTCATCTGTGTCCTTCAGCATATCCTTTAAGGTAAGCCTAAGTGCTCCCCTGAGTTCTATGAGCTGCTCTAGCAAATTAATCAAACCTAAGGTGGGGGTCTTTGGAACCTCCAATCTATAGTCAGTTGGTCAGAAGCCCAGGTGATAACTTGGGCTTATAGCTGGGATCTGACATGTGTGTTTTGCAGGTGGGGGGCAGTCCTGTGAGAATGAGGCCTTAACCTGTAGGATGTGACCCTATTTCTGGGTAGAAGTGAATAAATTGTAAGATAACCAGCTGGTGTCCCAGAGAATTGCTTGGTAAGGGGAAAAACCTCCATGCATCCAGAAGTGACCAGAATTGAAGTATTCTAAGTAAAAGTAAAGGAGGCTCCTAGAAATGAAACCCAGGGAAGAACTGGGTTTTCCTCACAGAAGGAGGAAGACGCCCCACTGACTGTCTTCCTGCTACTCCAGCTCCTGAGGTTGTCTGAGGACTCTCACCATCCGTGGGACCTTCTAGCATCCTAGCTTCCGGAATGTCTTTACCTCCTCAGGTCTGCAGATTTTCTCCTCAACTCCTTTTTTTTTTTTTTATAATTTTTAAAAATTGACATGTAATGTATTATTTGCCCCAGGGTACATGTCTGTGAATCATTAGGCTTACACATTTCACAGCATTTACCATAGCACATACCCTCCCCAATGTCCACAATCCTACCCCCCTACCTCCCAGCCACCCTTAGTTTGTTTCGTGAGTTTAGGAGTCTCTTATGGTTTGTCTCCTTCCTGATCCCATCTT
>CM052802.1:85308414-85338385 GCA_028533885.1 Nasua narica | reverse complement strand
TGTGATAATTGTCTTTCTCTGACTTATTTCACTTAGCATAATACCTTCTAGTTCCATCCACATCATTGCAAATGGCAAGATTTCGTTTCTCTTGATGGCTACATAGTATTCTATTGTATATATATACCACATCTTCTTTATCCATTCATCTGTTGATGGACATCTAGGTTCTTTCCATAGTTTGGCTATTGTGGACATTGCTGATATAAACATTTGGGTGCACGTGCCCCTTCGGATCACTACATTTGTATCTTGAGGGTAAATACCCAGTAGTGTGATTGCTGGGTCGTAGGGTAGCTCTATTTTCAACATTTTGAGGAACCTCCATACTGTTTTCCAGAGTGGCTGTACCAGCTTGCATTCCCACCAACAGTGTAGGAGGGTTCCCCTTTTTCTGTATCCTCGCCAACATCTGTTGTTTCCCGACTTGTTAATTTTAGCCATTCTGACTGGTGTGAGGTGGTATCTCACTGTGGTTTTGATTTGTATTTCTCTGATGCCAAGTGATGTTGAGCATTTTTTCATGTGTGTGTTGGCCACTTAGATGTCCTCTTTGCAGAAATGTCTGTTTATATCTTCTGTCCATTTATTTATTTATTTATTTGAGAGAGAGAGAAAGTGAGAGAGAGCATGAGAGGAGAGAAGGTCAGATGGAGAAGCAGACTCCCTGTGGAGCTGGGAGCCCGATGTAGGACTCAATCCTGGAACTCAAGGATCATGACCTGAGCCGAAGGCAGTTGCCCAACGAACTGAGCCACCCAGGCGCCCTCTTCTGCCCATTTCTTGATCAGATTATTTGTTCTTTGGGTGTTGAGTTTGAGAAGTTCTTTATAGATTTTGGATACTAATCCTTTATCTGATATGTCATTTGCGAATATCTTCTCCCATTTTGTCAGTTGTCTTTTGGTTTTGTTGACTGTTTCCTTTGCTGTGCAAAAGCTTTTGATCTTGATGAAGTCCCAATAGTTCGTTTTTGCCCTTGCTTCCCTTGCCTTTCCCCTCAACTCTTTTTTTTTTTTTTTTAAGATTTTATTTATCTATTTGACAGAGATCACAAGTAGGCACAGAGGCAGGCAGAGAGAGAGGGGGAAGCAGGCTCCCCGCTGAGCGGAGAGCCCGATGGGGCTTGATCCCAGGACCCTGAGATCATGACCTGAGCCGAAGGCAGAGGCTTTAATCCACTGAGCCACCCAGGCACCCCTCCCCTCAACTCTTTTTTTTTTTTTTTTTTTAAAGATTTTTATTTATTCATTTAACAGAGAGAGAACACAAGCAGGCAGAGAGGCAGGCAGAGGCAGAGAGAGGAGCAGGCTCCCTGCGGAGCAAGGAGCCTGATGTGGGACTCGATCCCAGGACGCCGGGATCATGACCTGAGCCAAAGGCAGTTGCCTAACCAACTGAGCCACCCAGGCGTCCCTCCCCTCAACTCTTAAATCTCATTGCTCTTACCCACTTGGAGAGTTACAGCCTGAAGTTTATCATTGTTCTGACCTTTTCCACCATATACCATGTGATTTTTACTTTTCTTCTCTATAACCCTAACTCCTGCACTTAGTTCTTGCCTCTCCCTGTGACTCCGCTGACTACTTGAGCACAAGGAGAACTTGATCACCCTGATCCCTTTATTCAATTCATCTGTGATTCCTTGCTTAGCTTCTAGCCCTTCTCTCTACAGCCTGGATCCCACCGTTGATCATTAGAATGACTCTCAAATGATTTGCTATCTTGTCGTTCTCCACCCTTTCCAGTGACCAATGCTGTAGTCATTGCTACAACCTGTCATTTCGTTTTTCAGGGCACTGGTGGAGGTGATAAGATAGAAACACGAAGAACTGCAGTATGGAGTGGTATTTCATAAGTTAGACGCGTAATACTAAAATCCATCACCTTGTAGAGAGTACATCTAGTTAATGATCAGAAAAAAATCTTCAGGTTTATCATGGAAGATACAATTAGAAATCAGATACTGCTAGACTCTAATGGTCTTGAAGTATAGGAATGGTGTAATTTATATTAGTTTCATTGTTAGAACCTAGCAGGTTTTAGCAAGAGAATTAGTAAGCTGTGTCTCCTTTAGGATGATTCTCTGTCCAATATGTGGTATGAAAAACCTTCAGGGTGCTCAAATGAATATTTTATTTTGTTTATTTATTTTTAAAGATTTATTTATTTGTTTTAGAGAGAAAGAGAGTGTATGTGAGCAGGGGTGGGACAGAAGGAAAGGGAGAGAGAGAACCCTCAAGCAGACTCCCCACTAAGTGCAGGGTCTGGATGCCAGGCCCCATCCTGGGACCTTTCGATCATGACCTGTGCTGAAATCACGAGTCCGCCGCCCAACCGACTGAGCCACCCAGGTGCCCCTCAAATGAATATATTTCAAGAAGCAATCTATCATCTATGTGTGTGTGTCAATACGCATATATATTTGTTGTATAAATATAGAAAAATCTGGGAGGATAAATACTGTCTTGCTTTATCCATGGGCATATTGTTTTCATTTGTGATTAGGTAAATGCTCCCCTTTACAATGTAAACTTGCAGTAAAAATAAAAGTATTTTGGCGAAGAAGGTTGCTTTTGGCAAAAAGTGGTAGAAATAATACTTATATTTCCCAAGGCCCTACCGTATGTCAGGCGTATGTCCCCTCATTTATCCCTCACCATTGCCCTGCAAGGCTGTAGTAGGTGTTATCTTCGTTTTGCAAATGGAACTCAAAGAAATTTTTGCAGTTCATCAGTTCTCAGATGACATTTTAAAAGAATATTTGAATGAATCTTTTTTTTTAACTTTCAAATTTTTATTTAAATTCTAGTTAGCTCACATATGGTATCATACTGGTTTCAAGAGTGAGTGAAGGGCGCCTGGGTGGCTCAGTTGTTGAGCCTCTGCCTGTGGCTCACGTCATGACCCCAGGGTTCTGGAATTGAGTTCCGCATCAGGCTCCCTACTCAGCGGGGAGTCTGCTTCTCCCTCTTGCTCTGCCTGCTTGTGCTCTTTCTCTGTGTCGAGTAAAAAAAAAAAAAAAGAGTGAATTTTATCATTGGTGGTGTCTTTGATAAAATAAGCTGCACTATGATTATCATGTATAATGCTCTCATTCCTGATTGAATTGACTCTAATTCCCGTACTTTTTTTTTCCTCATTAAATTGCATTATCTTGTTTTTTTTCCTAAGTTTTTAAAAATTTATTTTCATAATTTCTACCCCCCATGTGGGGCTGAAACTCATGACCCCAAGATCAAGAGTTGCATACTCTTCCAACTGAGCCATGCAGACACCCCAGTTTCATTCTCTTTTCTAACAAAAGCAGACTTTTTGCTCTGTCTCCAAATTTTTTCTTTCCCACTTACACACACACATACACACACATTTCCTCCCCCTTTCTCACATGTCTTCATATCTCAGTCCAAGCTAAAAATAGCCTGCTCGTAAGATGCTCTGCCTTATGTCAGGCCTTATGCTTATTTTGAGTTTAGCCATGGTTAACTTCTGTCAGACTGATGTGTTCGTCTCTTTTTCTTGCTAAATCATTCAGTTAATCTGTTTTGTTCAATTCCATTTTACCCACAACCCTGTAGAATCAGCGACCTTGGCCCTGGAGAAGAAGCTAACCTTCTCTCTTATAAATATGGTTAATTAGACAAATTAATTCTGACTGATACAATAAAGATTTTTATTTTTCTTGGGCAAGGTAACTGCCCTAGGCCACCAGTACTTCTCACCCTGGTCACGTCACCCTAAATACTTAGTCTGGAGCATCAGTTTGTTGAAGATTTGCTTGAAGGGAAGTAGGACATGGAAAAAAGGTCAATGAAAATCTTTGAGAGAAATTTTTATCTTAAAGCAAAGGTAGAGATGTTATTGAATAGAATGAAATATCCACATGGATTTTACGGTGAAATTTTAATGACATTTTGAGCTCGTGGTAGACTACTCATGGCAACTTGCGGTTGAAACTACAGGTTTTAGAGCAAGACTTTGAGTCCCAGTTCCACTTTTTTCTAGCTGTGTGTCCCTGGGCAAGTGGGCTTAACCTCTTTGTGTCTCCGTTTCCTGATCTGTAATATGGCAATAATAGTATCACCTGCCTTATAGGGTTATCATGGGAATAAATGATGAGCATGTGTTAAATGTTACAGCAGCGGCTGGAACAGAGTGAACTCTCATTAATGTTAGCTCTTTTCATTTTTATTTATGCTTCCCGGTGTCCCCCAGGGCAATTCTTTGTTCTCCTCTTTATGTTAAGGTGTCTTGGTGCCAAAGTTCTAGAAGCCCTTCCCCAGGATTCTCTGCAGTATGCTGCTCTTGCTGCTTTTCTCTTGGTTTTTTGTAATGTTTCAGGAATGTGCTGTTTTCTTTTTTTGCAGCACCATTAAAAACAAAGAGTCGCTGTTTTCGGAATTTGGGAAATGAAAGGAAATGAGTCTCAATTTCACTCGTGTTTAAAATGAAATAACCTCATAGTTGGGAAAAGCAAGCCGATAGTTAAGATTTCGGGGGTATAGATGTGAGGAATTTCAGGCTCAGCTCCCTTTGGGATCACGGTTTGGACTCGGCTGGTCATAAAACATGAAGTCTGTAATTAAAGCTTTCTCTTGTAAGACTTGGGATACGTGCAGTCTCATCTGGTAATGGCTCATTGGGGAATGAATTTTCTGACGCAAATGAGGTTTAAAAAAAATCATAGCGTCTCTTTATTTGGTTAACATTATTTCTGCACTTTATTTTTCCTTGTCAGCTTAAAAAGGAAGAGGGGAAAAGTAGAGCACCCTGCCAAAACCTGGCAGTTGAATTTCAGGGAGCAAAGACTCCCCGCCCACAGTGACGATTGAAGTGGCTGCACCACGAGGGCCCCATAGACCCTTCCTGATGCATTAGATCACCCTGTTCCGGATGGTGAAGAAGGCTCAAGAGCCTGGAAGCCACGAGAAAAGACCAGTGTAAGCCTAGAAGGCACCTGTCCTCTGTTCTCTCTTGCCTCTTCTGTCTAATAGCATCTTAGCTGGACAGTCCAGGAATTGGAGGGCAGATCCTGCAATTCCCCATCGACGTGGCTGGACCCATCTCTGCCCCCTCCTCCACTGCCAGAACCTAAGTATTCGAAGGGCAGAGGGCAGGATATGCGCAGCCTCGGCGTTTGGAGAGCAGTAGGAACTGATCCTTCCCTTGCTCCCCCCCTTCACCCACCAGCATCTTCTAGGCTCATGATTTTTGCACCTACAATTAAAGTGTACAAATACTGTATCTTACAGTGATTGAGTGCTTCTCAGTTGCTATGGACCACGCTAAACTCACAACAACATTAGAGAGCAGATCCTGTGTCTATATCAAGGGTGAACTTGAAGCTTGCCAGAAAAGATTGGGGAGATAGTTCCAGTCACAAGTAGGTCAGTGCCTTGGTCAGGGTGTTCCAGGAAGACAGAACCAATGGGAGATACATATATCCTTCCTCCTCTGCCTTTTGTTTTATTCAGGCGTTCCATGGCTTGGAGGATGACCACTCACGTTGGGGAAGGCAATCTATAGAGTCCAATTCCAACACTAATCTCATCCAGAAATACTCCCGCAGACACATCCACAAATAATGTTTAATGTGGATACCCTGGAGCCAGTCAAGTGGGTCCATAGTTAGTCATCAAAGGTGGACGTGCCAGATACTGAACCAGATCCGACCGTTGGCTCAGAGCCTGTTATATTGACTTGCTATCGTGCATAACAAATCACACCCTGCAGAGGCAAGCACTCATTTCTGTAGTGTCTGCAGGTCATCTTGAGGGTTGAAGTTTGGCTTCCTTGGCTGGCCGGCTGGGATGGGTCTGCTCTATGGGCCTCTCATCTTCCTCCTGAGAGCAGCGGGTTAGCCTGGACGTGTATAAGGAGGAAATTGGAAAAATGCAAGGTCTTGTAAGGCCAACTCTTGAGATTGGTATGCTCACTTCTGCCTCGTTCAGTTAGTCAAGGTGACTCACCAGGCTGATCCCAATGTCAAGGAGCAAAGAGATAGACCCTCCTTCAGTGGGTTAGAGTAGATGCTGTGGTGTACCTCCTGATGCCCTTCAGACCTCTTCTTATTCCCTCAGCTGCTAGGAATGTTTATTGCTGCGGACGGCTCACAGCTAAGGCCCTCCACACTCCCACCCTTCCACTTCACCCTCTCCCCCACCTCCCATCCCCACTGCTGCAGGGGGAACTGTTTTGCTCAAGGGCGCCCCCATAGGCCACCCACGGGCAATCACGTGTCAGGCGTGACTTTACAAAGACCCAACCCCTCTCCTTACTTCAAAACATTTCCCAACATTCCCAGCTCCAGAGCCTCCCATGGGTTTGGCTGAGGCCTTCGCTGCAACTGACTTGGTCCTGTTTTTCCTCCCTTGCCCAGTCTTGCTTCCTTTACTCTGTTAAAAGTGCCATTCCCAAGAGCACTCCTCAGTAGTTAGCACGTGCAAATCTAACCTTCAGCCTGGGAGGATTTCCAAAGACAGTGGCAAAGGGTATGGATAGAATATAGGAAAGCTGGGACCAACAATGCGATTTACCACACCTTTGCATTTAACAACTAAACTTCATCCCAGAGTAGAACAAAAGTATGTATTGGAGAAAACCGTCTCTGTCTGAAATGACCTCATGTGTACTTAAACCATTAATACTAGAACTGTATTTGAACTGTATTTGAACTTGAACTATATTTGAGGTGGAACTCAGTTTGCAAAGGCTGGTGATCCTGAAGAGTGATGGGCAAATGGAAATTTTGTAGACTGAATGAAATTCCAACTTTTTGGTGGAAGTTCAGTATTCTCAAGGCAAAAATGTAGTGAGTTGTTTTATGGATAACTGTCTTAATAACAGTGATTTTTGTTCATGTCAGGATTTTATATATCAGCAGTTTATTTCATTTTTATAAATAAACCCCTTCCCTATCTTAAAAACAATTCCATGTATGAAATTATGGCATGTTGTCATACATTTATTTTTGGCCCCTGTTGCTTAGTGGATTTCCTTTGTGTCAGTTTTAAACTGATGGGAACCTTAATGAGTTTGAGGGACTCTGGGGAAAGGTATGGGCACCGGATGAGTGGAAATGGGCACTATGGAGATACTGAACAGATGCATGAACATCCCAGCCGAAGAAAACTCTGGCCACACAATGTTTCTCCAGAAAAAAGCAGGAACTGAGGAAGTAGAGAATTTGCTCTACCCAGGGATGGGTATTTTTTAAGATTTTATTTATTTATTTGAGAGAGAGTTAGCAAGAGCGAGAATAAGTGGGGAGTAGAGGGAGAGTGGGAACCTGATGCTGCGTTACTCCATCCCAGGACCCTGGGATCATGACCTGAGTCAAAGGCGGTGGTAACTGACTGAGCCACCCAGGTGCCACAGGGATGGGTCTTGATAAGATACTACAGAAGGGCAATTTGGTGAGGAAATTAAGAGGGTTTTGTTGTTGTTGTTGTCCCAGTGTGGGGCTTGAATACATGACCCTGAAGTCAAGAGCCAGACATTTAAGGGACTGAGCCACCCAGGGTCTCCAGGAAATTAGGAGTTCTAATAGAATATTGCTTACACGGCTGTTTGTCATCTCCAGGGGTCTGAAGAAGGGCCAGCAGGGCCAGAGAGCAGATCAGAACACTGGTAGTTGAGGGGCTGGAGGCCCCGGGAAGAGGGAGAAACAGGCTCATATCAGTGATAGATCAACAAAAACTTATTCAATACTTGTGATCTACAAGTCATGTTATATTCATTTTCCTGCTGTTTCTTGTGGGAAGGTTGAGGTTTTCTAATATGTTTCCTGTATTAGGGTCTAGGAAGTATTCTTGATATTTAATTAAATTTATTTATTTATTTATTTATTTATTTATTTATTTATTTATTTATTTAAAGGTTGGCAGTGTCACTCTCATTCTGAAACCTGGAAGAGAGGAACATGCCTTGCCTCTTTTTTTTTTTTTAAGATTTTATTTATTTATTTGACAGAGAGTGAGAGAGCACAAGTAGGCAGAGAGGCAGACGTAGAGAAAGAGGGGAAGCAGGCTCCCCGCTGAGCAGAGAGCCCGATGCGGGGCTTGATCCCAGGACCCTGAGATCATGACCTGAGCCGAAGGCAGAGGCTTTAACCCACTGAGCCACCCAGGCGCCCCGATATTTTATTTTATTTATTTTTAAAATATTTATTTGGCAGAGAGAGCGCAAGGGAGGGTGAGCATGAGGTGGGGTGAGGGAGGAGGATGAAGGAGAGGGAGAAGCAGACTCCCCACTGAGCCGGGAGCCCAAGGCGGGCCTCGATCACAGGACCCTGGGATCATGACCTGAGCTGAAGGCAGATTCTTTTTTTTTTTTTTTTTTAAGATTTATTTTTTATTTTTTATTTTTATTTATTTATTTATTAGAGAGAGAGACTGAGAATGAGAGGAGAGAAGGTCAGAGGGAGAAGCAGACCTCCCGCAGAGCCGGGAGTCCGACATGGGACTCGATCCCGGGACTCCGGGATCATAACCTGAGCCGAAGGCAGTTGCTTAACCAACTGAGCCACCCAGGCGCCCCGGAAGGCAGATTCTTAACCGACTGAACCACCGAGGTACCCCAATTCCTTATATTTTAAAACAGAATTTGGCACAAGGAACTGGATACACAGGAGATGACAGACCTGAGAAGCCTAAAGTGGGACAGTACAGCATCCCTGAGCTTAGTACGAGCAGAAAGCTCCCGCCACGGCCTAAAGCTGAAGAGGCCACAGGATCTAGGGTCACCACGCAGAAGCTGGAACCGCAGCAGGACTTGCTGTGTGAGTGGGGTACACAGAAGAGAGGGTCACTGCCACAGACAATTCCTGGAGCAGAAAGAGATGGGGGCAATTGCCTGGCTTCTCCCTGACTGCCCCCAGTGTTCCTTCAGAGCCTCAGAGTTGGCTGAATTGATGCCGAAAGCAGAGGACAGAGGAAGCTGGGAAAATGCTACAGAAGAGGGCCGCGGAGGGCAGGGGATGGATCCAAGAGCCAAACAAGCCCAGAGGGGCCCATGTCTTCAACTTGCCTTGTCTCCGTGGAAATGTCTTCCTTCTCTTCCGTTTCTGAGTCTCTGACCCCTGACACTGGCCTCATCCAGGCTCCCTTGGCAGCCGGTTTCTAGTTTGGCACAGCTGGTAGGTGACACAGGCAGGAGATTGGCAGGTGAGGGGTCACAGTATTGGAAAGGTCAGATTATTCTCCAACAACCCTCCGCTCCCGCCCTCACGACCCTCGCCACTCTGTTGGACATCCCGCTGGTGGGCCTCTTCTGCATGGTTTCCAAGCTCACTAGGACTCATTGGGGGTGCAGTGGCTCTGGGTGTCTTACTATCCCCTGTCGAATCTCTCTTTTTTTTTTTTTTAAAAGATTTTATTTATTTATTTATTAGGAAAGAGAGAGAGAGTGAGAGAGAGCATGAGAAGGGAGAAGGTCAGAGTGAGAAGCGGACTCCCCATGGAGCTGGGAACCCGATGTGGGACTCGATCCCGGGACTCCGGGATCATGACCTGAGCTGAAGGCAGTCGCTCAACCAACTGCGCCACCCAGGGGCCCCTCTTTTTTTTTTTTTTTTTAAAAAGATTTTATTTATTTATTTATTAGGAAAGAGAGAGAGTGAGAGAGAGAAGGTCAGAGTGAGAAGCGGACTCCCCATGGAGCTGGGAGCCCGATGTGAGACTTGGTCCCGGGACTCCGGGATCATGACCTGAGCCAAAGGCAGTCGCTCAACCAACTGCGCCACCCAGGGGCCCCCCTGTCGAATCTCTTCGTCCTGCGCATAGCTAGGTCAGTTGTATCTTTATGAACGTCTCTTCATTTGAACAGTTGTATTCTGTTTCCTGCCAAGATCCTGGCTGATACCCTGACCTACTGTGTTCAATTTCCAATTCTTTGCAAGTGTTTTGCTTTCTTTTCTGCCTGGATCAGCAGTGTGGCATAGCAGGAAGAGCCCTGGCCTCTTGACGGTTATGGTTTTATTTTTGATGCAGTCGCATACCGACTTGGGTTATTGGTTGGGGACGTTATTTAACTGAGCCTCAGTCTTCTTTTTTTTTTTTTTAATTTTTTAAAAGATTTTATTTATTTATTTGACAGAGAGATCACAAGTAGGCAGAGGCAGGCAGAGAGAGAGGAGGAAGCAGGCTCCCTGATGAGCAGAGAGCCTGATGCGGGGCTCGATCCCAGGAGCCTGAGACCTTGACCTGAGCCGAAGGCAGAGGCTTAACCACTGAGCCACCCAGGTGCCTCCCTTTGCCTATTTTTAATGAAGTTTTTGGTTTTTTGTTTTGTTTTGCTATTGAGTGACAGGAGTTCATTATACATTTTGAAGATTTTATTTACTTTTGTGTTCCTGCCAGTACCTGCCTGGCCATAATAGGTTTGGTAGTTCCTAAATGCTTGGGTTCCTTCCCTGACTCATGACCAACCCATTAGACTTGACCAAGCTGCTGTCTGCTCTGTATGTGCAGTTTTGAGTGTCTTGTGTTTTGGGCCCTTTGGCTGACTTTCTTTCTTTGAAGAATATAAATCAAGAGGGTGGGTTTGGCTGGCTGAAATAACTGGTTACAGCCTGCCTCAGGCGGTGGAATTTTATGTTTGCGGGGAGTGAATAGTGGGCTTCACTCTACCAGGGAAACAGTCTTGTTTGTCCTGTGTACGGCTCTCTCTCCCTGTTTCTTGCCTCTTCTTTTGCATTTTCAGCATCCCGATGATGTCCTTAGTTACCGTTGCTATGGAAGTATTTTAGTGTTTCCTGCAGTGCAGGGCGGTGTGGTGCCTAGAACGCTCTTTAGTGCAGATTTATGATGATGTCCAAGGCATGGGTTTCATTTGCTAATTTTCTGGCCTGGTAACTAGTTGTCATCAGGGGAGTGATGGGCCTTTATTTTGGTCCCCTGATTTATTACACTGATTTTTTTTTTCATGGATTCTAGAATGCTCATCATCTTAAATACTCAACTGATTATTTCACAGAGTATAATGACATAGCGAGCCCCGTCTTGTCATTGAATAAATCAGTGAACAGATGCAGTGTTTTGATACTAACATGGCAAGGGGTGATCTGAGCTTGTTAAAGCACTCGAAATCTTTCAAGGGTGCAGAATTTAAGGATTGAGACTAATAAGTGGAAGAGAGAAAGCTGGGCTCTCTGGAGACTGGGACTCTGGTCTGTTTCATAAAATGGGAAAATAAGTCATGCACGTCACCTACTTGATAGAACTGTTGTAAGGATAATGTGATTAATGTATATAAAAGCAGTTGTAAGCTATACAATGCTGTAAATGCTCTCAAATGCCACCGTGAATAACATCAGCTACAATCTTAATAGTCTTGGCTCTGCATTTGACCTGGTGACCATGAGAAGCAACTTAATCCCCAGTAAAGACCTGAGTTGGCCTCTTTACTAAGCCATCTGGGCAAATAAATGTTCAGGCCATTTTGCAGCATTTTCTTTTTCTTTTCTTTTTTTAGATTTTATTTATTTATTTGTCAGAGAGAAAGCACAAGCAGGCAGAGAGGCAGGTGGAGTCAGAGGGAGAAGCAGGCTCCCTTCCGAGCAAGGACTCCGATGCGGGACTTGATCCCAGCCAGGACCCTTGGGATCATGACCTGAGGCAAAGGCAGCCGCTTAACCAACTGAGCCACCCAGGCGTCCCTCATTTTGCAGCATTTTCAAGGTCATCAGGTTCTGAGTGTTAACCTCTTCTTTCTTCATCTTTTACTGGGGAGGAAAGGGATAATATGACTTTAATTAGGCTAAAATGGAGGAGAAATGTTGATTTTTGTGTGTGTGTGATCTTTTTCAAGTTCTTTAATATAAAGAACTTGTTTGCTGTGTTGGCATCTGTTGCTTGTTTGCTGTATTGGCATATGCTGTTATAATTTTACTCCTCCAAAAACATTTTTTGTGTGTGACTTTGGTTTAGGGTGGACATTCAGCCCCTTACTAGAACACATTTAGGCATGCAGACTTTGCTGTTCCAAAGAAAAGTCCTGAATGCATTAGTGATTTGATTTATGTATTCTAGGTGGGTTTTTTTTTTTTAAGATTTTATTTATTCATTTTAGAGAGAACATGACGGGGGTGGGTGTGAGGGGTTTGTGGAAAAGCAGAGAGGCAGGAAGAGGGAGGGGGGAAAGAATCTCCAGCAGACTCTGTGGTTAGCATGGAGCCCTACATGGGGCTCCATCTCATGACCCTGAGCTCATGACCCTGGGATCATGACCTAAGCTGAAACCAAGAGTCAGGGGCGCCTGGGTGGCTCACTCAGTTAATCGTCTGTCTTTGGCACATGTCATGATCTCAGGGTCCTGGAATCAAGCCCCATGTCGGGCTCCCTGCTCAGTGGGGTCTGTGTCTCCCTCTCCCTCTGCCCCTCCCCCTGCTTGTGTGCACACTCTGTCTCTCAAATAAATAAGTAAATAAAATCTTAAAAAAAAAAGCACACTCATCTTTAAAAACAAACAAACAAGAAAGAAAGAAACCAAGAGTAGGACGCTTAAGGACTGAACCATCCAGGTGCCCCATATGTATTCTTTAAAAAAATCTATCAATTTATTCTAGAGATGCTCCGGAAATTGATATCATTGCAATTAAACAGAATTCTTTTTGAAGCATTTTGTGCCTGACAACTCCAGATATATTCATTATGCAGCTTCTCTTGAAGCATTTTCAATTTGCTCATTTGGAGCAAATTTTTTGTGCTGAATGCAGTTGGTTCCTAGACACTGACTCATTTTCCGAATATGAGTACACTTTTTTTTTTTTCCAATTGACTTTCTCCTGCCAGTATGTCATCCAATTCTTCTTTAGTGTCCTGTCAGAATATGGTCAGCTCATCATGAACAGGAAATGGGCTTCTTGCCCACTCTTACGAAAGTAGAATTAAGTCACATATTTTGATTTTTAAATTATAAGAAAAGGAGAATAAAAGGAACAGCCAGAAACCTAATTTTCAGGCTCAGACTGTTATAAGGAGCTTAAACAAATGAGACATCACAAAACAAAATCTGCAATTTGCAGATTTTTTTGAGTAGAATGCATCAGAATTTCCATTTTACTTTAAATATCCAATAGCTTAATGTGGTCAATATAAATAAACCAAGGAACCAAAGTCTTCTTGGAAGACAACAGTGGTTTCATGTGGGCAGACGAACATCTCAACACAAAAACTTGGCCATATGCTCAGGACTATTTCGATGTATTTAGATTTTTGGCACAAATTCCATCTCTGTCTGTAGAAAACAAACCCATAAGACCTTACAAAGTCAAGGATGAAGAACTCATTTCTCTTAAGTGCTGATAAAGTCAGCCCTAAAAATCAGAATTTTTAGTTCTACCTAATCTAATAATCACTATGACAATTTTTGCAGCCGCGGTTGGTTATGGGGACTGACCAAAGTCACCATTTGTTTAGGATGAAGTTCAGTTATTGAAGCATATAACATATAGCATAGATTTGATTCAGCTACACAGATAATTCACCCCAAAAATGTTCCTTATAGGGATGTCTGGTTGGTTCAGTTGATAGAGCATGTGACTCTCAATCTCAAGGTTGTAAGTTCGAGGCCCACAGTGGGTGTAGATTACTTAAAAATAAAATCTTCAAAAGAAAAAAATGTTCCTCATAAATTACATCAAATTATTTCATTACTTGCCCCAATTTTCCACTTTATTGGGGGTATATGTAGACTTTATTAAAATAATATTGGATAAAAATAGTCTATTCTGCTACAACTTCTCTTCATTGCTAGTTCAAAAATTTCCTCTAAATTTTTGATTGGTGCCAATTTGGAACCAATCTCTTTAAACCTCAATTTCTGCATTTGTGGAGAGGGTATTATTAACTCACTAAAACTATATAAAGCTGTTGCATTGGTTAGTGGAATGGCACAAATTACTAAATATGGGGCCTCACATATGTTAAATGCTCAGTAAATTTAAATATTTTTCACTTTTACTGGTAAAGATGTGATCTTGGAAGTCATTAAACTTTCTCTGGCCTAATTCCTAATTCCTTAGGCATGAAAGACAGTGTCCTGATATAAATATGAAAAAACTCTTAGGATGAATAAATACACTGCTTCCACACACAAAGTAAGTTACAGAATTTAAGCAACTACCCTCATGAATTAATCAAGACATGGTTTTACCTTATTGGTTGATAGATGCTTTGGAGCAGAGCTTGATGTACAAAGCTCACCTGGTTTGGATAATATTTTTATTACTATTTTGCCAATTTTAAAAGTTTTTTTTTTTTTTCAATTTTAAAAGTATTATCTACTACAATGTGATAAGAATTTCAGTGCAAGTAGTTTCTTTGGGACGTGACCCCAGGAGGCATGATCAGGAGTGGTAAAGTAAGACTGGCAAGAAACGAGTGTCATTAAGGGTAACTTGCAGGTCACTGTAGTGGGGGAGGGGGCTCAATTCTACTCGTCCCTCTGAGAGACTTCAAAACCTGTTGGCTTTAAGCAAGGTCATCCATTTTGCTCACGATTGTACATATTGTATGACTTTCTGTGAGTTTTTTTTATAAAGATTTTATTTATTTATTTGACAGAGCAAGTTAACACAAGCAGGGGGAGCAGCAGAGGGAGAGGGAGAAGGAGAAGCAGGCTCCCTGCTGAGTAGGAAGCCCCATGCGGGACTCCATCCCAGGACCCTGGGATCGTGACCTGAGCTGAAGGCAGATGCTTAACCATCTGAGCCACCCAGGTGTCCCTCACTGTCCATGAATTTTACCACATGAAAAATTTTGGGAAGCATTGCTATAAAGCTTGCTTGGCAGAAATACAGAAACTTCTACTGGAGAAAGGAAAACTTAATTAAGTAGTGGGGTCAGAAGGTGTGAGGTCAGAAGTTGGAGGCTTATGGTCAGTCTTTGTATACCTGGAAACCAAAAAGGCAGAAATTCAGGTAAAAGCAGGGTCAATGGGAGGAAACTATAGAGAGGCAAATGAAGGTTTGCATCCCAGCTGTCTGAAAAGTATTGTGGACTGCTTGTGAAGGGCAATGCATTATCTCATTTAATTCTTGTAACAATCATGGGGGTTGGAATCTTTAGTTTTTCCTTCAACCCCTCAACTGAGCCACCCAGGTGTCCCAATATTAGAATTCTCTCTCTCTCTTTTTAAAGATTTTATTTATTTATTTGAGAAAGAGAGAGAGGGCATGCGGGCTTGCAGGAGCCAGGGGAAGGGCAGGGAAGCAGAGAAGCAGACTCCCTGCTAAGCAGGGACTTAATTCCAGGACTCTGGAATCATGACTTAAGCCAAAGGCAGACACTTAACCAGCCGAGCCACCCAGGTGCCCCCCAATATTAGAATTTTCTTAAGTGACAGGAAATTGGTAAGTGAATACCTCATATCGACCTTGGGAAACAGGTTTAAGTTTTGCTTGTGATTTCCAGAGGTAAAAGCAAGAAATGACTCAGGGTCAAGTTAGTCTTGCAAAATACACTAAATTAAGCTTTATCTATATGATTACACTGGTTTTGTCTGCTCAGGGAATTTTCAAGGCTGGTTTCTTTTTTTTTTTTTAAGATTTTATTTATTTACTTGAGACCGAGACAGTGAGAGAGAGCATGAGAGGGGAGAAGGTCAGAGAAGCAGACTCCCTGTGGAGCTGGGAGCTGGATGTGGGACTCGATCCCAGAACTCCGGGATCATGACCTGAGCTGAAGGCAGTTGCTTAACCAACTGAGCCACGCAGGCGCCCTCTTTTTTTTTTTTTTTTTTTTTTATCTTAACACATCTGACAGGTTTTTTTCACAGCATTATAGATTCATTAATGGCAGAAACCTTGAAAGTCATCTGGTTTTTCACCATGATTCAAGAATCCCTCCTACAATTTCCAGATTCAAGATAGTGGTTAACTGGGGCACCTGGGTGGCTCAGTTGGTTAAATGTCCAATTCTTTATTTCAGCTCAAGTAATGACCTCAGGGTCTTGAGATCAAGCCCCAGGTTGGGCTCTGAGGTGAGGGCTTGATTCTCTCTTTCTTTCTCCCTCTGCCCCTGACCACTTGAGCTTGCTCGCTCGCTCGCTCGCTCTCTCTCTCAAAAAAAAAAAAAAGGAAAATTCTAATATTATAACCAATCACTGTGAAGAATAAATAGTCACTGCTTTCTCACTGTATGAGCTACTTTATAACAATATATAACAATTTAACTATGAGCCTCATTCCATGTTCCTGATTTACAAACTGTCTTTTTGGTGTGTGCACTGTGAACTTTTACTAATTACCACTTTGGTGATTCACTGATTTTACTTCTGTTATTTCTGAACTTTTGACATGTGCTAAGCCATCCATACTTCCTATAATTTAAGAACTATTTCTAAAAAAAAAAAAAAGAACTATTGCTTACAGGGATACCTGTGTGGCCCAGTCGGTTAAGTGTCTGCCTTTAGCTCAGGTCATGATCCCAGGGCGCTGGGATCAAGCCCCACATGGGGATCCTCACCTGCTTCTCCCTCTCCCTCTGCCTGTTGATCCCTCTGCGTGTGCTCTCTCTCTCTGACAAATAAATAAATAAAATCCTTAAAAAAAGAATTATTTCTTCATTAAGAATTTAATTTCTTGTTTATTTCAGTGGGCACTAAATATTTTTGAGTTACCTTTGATTTGATACTAATAAAAATGGCTTGTTAATTGTTTAAAGCATTGATCATTAACTACTCTCTTTAATTAGATCAGAATATGCTGTTTGAATCAATAATAGCTCAGGCAACCAGAGGCAATTAAAATAATTGAGCATGAGAAGGTTGTGAGTTAAAAGCTAGAAATGGAAACAAATATGAAGCCCAACTACTGAAAAATGCAGGACAGATTATGTTAAACTGTATCATAGAGAAGATATGAGGGACACTCAGAATTAAGTGCACCGTAAAGAGGGGCGGTTGAACCATAGGAGTTGAGCATAGAGAAGCAGGAGCAAAATTGTTTTTGGCTATGCAGTGTTCTTTGGGCTTTAAGAGAGTAACAGCTCTTGTTTTTGGTTTTGCGATTTCAGTGAGATTAGAATAGCCCTATGAACATTTCTAAGGTGTTGGGGGCAGATGAAAGGTGGTAAGATTTATGTAAATTGCCACTTCAGTAGGGGGGCACTTGCTGGCTCACATCCCTCCTTGGTCTGGAGGAACTATGAGGGTTTCCTTCAAATCAGGAATGTAGCCAGAATGCCCACTAGGTGGTGCTCAAATTACTGTATGGAATTCTGTGACCTCTACCTAGCAGGATATAAGGATATTAAAGGTTAGAACCAAAAGGCAGAACACGTTCTACAATTTGAGCCTCAGGATGTGAAGTTTTCATATATTGAGATACCATGGCTTTTAAAAAAATATAACGTGATATCAAAATGTCTATGCACAAAGGGTGAAAAAAAATGCTACCTCAGAGGCAAGGTTAATATTGTTGGTAGGAAAGTGAATTTCATTCACTATTTTTTTCTATTGGGTTTAAGAATAATTGTGATACACTGGGTTCTGGGGTATTTATGAAGATTTTAATTTATGTTTCATTTCATTTGGCCATCAACATTGTGAAGAATTTGTTTTTCCACATTTGTACAGTCTTTCAATATCATCTCCAAAATGCATAAGATGTGGATTGATAACTCTATAAAAGCAACGATTTGGGGCCCCTGGGTGGCGCAGTAGGTTGAGCGACTGCCTTCGGCTCAGGTCATGACCCCGGAGTCCTGGGATCGAGTCCCACATCGGGCTCCCAGCTCCATGGGGAGTCCGCTTCTCACTCTGACCTTCTCTCTCTCACTCTCTCTCTTTCCTAATAAATAAATAAATAAAATCTTTTAAAAAAAAAAAGCAATGATTTGGAAGAAAGGGGGTAAAAGGGTAAGCAGAATGAAATGCCAATTGCTGAAGCAAGGAAGCAGGGCTAGAGTGAAAAGGAGATGCCATTACTGCTGATTGGTTTCAGATTACCTCAGGCACTATTTATCTATCGACTCTATCTTATCTATCTTTCTTCTTCATCTCCTCCTCCCCCTCCCCCTTCTCTCCTCCTCCTCCTCCTCCTTCTTCTTCATAATATCTGTACTCAATGTGGGACTCAGACTCACGATCCCAAGATCAAGAATCTCATGCTCTACCGATCGAGCCTGCCAGGCACTCCACCCCCCCAGGCACAATTTTAAAATACTATATATGTTCTGCCTTTTGGTTTTAACATTTTTTTTTAAAGATTTTATTTATTTATTAGAGAGAGAGAGGCTGAGAATGAGAGGGAAGAAGGTCAGAGGGAGAAGCAGACTCCCCGCAGAGCTGGGAGTCCGATATGGGACTGGATCCCGGGACTCCGGGATCATGACCTGAGCTGAAGGCAGTCGCTCAACCTAC
Source organism: Nasua narica (assembly GCA_028533885.1). Taxonomy (NCBI): domain Eukaryota; kingdom Metazoa; phylum Chordata; class Mammalia; order Carnivora; family Procyonidae; genus Nasua; species Nasua narica. Next base: position 85,320,022 of record CM052802.1, on the reverse strand, counting down.
TGAGCCACCCAGGTGCCCTTGGTTTTAACATTTAATATGGTCCTGGATCAATCCAGATATTGCTTTCTCCAGTCCTCCTCTTGGACTGCCAGGCAGCTAGAGGGGCACCTTACATCAGGGGAGTGTGGTACTATGCAAAGTCAGGTTTTGGACAGAGGGCTGAGGTTCTGGTAGATGGTAACTTTAATGTGTTCCTCCTTGCTCTCACTGCCAACCCGATGTAGTTCCCGCTCCTGAGCTACTCAGGTCCTGGGTCTGAGGTGGCTAGCTTTGCCGGGGTCCTCATGAAATAGCACCTTGGACTTTATCCCCAAGGGCCAAATGGAATCCCCTTTCACTCTTGCCGAAAAGGTAACAAAAACGTCCATAGCAACAGTTGTCATAATAGCAAACATTGAAAACCATCCACACATCAATTAGTCGCAGAATGAATGAATCAACTGTGATACATTTATAGAATGGAATACTCTATAACACAGTACTGATAAAGAAGGAACTAGAGCTCCATGTTTCCATACAAAACAAGCAAGTAGCAGTGGTGGTATACTTCAGTATGATATAATGAATAAAAAGTTAAAAACCATCAAACAATACTATATATATGTATACACACACACACACAGAGACATATAGACATACGTAGTAAAAGTAAAGGATAGTAGTTACTTTAAGGGAAGAGCATGGGTTGGGGACACATATACAGGGACCTTAATTTTAACTATAATATTGTGGTTTTTGAGCTGAATGGTGATGGAGACATGATAATGACGATATACTTTTTTGCTTGTCTCAAATGATTAAAAAGAAGAATGGGAGAAGGTGAGGAAGATAAGGAAGAAGAGAACCAAAAGAAGGGAGAACAGGGGAGGAAGAGGAAGAAGACAACTAAGGAGCAGGAACGGGAACTGGCAGGCCAGTGAGTTCCAGGAGGTATGTGATTTAGGCAACCGGTCAGCACCATCAGGGCTCCTGGCTGGCTCGCTTGGAAGAGCATGTGACTCTTGATCTTGGGGTCATGAGTTCCAGCCCTGTGTTGGGTGTAGAAATTACTTACATAAATAAAACCTAAAAAAAAAAAAAAAAAAAAAGTCCCCACCACCAAGTAGAAACTTGGTACAAAAAGGGAATACTGAGAGGATGAATCTGAAGTCAGATTGTGTGACTGCTAGGAACATCAGATGAAACAGGACAGGAAAGCACCCTTTCAAATGGAGCAGATTCATTCATTCATCAAAATGTATTTGTTAACTATATGTGCTCTGCTCTGTGCAAGGGCACAGCAGTGGACAAAACAGCCAAAAATCCACCTTCATGGAGCTCAGCTATCTGGCAAGCAGAGTCTTTCTGTGTCCAACCTGTTTGTGTGGAACTTCCCAGGGAGGCACCCAGGGTAGGAGAGGGGTTCATTCATCCTACAGATATGCGCTGAGCACTTCCCAGATGGCACCCCCTGCTGGATGCTGAGGCTATGGAATGAATCCCTCAGGGAGAGCCACATATGCACGGAGACATTTGCAGCTCAGTGTGTTGGAGGAACGCACAAGCGACCTCGGGACGGAAGTGGTGGGGAGTGTTGGGAGTCTGCTTCTTCTTGGCCATGGAGTTGATGATCTTGGAGGACCGTGACAGGAATCAGTGTCAGTGTCAGAGAGTCAGTGTCAGTTACCCGCATGAATGAAAGATTCTGCCTGTGGACCGTATCTAACATTAAGCTCTGTGCTCTAGGGGACTGGGAGGGATCTGTTCTCCAAACCTGTCCCCCTATCCTATTGTCTGCTCTCCTAGCGTTAGTATGTCATTATTAGAGACTCATTCTATTGCCTTGATACTCTTTTATTATCTTGAATAACAAGCTATTGTAGCAAGATATTTTATAAATTCTTTATACTCTGATTTGTAACTTAATGTTTTGACAAGAGCTGTGTCCCCAAAATGTCTCGTTGACAATAACCTATCTGACATTCTGAGAGACATAATATAATACTATGTATGGACAAAATGTGTCTGTGTTCTTATTTTCATCTTCCCATTTTCTGGGGTTTGAAGAGGATTGTAAGGAAAAGAGGAACTGTGGGTGAGGAGTGGCTTCAGCCGGGAAGGGACTCATGAAGGAGGCGGGAAAGGTTGTGCAGCGGTTGGAGAGGGGGCCTAGTTAAGAACCGAGAGACAGACTAGGAGACCTCTTCCATCAACATTGTTCTGGAACTCTATGGAATATTTCCCCCTGCCCCGAGTGATAATGACAATTGATACAATGAAGCAAATAAGAAAACAAAGTGTGTATTCATTGGGTGATTGATTTTGTGTCTACTACTTGCCAGGTATGTGCTGGGCACTGGTGCCCAGCACTAGGAGCATGGCGTGAAGCATCCGTTAAAGGCAGTTGCTTGTGACTGGGCGTGAAGCATCCGTTAAAGGCAGTTGCTTGTGACTGCTTATAGTGTTTGCTCAGCTACTCAGAGGGGTGAAATTATGGTCTGTGAAACCTAAGCCCAGCTCACTGAGGGCATGGTACTAGAGGTTTGGCGTTAAAATCATGTCTTCAGGGGCGCCTGGGTGGCTCAGTCATTAAGGATCTGCCTTTGGCTCAGGTCATGATTCAACGGTACTAGGATCGAGCCAGCAGGGAGCCTGCTTCTCAAGAACCTCTCCCACTCCCCCTGCTTGTGTTCCCTCTCTTGCTGTCTCTCTCACTCTGTGTCAAATAAATAAATAAAATCTTTTTTAAAAAATAGAAGAAAATAAAATCATGTCTCTAAATCTTATCTTAAGAGGAACTTGAGCTGTAAAGGTTTTATAGGGGGGGAAGCCACACATTAGATTCGGAAAATTTTACTGCTTACCTATCCGGTCTCTCTCTTTTTAAACTTCTGGAAATTGCATTCCCTCAGTTTGGGAGGAGTAGGAAATCCCTGCTTCACCCTTTTTTAGTTCCCACATGGGTAGATTGCTTTTAAGCTGTCGAGGAAATAGCTTAAGATACTACTAGAGAAGTTGCTCTCAGCATTTTGAACTTTTGTGGGTCAGTAACTGCAGTGTCCTGGGGAGAATTTCCAGGAATTCAGGACTCCTGGATTGGTCCACACCAGGCAGGATGTAGCCACCCCCTTTTTAGAGAACTGTATGACCAGATTGGGGCGTTTTTCTCTGCATATAGGAGCTTAGCAGAAGGTGGGTTGCTTTGGGCAGGAGGGCACATAATGAATGTAGTGAATGGAATTTGTGTCATTCCAAAAATGTTTGAGGCCCTACTGTGTGCCAACACTGTGCTAGGATCTAAGGTGGAAAATAGCAAAGTTCTTGTCCTCACGGAGCTCACAGACGAGGGAGTAAGACAGATCAATCTAAGGTAAATGCTAAAAACAGGCAAAGTATGGTATTCTGGCAGTATGGGTTGAGTGGGGGGCAGGGAAGCCCTGAGCTGAATGCCTTGCTCAGGAGGAGCCCTTAACCAGGGGAGGATTTGGGAAAGGGGTGTCCACATTGAGGACATCCCACATGGACGAGGTAGGCTGGGGGCCTGTAAGTGGTTCCCTTCCAGAAGGGAAGAGGGCAAGAGGTGAGGCTGCAGAGGAGGGCAGAGCCCAGACGTCACGAGGTACCTCGACTGCCACGCTGAGGAGTCCGGACGGCACCCTCAACGCTCCACAGGGACTTTGAGGGATCCGGAGTAAGGCAGTGAGCTTTTAAAAGGGGTTTTGTTTCCTTACTTTTTTCTTTAATTTTTGTATTTTTTCTTATGAGATTTAAAAATTCTCACTGAAGAAAATCTGGAGGTTATAGGAGGGTATAAAATGAAAACACAAAAACAACCTTTAACTCCACCACACAGAGATAATCTTGGCCGGTATATTGGTATATTTGGTATATAACTTTTTACATATTTGTGACCATTTTATGTATAAAACTCTATTTGGCTTTTCTTCACAGATGGAACTTTCAAGACCCCACAGCTTAGCCTGCACATGGCGGCAGCTTCTAGCACTACTTCCTGATAAATCCTCACTCCCTACAATAGTTTTTTTTTTTTTTTTTTTAAGATTTTATTTATTTGAGGGACGCCTGGGTGGCTCAGTTGGTTGAGCAGCTGCCTTCGGCTCAGGTCATGATCCCAGCGTCCTGGGATCGAGTCCCACATCGGGCTCCTTGCTCGGCAGGGAGCCTGCTCCTCTCTCTCTGCCTCTACCTGCCTCTCTGCCTGCTTGTGTTCTCTCTCTGTTAAATGAATAAATAAAATCTTTAAAAAAAAAAGATTTTATTTATTTGAGAGAGAGTGAGAGTGCACAAGCAGGGGGAGCAACAGAGGGAGAGGGAGAAGCAGACTCCCCAACTGAGCAGGCAGTCTGATGCAGGGGGAGGGGGTGACTCCATCCCAGGACCCTGGGATCATGATGTGAGTCAAATGAAGGCAGATGCTTAACTGACTGAGCCACCCAGGCGCCCCTTCCCTAAGATAGTTACAAGTGGTCTGCAGGTGTTTCTCCTTATGTTTTAAAAAAGTAATAAAACTCACTGTCTGCATGATCTTGGCCAGTTTAAACCCTGAGTCTGATCCAACAGTTACTGGCATTGCTCAAAGCCAATACTAAATGATTTATGATCGGTTCTCAAGTTCTCAGTTAAGTTACTCGGTCCTCACAGATCATCCAAGGAAAACATCGAGTACTGGCAAAAGCCACCACTAATGATCGAAGAGACTATCCCAGACCTCATTCCTAGACCCTCTGCTTGTTCCTTTTCACTATCTGATGTGACTTCCTTCAAAAAACACCCTTGGGGAAAAAAAAAAAAACACCCTTGGTACTTATTTGTCCTGTCTTAGGGGATGACCAAGTGACAGGTGTGTGTGTGTGTGTGTGTGTATTTCTCACTATATTGTATGTTTTTGAGAGTAAGATTGTATATTCTTCATTTTTACAAATTGTACGGTGCACAGCATGGTATCTTGCTATTACATGCTAAATACATAGTCTTACAGCTTTATCTAATATCTTTTAGAATGTAAATTCTGTTGGGTATCTCCAGCTGCTTCCTAAGTAGTTCTACTTCAATAATCTGATTTCACTGCAAATTACAAAAGGGTAAAATTAAAATAACCGCACTCCCCTCCACCTCTACCGTCTCTTCCTGTGATGGGCTGAATGATATCCTTCCAAAATTCAAATGTTGAAGTCCTAACTCCCAGTTCCTTGGTATGTGACTATATTTGGAAATATGGTCTTTAAGAAGTGATTAAGATGAAATGAGGTCTAATGGGCAAACCCTAAGCTACTATGACTGGTGTCCTTATAAGGAGATTGGGACAAAGACAGAAGGAAGACTAAGTGAAAACACCAGCAAGAAGGTGGTTATCTACAAGCCAAGGAAAGAGGCCTCAAAAGAAACCAACCCAAGCAACACCTTGATTTTGGACTACTTGTCTGTACGACTCTGAGGATATAAATTTATATTGTTTAAGCCACTAGTCTGTGGTACTATGTGATGGCAGCCCAAGTAACTAATACATCCTCTTCTCATCTGGTCTCTTCTTCCTTCCCTTCTTCTTCCTCTTCTTTTTTTTTTTTTTTCCCAAGATTTTATTTATTCATTTGAGACAGAGAGAGAGAGAGAGAGCGAGAGAGTGAGCATGAGAGGGGAGAAGGTCAGAGGGAGAAGCAGACTCCCCGTGGAGCTGGGAGCCCGATGTGGGACTCGATTCTGGGACTCCAGGATCATGACCTGAGCCGAAGGCAGTCATCCAACCAAAGGAGCCACCCAGGCACCCCTCTTCTTCTTCTTCTTCTTTTTTTTTTTTTTAAGATTTTATTTATTTATTTGTCAGAGAGAGAGAGAGAGCACAAGCTGGCAGAGTGGCAGGCAGAGGCAGAGGGAGAAGCAGGCTCCCTGCTGAGCAAGGAGCCCGATGTGGGACTCCATCCCAGGACCCTGGGATCATGACCTGAGCCGAAGGCAGCCGCTTAACCAACTGAGCCACCCAGGCATCTCTCTCTTTTTTTTTTTTTTTAAATTAATATACTTTCTTTACCTGAATGATAAGCTGGCTTTCCTAATGCTCCTCAATATTTCTTTACTTACCAGCACTCTCTCAGGCATATATATTTGGAGGTGTCTTTTCCAACACTTTCAAACCCTTTTATCATCACTAAATATTTGTTTGGCTTGCTTGCTTTCCCTTTATTGGCATCGCTATTATTCTGGTCCACTCAATGTTGATTCTTATTTAATAGTCTCAACACATTTCTCTCTACATACAGATCTTGGTATCTGATTTTTCTTTTATGATACAGTCCTATTATGTACTAAGGGCAACTCATACTGAATGATTGACAGTTTGACCATGTCAGATTGTTGTCTTTCTTGGAAGTGCCTCTTCTCTTCTGCAAGGCCTAGTAATTTGTGGATCTAGACATGTAACTACATGCCTTCTTTTCTTTCTTTTAATTTTTTTAAAAAGATTTTATTTATTTATTTGACCGAGAGAGAGAGGAGAGAGATCACAAGTAGAGGCAGGCAGAGAGAGAGGGGGAAGCAGGCTCCCCACTGAGCAGAGAGCCTCGGTGTGGGGCTCGATCCCAGGACCCTGGGATCACAACCCGAGCTGAAGGCAGAGGCTTTAACCCACTGAGCCACCCAGGTGCCCCTCTTTTAATTTTAAAGTTTATTTATTTTTTATAGTAATCTCTACACCTAACGTGGGGCTTGAGCTCACAACCCCAAGACCAAAGAGTCTCATGCTTTTTTGACTGAGCCAGCCAGGCACTTGCCTTCTTGCTAGCCTCTCATCTGACTTCTTCTGACTTTGGCATATGTCCTTGACTTCCTTAGTCTCCACCTCTTAATCTATATGTCTGCTCTATTCTTACACATGGATAGTATAAAATGCTAAGCTAATACTGACTATCCCCTATAACCAAATTGGTGCTTCTCCATATATTTTATCATATATACAAGTGTTAGATACTGAGGATTAACCTAGGGTCATGTTAAGATTTTTTGGTTTAGTCTCAGTCTTTTACTAGCTTGTGACTTTGGGAGAATCCTATGACTTTTTTTCAGCTTCAACTCTAAGGTGAAGATAATAATATTTAATTTCACTTGAGTATTATGCAGAAAAATAGATAATGTGAAACATTTGTAGGGCACTAAGAAAGCAATATTTGGTGTTATTTGTTGTTATTGGCCTTGACATTTCCCATATTGTCCTTCATTGCCATTGGTCCATCTTCCCAAGTTCCTGGTAATCTTCTCAAGGGCCCAGATCATGGGTCATATATTTTTTCTGATTCCTACAGCCTCTAGTTGTTGTTTCATGAACACTGAAATTAAAAAAGCTGTCCCCTAAAATCACAGTAGTTGAAAAGCCTTACAAGTAGGGTGACTATTCAATGTACTTCATATGGGGTGGGTCTGGTTTACCCTTGCTATCCCTGCATAATTTTAGCACCCTCCCCACCCCCAGTAAAAGTGTACTTATGTGGACAACGTATCATAGCATCACCCACCCCATCAGTGGCCCTGCTTAAAAAGACCCATGGAGTTCATTTCCCAAAGATAAGAGGGGCATGGGGCAAACTTTCTCTGAAGGAACAAAAGTCTGAAGATAAAGAGACTTGAATCTAAAAGTAAAAGTTCTATTTAGGAGAATATTTCAGCTAAAAGCCTGTGGGTAAATTTATTTTCCTTCATTGTTCAGAGGTCAGATAAGATAAACCAGCTGCACTTGACTGCGGTGTTGCCAAGTGTAGTCTTAGAATTTAACTTTTGGCCGACATGCTTGGGTGCCGTATAGCTTGAAAAGCTATTAATCAGACAGTTTAAGTGTGTGTTGTTAAAAGCTAAAAATGTAGTCTGTATTCTGATTTTAAATAGTTTTTGTTTTTCATTACCCATGTGATACATGTACACGGTATTGGTGTGCCTAGCTAAAATGATGTCACATAGAGGGGTGCCTGGGTGGCTTAATTGGTTACACGTCTGACTGTTGATTTCAGCTCAGGTCAAGATCTCAGTGTCATGAGATCGAACCCTCTCTCTTTTTTTTTTTTTTTTAAAGATTTTTATTTATTTATTTATTAGGAAAGAGAGAGTGAGAGAGAGCATGAGAAGGGAGAAGGTCAGAGTGAGAAGCGGACTCCCCATGGAGCTGGGAGGCTGATGTGGGACTCGATCTCGGGACTCTGGGATCATGACCTGAGCCGAAGGCAGTCGCTTAACCAACTGAGCCACCCAGGCCCCCCCCCCCGCCCAAACCCTCTCTTGAACCCTGCGTCTGACTCTGTGCTCAGCAGTGAGTCTACTTGAGATTCTCTCCCTCTCCTGCCGTCTCCCATCCTGCTTAGGCATAGAATAAAAATAAGTCCCTCCCTTTATCATTGCTCAACCATTCACTCTCCCTTTCCATATGTGAATAGCACAAAAGAAAGACTGAGTACAAATAAATTTTGTACATTGTAATGTAATATAAAAAACGTTACAGGCTCAAAACAGTTTATGCAATATGATCCCATTTATATATATTTATATATAAGCATATTTAAATATATATAAACACATATAAATAAACTTTAAGCATTTTTGTATATCCATTAAAAATACATGGAAAGAAATACAAAAAAATTAATAGTTATTTCTAAGTGGTAGAGTGTTAGAGTTTTTTTACTTTGTCATATTTTATACTAATTTTTATAATAAAGATATATTTCATAATTAGAAAAAGGAAATCCTCACTTTTTGTTTTAAACAATTAGAATTCCAGTTTTACTTTAACCATAAGTCATCCATTTAAGTGCTTTTTTTTCTTGTCTCTCCCACCAGCTGGTGAGAGGAAATCTGCCAACATTTTTGGTACCAATAATTACTTCCACATATCAAATACATCTATATTCTGGAATAAGATTATCTTTTATCAGTAAGAATTGGATTTTGTAAAAATAACATTTCAGATAGGGAATGCCCGATCCAGGGCCTAGAAGTTTAACCAGCACCAAACTACTATTTTATTTTGGAGTGAATTAGTCTACATTAATTCTATTAAAAATTAAAAAAAGGGTCCTACATTTCTCTTCTTGCAATGGAAATGTTTGGCATGAGAAAAGGCTAGTTCTGCGTGAGAGGATATTGTGATTTAATGAGTTAGAATTATAGTCTTTAGCTTTGTTCTTAACAAACTGACTGATTTTAGAGAAATAAAAAGAAAGTGCATGGAAGGGATAAAAGAAAATATAGAATTTCCAGGCACGAACAGAAGAACTCCATATATCTTCTGAATGGCACGTCCTAATTGCCCAAGTCCTACTGTTTATGTCCATGTAAACAGTTCTGCAGGCACCTTGACTCCTTGTTTGCAGAACTGAGTGCATCCCCTTCTTCCTACACATCTTCCATTGATTGCTTGGTTCCCCAACGTAAGAACAAAACCATCTTCCCCAACCCCAGATTGAAATAACCTACGTCTGGGTAGGAAGAATGTAGGAACTGGCACAACATCTTCTCCTGTAAGGACATACTCCTGCCAAAATTGTACAACATGAGTTCATCGTGAGGAAGCATGGGCAGTCTACAGAACAACTGGTTAGTGTTCTTCAAAAGTGTCAAGGACACAAAGGACAAGGGAAGGCTCAGGAGCTGTCTCATATATAGGAGACCAAGGAAACATGGTAGCCAAATGTACCCTGGGATCCTGGATGGCAAAGAAAGACATCAGTGGGATACCATCTTTGGGGTCTGCTGATGAAGCTCGATAGGGTAATTTTTGGTGCTACTTTATACTTTTTTATAAGTCTGAATTATTTCAAAGTGGAAATTTTAAAAAAGTAGACATCATTAAAAAAAGAGTATCAGTTTGCAGACTGATACCCCATGCTAACAGAGTGACAACACGGAAGGAGTGAGGAGTAGATTTGTGGAACTGGCTTAGGGAGGCTGGCCATGCAGGGCACATGGGGGCTTGACCCTACAAAGCAGAGCTAGAGGCAGATGGGAGAAGAGTTAAGTATCAGCCCGGAAAGCAAAGTTTTAACTGCTAGAAAAGTGGGCTTTTGTGTAAAGGAGTGGATTCCCCTTCATTCTCTCCCTCCAAATTCTGAGAAGCATTTGCTTTTCTTTTTTAAACAGTAAAAATTGTGAGTTTTTTTTTTTTTTTTAAATTGTGAGTTTTGTTCTGTTATTTTCATTTGTGTAAGATGATAGTCAAGCCCGGGACCCTTGGATGGCTCAGTTAGTTAAGTGTCTGCCTTCAGTTCAGGTCGTGATCCCAGGGTTCTCGGATGGAGTTCCGTATTAGGCTCCCTGCTCAGCGGGGAGCCTGCTCCTCCCTCTGCCTGCCTCTCCGCCTGCTTGTTCTTTCTCTCTCCGTCAAATCAGTCAATCAATCAATCTTTTTTTAAAAGGTTTTATTTGTTTATTTGACAGAGAGAGATCACAAGTAGGCAGAGAGGCAGGCAGAGGGAGAGGGGGAAGCAGGCTCCCCGCTGAGCAGAGAGCCAGATGTGGGGCTCCATCCCAGGACCCTGAGATCATGACCTGAGCTGAAAGCAGACACCTACCTGACTCAGCTACCCAGGTGCCCCTCAATCAATCAATCTTAAAATAAAAGAGGATAGTTAAGCCCAAGGTGATGTACTGCTACAGAAGTTAAAAATAATGTATAGAAAATGCATTTTGAAATAAAACACAGGTGTAGTAGAAAAACAAAACAGAACAAATCTAAATCATTTTGATTCTGCATTCTCCTCCCTGCCTCCCCTCTCCTATTCTCCCATGTCCCATTTATCACCTGCCAGTTCTTTTTTTTTTTTTCTTAAGTTTTTATTTAAATTCCAGTTGGTTCACACACACTGTAATATTAGTTTCAGGTATAGAACTGAGTGATTCAACACTTACCTACAACACCTGGTTCTCATCACAAGTGCCCCTCTTAATTCCCATCACCTATTTCACCCATCCCCTACCCACCTCTCCTCTGGTAATCATCGGTTTGTTCCTATAGTTAAGAGGCTCTCTTGGTTTGCCTCCCCTGCCATGTTCATTTGTTTTGTTTCTTGAATTTCACATGAGTGAAATCATATGGTATTTCTCTTTCTCTGACTGACTTATTTTGCTTGGCATTATACTCTCTAGCTCTTTCCACATCATTGCAAATGGCAAGCTTTCATTCTTTTTGATGGCTGAGTAATATCCCATTATATTTCTATACCACATCTTCTTTATCCATTCAACTGGTGATGAAACTTTGGGCTCTTACCGTAGTTTGGCTATTGTTGATAATGCTGCTATAAATGTTAAGATGCATGTATCTCTTCAAATTAGTATTTTTGTATTCTTTGGCCAATGCCCAGTAGTGCACTTGCTGGGTTGTAGGGTAGTTCTAGTTTAACTTTTCGAGGAACTGCCATACTGTTTTCCACAGTGGCTCCCCAGTTTGCATTCCCACCAACAGTGCGAGAGAGTTCTCCTTTCTCTGCCTCCTTGCCAGCATTGTTGTTTCTTGTGAAACACACATCTTCTAAGATGAAATCAGAATGAAATAGGAAAAGGGCATCAACCCTTCTGGATTTGCCAACTGGTGCTTGCAGAAGAGAAAGACCCACATGCTGCACCCCCACTTTCA
>CM052802.1:85251750-85307914 GCA_028533885.1 Nasua narica | reverse complement strand
AATGAATATGAACCACGAAGGAAAGATCATATCTCTCACTTTATTTTACGCCTTGCTTATTGCCAGTCGTGAGTATACATTTATGCTCTCACGGTCGAATCTGATATCTTGGGTTATAAATTGGTACACGGGAAGCTGACATGTATTGTACTGAACATCGAAAAACTCAGAATAACATCAGAAACTGGTTATTCATAAGTTGAACACTGCTGTGGCGAATTATTTGAAACTAGTCGTTTACTAAAAAATTTTGAAAAAAGTTCTGTTGTAAAATTTGCCCATCGAAACACTTGTTAGCTTCGTGGGACAGGTTCTTCACTTGGGATTTGAAATTGGAGGGGATTTCAATAAGAAGGACCTTTGCTACTGTTTGCCCAGAAAAAAATAGTGGCACTATTTCTAAGAAATAATAACTCAAACATGTATTTGGTACAGATTTTTAGAAGTTGAGATGTGTATGTTAGTGGCCATTAGATTAAGAGTGGCCATTTCCTTTGCTAGTCGGTTTGTTATAATATAGTGCCACCCAGAGGGAGAAGGAGTTAATTGCTTCTTTTTTTTTTTTTTAGACTTTGTGTTTTTTTCCCTGTATTAATTTTGACTAAATAACATACTCATTGTAAGTTTTTTTTTTCTGTTTCTTTCTATTAAAAGGCTCAAAAAAAAAAAAAAAAATAAAAGGCTCATCCATTGAGAATCTTGAAATTGTTTACTATCACAAGATTATAACTGAGAACTTACTGTGTTTGGTTCTGGAGTTCTTTTTTGTAAAAAATCATGTGCAGTTTATGTACTTTATGAAGTAAATGGATTGCTGACAGTCTGTGAAAGTCACTTTGGAAAAAAACCTAAATCATGTTTTATATGCAGTAGTATAAGTAACAATAATGTCCATTGTGTATTTTATGAATTAATATATTTGTATGTTGGCTTTTAAAAAGGTATACTTACACATATTAAATTTTGTAAGATTATAAACTATAAAGCTATAAGCAAAGTTTACTTTCAGAGTTTCTCTGATCATAATCTATTCAGAGATAAAGTTACCTTTAAAAAATTTGGTGTTTATTTGGCATTGATGAAACCACCTTGGACTGAAGGACTATCCCGTTTTCTGATGTAAATGACTATTTTGCAGTTAAATGCAATGAACTGTTTTATGTCATTTGATAATCAGCTCGGCTCAAGGTATTCTTTAGTTCTTTTAATCTTATCTTCATAATACCTCTCCCCATGTTCAGCATATCCCTGCTAGATTGTGGTGTGTATCTATACTGTTTATCATAATACAGGGCTTTATGCTTTTACTTCTGTCTTTTGGCATCTCGTGTTTGAAATTTATTTCATAAAAATTTCTTGGATTTAATAATTGGTGAACTTTTAAAATAATCACTGGCTTTTCATTTATGATTACCATTTCTTGTGTCCATTTCAGTGAGGATCTTAGACGCTGGTTCATTCAACAAGAAATGGATCTCCTTCGATTTCGATTCAGTATTTTATCCAAGGACAAAATTCGAAATTTCTTAAAGGATAGCCATTTGCAATTTGAGGCTGTAAGTATAGTTTTGTATCCATTTTCAAATTGTTTTCATCATTCATCCCTTTCTGTTAACCTTAAGTACGAGTATTAATGTGTGGAATTCTTTGTGTTTACATTTTCTTCTGATGTACCTGAAAGCATAGCTGTTGGCTTTGCACAACAACGACCCTTTCCCTTTCCACGACTAGAAGAAAAGGGATTCCTTAGTACCGAAGTCTCATGTTTAGTGATTTTGTTAAATGTGACTTGTGAAAGCACAAAAAAATTTAATTTATAAAGGTTCATCTTTAACTACAGTCTTCTAGGCCAAAGATTTAAAGCTAATAATATGTTAAAGTAAATAGAAAATTGGTAGGTAGTATTTATTTCCAATAATAAAATGTAGTTTGGACTTTATTTTAAAAGTTAGTTGTTGGTAAAATCTCTGGAGACTTTTAAAAATTATTTTGCAGACATATTTGAATTTACATATTATAACCATATAAAAAATGTCTGGGATATATTTGGCAGGTTTAAGTATTGTGGGTGGAAATAGGATTTATGTCTTTTAGGTTGATCTGTGCTGTAGTGGGAAGGCAGAAAATTTCTGTTATGGAGGACTTTAGTTGTAGTAGGATTGGGTGAGTCTCTGTTTTGGTTTTAGAATGAGTGACTTGAGGCCGAATAAAGTAGAGGTTAGAGTGAACGACATTGTTCTGAGAAGTGGAAAATATACCCACCGTGTACAGAAACAGTGTGGGTTATTGAGTTGGTAGAAAGAGATGGCATGGAGGGAAGTAAACGAGCATTTGGTAGACATTTAGTGTTGACTACATGTAAGAGAGGCACTTTACAGTTTCTCTCCTTTCTCCTAAGAGCCCCATGAGATTTCTAAATAACATCTACATGGGCGTAGAAAAGCGTTGAGCCCAGATCATCTGATCCAAACCCCATGCATTTTCCCATTTTTTTTTTAAAGATTTTATTTATTTATTTGAGAGAGAGAGCACGAAAGAGAGCATGAGAGGGGAGAAGGTTAGAGGGAGAAGCAGATTCCCTGTGGAGCTGGGAGCCCGATGTGGGACTTGATCCCGGGACTCAGGGATCATGACCTGAGCCTAAGGCAGTCGCCCAACCAACGGAGCCACCCAGACGCCCCCATTTGTTTTTATCTTAGCTCTTTACTGAAGTCCATTATTGCTAATATCAATTACAGTTACTTTATCCTTTCATATTAAAAATAGTTTATTTTTTCCTGTTGTTGAAATGAATAGAGGGGGGCGTCTGCGTGGCTCAGTCAATTAAATGTCTGACTCTTAATCTCAGCTCAGATCTTGATCTCAGGGTTGTGAGTTCAGTCCCCACATTAGGTTCCATGCTGGGTGCTGGGCATGAAGCCTACTTATAAATAAGTAGATAGATGGATAGATAGAAATAAATAGAGACGTGTCCTTGAGAATATATTTTTTATTCTTTTTTTTTTTAAAGATTATTTATTTGAGAGAGAGAAAACACGAGCAGGGGGATGGGAGGGGCAGAGGGAGAGGGAGAAGCAGACTCCCCACTGAGCAGGAAGCCCCATGGGGGGCTCGGTCCCAGGACCCTGGGATCATGACCTGAGCGGAAGGCAGATGCTTAACCAACTGAGCCACCCAGGTGCCCCTAAATTTCTGTTTTTTAAAGTGTCTCAGTATATTGTCAAGTATAATTTTTTTAACCAAAAACCATGTTTTTTTTAAACTTCACAATTTAATTATGTACAGATAAGTGTACTGTATACTTTTCATAACTGTATAGCTGATCATAACTGATCATATAGCTGACCATAACTGTATAGCTCTATGAAGTATCACAAAGTGATCATTACCAGTTAAGAAATAGTATATTGATATCACCTGTGCACCTTGTGCCTCCTCTTATTCACTACCTCCTGTCTTTCACCTAAAATTAGCCACTAACTTCTAATATCTTAAATTCTGCCTATTTTTGAACTTTATGTAAATAGTATCACACAGTATGTCTTTTTTCCTCAGCTCTATTGAGACATAATTGAGGTATATAGCATTGTGTAAGTTGGTTTTTTTTTGTTGTTGTTTTTTAGCATTGTGTAAGTTTAAGGTGTCCAAGGTGGTCATTTGATATATGTACATATTGTGAAGTGTTTACCACAATAAGACTAATTAACACATCTTTCACCTCACATAATTACCATCTTGTCGTGGTTATGGTGAGAACATTTAAAATTTATTCCCACAGCAACTTTAAATTTGTAAGTATCGTTAACTGTAGTCACCACAGTATTATGCTACTGGAAGTTTGTACTTTTTGACTGGTGTCTCATTTTCCTCCACCCCCTAGCCCCTGACAGTTACCATTCTGTTTTCTGTTTCTATGCATTTGGCTTTTTTAGATTCCACATGTAAATGAGATCACAGGTATAATATTTTATAATACCTTTATTGAGTAACATTCACATACCTTGAAATTCACCCTTTTAAAATGTACAACTTAGGAGAAGGGAAAAAAAAGTATAATTTATTGGTTTTTAATCACAGAATTGTACAACCATTACCACTATCTAATTTTAGAACATTTCATTACCTTAGAAAAGAATTTGAGAATATTTCATTATCCTACCCATTAGTAGTCACTTTTCATTTCTCCCTCTCATCCCTTGGAAACCACTAATCTGCTTTCTGTCTCTGAATTTGCCTATTCCGGATATTTATATAAATGGAATTATGTAACTTGTGGTCTTGTTACTGGTTTCTTAGTATAATTTTTTTTCTGAAGATTTTATTTATTTATTTGAGAGAGTAAGAGAGCATGAGAGTGAGGAGGGTCAGAGGGAGAAGCAGACTCCCCGCTGAGCAGGGATCCCATTCTGGACTTGATCCTGGGACTCCAGGATCGTGAACTGAGCTGAAGGCAGTCACTCAACCAGCTGAGCCACCTAGGTGCCCGCCCCCCCTTTTTTTTTTTACTTAGCATAATTTTTTTTAGAAATTAAAGTATAATTAACCTGCAGTGTTGTATTAGTTTCATTCTGTGCAATTCTGTATAATTCTCAGTGCTCATCACAATAAATGTATTCTTAATCCCCTTTATGTATTTCACCCATCCTCCCACCTATCTCCCCTCTGGCAACCACCAGTTTGTTCTTTATGTGAATCTGTTTTTTGGTTGGCTCTTTTTTGTTGTTTTGTTTCTCAAATTCCATATATGGATGAAATCATATGGTATTTGTCTTTTTCTGATTGACTTATTTCACTTAGCATGTTCTAGGTCCGTCCATGTTGTTACAAAGGAAAAGATTACATTTTTTTTTATGGCTGAGTAATATTTCATTGTGTATATATATATATATATATATATATACCCCCTTTTTTTTTATCCATTCACCTATGGATGAATACTTGGGTTGCTTCTGTATCTTGGCTATTGTGAATAATGCTTTACTTAGTACAGTATTTTAAAGTCATCCACATTTTAGCAAAAATCAGTCCTTTTTTTTATTGTCAAGTAATATTTCTCTGTTCAACAGGTTTTTTTTTTTAAGATTTTATTTATTTGACAGAGAGAGAGACCACAAGTAGGCAGAGAGGCAGGCCGAGGCGAGGGGTGGGGGCGGTGCCGGGGCCGAAGCAGGCTCCTTGCCGAGCAGAGAGCCCGATGCGGGGCTTGATCCCAGGACCCTGAGATCATGACCTCAGCCAAACGCAGAGGCTTTAACCCACTGAGCCACCCAGGCGCCCCTCTGTTCAACAGGTTGATGGACTTTTGGATTGTTTCTACATTTTGGCTATTAGGAATAATGCTGCAGTGAATATTTATGTACAGGTTTTTGTGTGGGTATCTTTTTATTTCTTTTAGGTATATATTTGGGAATGGAATTACTAGGTCATAGGGTAATTCTGTGTTTAAACTTTAGAGGAACTGTCATACAGTTTCAAAGTGGCGGTACCATTTTATTTTTTTCAGGCAAAATATTTGGTTTAATATTTGATGCATCTGAACATTTTTATTGGCATTTCAGGCTTTTCTTCATCTATCTATCTTCTTTCTAGGTAATTTTTTTGTTGTGTTATGTTAGTC
Source organism: Nasua narica (assembly GCA_028533885.1). Taxonomy (NCBI): domain Eukaryota; kingdom Metazoa; phylum Chordata; class Mammalia; order Carnivora; family Procyonidae; genus Nasua; species Nasua narica. The sequence goes on along the minus strand of CM052802.1, from coordinate 85,302,297 downwards.
ACCATAAAATACATCATTAGTTTTTGATGCAGTGTTCCAAGATTCATTGTTTATGTACAACACCCAGTGCTCCATGCAATCCGTGCCCTCCTTAATACCCACCACCAGGCTCACCCATCCTCCCACCGTACCTCCCCTCTAAAACCCTCAGTTTGTTTCTCAGAGTCCATAGTCTCTCATGGTTCATCTCTCCCTCCCATTTTCCCCAATTCACTTTTTTTTCTTTCTCCTAATGTCTTCCGTGTCATTCCTTATGTTCCACAAATAAGTGAAACCATATGATAATTGACTGTCTCTGCTTGATTATTTCACTCAGCATAATCTCTTCAGTCCCATCCATGTTGATGCAAAAGTTGTGTATTCATCCTTTCTGATGGCTGAGTAATATTCCATTGTATATATGGACCACATCTTCTTTATCCGTTCGTCTGTCAAAGGGGATCTTGACTCTTTCCACAGTTTGTTGTGGACATTGCTGGTATGAACATTAGGGTACATATGGCGCTTCTTTTCACTACATCTGTATCTTTGGGGTAAATACCCAGTAGGGCTATACCATTTTGTATCTTACTGGTGTGTGATGGTTTCTCTTTGTCCACGTTCTCACCCACAGTTGCCATTATTTGTTTTTGAATGTAGCCATTCTCGTGGATGTGAAGTATTCTTTAATGTCACTGTACGTGGAGTTGTTTCTTTATTTTTGGAATGTTTATCCTAGCGTACAAAAGTTCAGTTGATTTTTATATATTGATCTTGTATCCTGCAACCTAATGGAACTCTTTTTTTTTTTTTTTTTTGAAGATTTTATTTGGTTATTTTACAGAGAGAGACACAGTGATAGAGGGAACACAAGCAAGGAGAGCAGCAGAGGGAGAGGGAGAAGCAGGCTTCCTGGAAGAGCAGGGAGCCCGATGCGGGACTTGATCCCAGGACCCCGGGATCATGACCTGAGCCCAAGGCAGATGCCCAATGACTGAGCCACTCAGGCGCCCCCTAATGGAACTCTTAATACTAAGAGGTTTTAGTGGATTCCTTAGGAGATTATGTTTCACAAATAGAGACAAATCTTACTCATTACTCTCCAATATGGATGCTTTTTATTTCTTTATTTTTGATTAATTTCCCTAGCTAGAATCTCTAGTATAATATTGAATAGAAGTGGCAGTAGTGGACATCCTTGTCTTGTTCCTGATTTTAGAGGGAAAGCATTCAGTCTTTTATTGTGACCTATGATATTAGGTATGTGTTTTTTGCAGGCGCCTTTTAAATTCAGATTGAACAAATTTCCTTCAAATTTTATTTGAGCATTCTCATCATGAGAGGGTGTTGGATTTTTGTCATGTGGTTTTTTTGCACCTGTCGAGGTAATCATGATTTTGTCCTTTATTTTATTGGTATGGTGTGTTACATTAATTGATTTTTGGTCCCAACCTTGCTGGGGTAATCCTGGGGTAAATCCCTCTTGGTTATGCTGTATGATTGATTGATTTGAGAGAGAGGGAGCATGCATCCACCAAGAGGGGGCAGGCAGAGGGAAGGGAGAATCTCAAGCAGACTCCACACTGAGCCACCCAGATGCCCCTGTTTGATCCTTTTTATATGTTGCTGGATTTGATTTGCCAGTATTTTTGGAGGATTTTTGTATTTACTGATAAGGGATGTTAGTCTGTAGTTTTCTTGTGATGTCATTGTCTAGGTTTGGTATCAGGTACTCTTGGTTTCAGAAGGGGTTGGGAAGTATGAAGTGTGTCCTGGGTTTTTTCTGGATGAGATTGTGAAGGATTAGTGTTGATTTTCCTTTAAATAGTTGGTAGAATTTAACCAGGGAATTTGTCTGAGCTTAGGCATCTCTTTGTGGGGTGCTTTAAAATTACTAATTTACTCTTAATATAGATTTATGCAAATTTTCTATTTCTTCTTGAGTCAGTTTTGGTAGTTTGTGTTTTCTAGGAATTTGTGCATTCATCTGAGTTATCTGATTGATGCGTACATTTTTTCACAGTATTTCCTTGTAATCCTTTTTGAAAAAATTGAAATATAGGGGCACCTGGGTGGCTTAGTCTGTTAAGCATCTGACTCTTGTTCTCAGCTCAGGTCTTGATCTCAGGGTTGTGAGTTCAAGCCCCGCATTGGATTCCATGCTGGGCATAGAGCCTACTTGGAAAAATTGAAATATAATTAACATCCAATATATATTAGTTTCAGAAATCCTTTTATTTCTATAAGGTTGGTAATGATGTCCTCTCATTCCTTCATTACTGACTTTACTAAATTTTTTTTTTTTTGTCATTGAGTTAGAGGTTTGTCAATTTTGTTGATCTTTTCAAATAACTATTTGGTTTTGTTAATTTTTCCTCTACTGTTTTTTCTATTCCTGTGTCTTTAATTTTTGCTGATTATTATCACTTATCAGTCTGTATTATTTCCTTCTGTATGTTTTGGGTTTAGTTTGCTCTTCTAGCTTTTTAAGGTAGAAGTTTAAGTTACTGATTCGAGTAACCTAATTAGTACTTAATCAGTACTTTACCTAATCAGTAAAAAAACAGCTTCGTTTTTTTCATTTTTAATGTAGGCATTTACATTAACCCTCTGAACACTGCTTTAGACACATTCTGTGAGTTTTGGCTGTGTTGTGTTTTGTTTTCATTCATTTCAAAGTATTTCCTTGTTTCTTCTTTGACTTACTGGTTATTTTGTGTGTTGTTCAACTTGTATGCATTTTTTTTTTTTTAAAGATTTTATTTATTCATTTAACAGAGAGAACACAAGCAGGCAGAGAGGCAGGCAGAGGCAGAGAGAGGAGCAGGCTCCCTGCAGAGCAAGGAGCCCGATGCGGGACCCGATCCCAAGATGCTGGGATCATGACCCGAGCCAAAGGCAGTTGCTTAACCAACTGAGCCACCCAGGCGTCCCGCATTTTTTTTTTTTTTAAAGATTTTATTTGGTGCGTCTAAGTGGCTCAGTCATAAAGTGGCGAAGTCATAAGAGAAGTCTGCTTATCTCTCTGCCTGTCCCATGCCCCCTGTTTGTGTTCCCTCTCTCGCTGTGTCTCTGTCAAATAAATAAAATCTTCAAATAAAAGAAACGAAGATTTTATTTATTTGAGAGAGAAAGAGAGCATGCACACACACAAGCAGGTAGAAAGGAAGAGGGAGAGGGAGAAGCAGACTCCCCACTGAGCAGGGAGCCTGATGTGAGGCTCAATTCCAGGACCCTGAGACCATGACCTGAGGGTCAGATGACCTCAGCCAAAGGCAGATGCTTAACCGATTGAGCCTGGTGGCTACCAGGCACCCTCAACTTATATGTATTTTTTAAGTTTCCCAACTTGCTGCTGTTACTGACTTTTAATTTATTTCTGTTTTAATCTGAGAACATATTTTAGATGATTGCAGACCTTTCAAACTTACTGAGTCTTATTTTATGACCTAGTATATAGTTTGTCCTGAAGAATGTTCCATGTGAGCTTATTAAGAATGCGTGGCTGTTGCTTTTGGTGAGACTGTTTTGTAGATCTAGTTTGCTAGGTCTTATTGGTCCGTAGTGTTTTCAAGTCTTCTGTTTGCTTGTGATCTTCTTATTTGTTCCTTTCATTATTTAAAGAGGGATATTAAAGTCCTCAGATATTATTGTTGAATTGTCTGTTTCTGTCTTCAGGTCTGCCATTTTTTGCTTTATTTTGGGGCTCTGTTTTTAGGTGCATAAATGTCTACAATTGTTACAACTTTTTGATGGATTGACTGCTTTATCATGAAAAGTTCTTTATCTTTAGTAACATTTTTTTTTGTTTTAAAGTCTGTTTTGTGTGATACTAGAATAGGCATTTCAGATCTTTTTTGTTTTTTGCACGATGCATCTTTTTTTCAATCTTTTTACTTTCAACTATGTGTCTTTGAATCTAAAGTGTCTAATAGATAGCATGTAGTTGGATCATTTTTTTTAAAGATTTTATTTATTTGTCAGAAAGAGATGGAGAGAGAATGCGTGCACAAGCAGGGGGAGGAGTAGAAGAGGGGTACAAACAGACTCCCTACTGAGTGGGGAGCCTGACACGGAGGTTGATCCTGCAATCTTGAAGTCAGATGCTTAACCCACTGAGCTACCCAGGCTCCCCTTTGATGTTTTTCTTAAGCGTCTAATGATCCTTGACTATTTGTTTATGTTTAAGATAGATATACTAAAAAGTGGACGGGCAGATTGGGGTTTATATTCTATAAATGGAAGTGTATGAGATACTTACTATCGGTTGTTATTCAATTATTTTTTAGGAAACAATCGGTTGATGACCCCTGCCAAAGTTAGTATTTCAAAGGATGCCTCTAGTCTCTTTCTACGGTGATTTAGGTCTTAATGCCAGCATTCTTGTATCAGACAGCCAGAGCCCACTGTTTACAATAGTGACTTCTTTCTTTCTCTTTTTTTCATTCTTCATTTTCTGTATCTGGTGCATCTAATTCATGATTGTTTTCTGTTCTCTGAGATAATATCAGCTCTCTCTTCAGTATCTCTTTCTCTAGGGATTTAAGTTGTGGCTTCCTCTTCTCTTTTCAGTTAGCACACTTTCATCCTCTTTCCAAAAACACTTTGAACTCCCTCTTCCACTATTTTGTTTGTCCTTGGTGGTTTATATTCTTTTTATATCATTGTCATTTTCATTTTGTTGTGGAGGTAATGGAAATAAATAAATATATTCAGTTTGCTGTATTTAGTGAGAGTCCTCAATGACCTCAATAATTATAGTTTTAAATTACGGGAACAACTATAAAGTTTTTGAATGTGATTTATTAATAGTGGTTAACAGTCCAGACTCTGGTGTTGTATTTGTGGAGTTTGAGTTCCCTGTCTGATGCATATCAGTGTTGGAACTTTCCCCTTCTGATCCTACATGTCTTGGTTGGTATGTGAAGAAAATATGGTCATGACTACTCTTTACCCAGGTCATTTCTCACAGCTCAATTTTTAACAAGCAACCTTGAGGGACGAAGTAATATCTTCCTGACATATAGAGGAGACTTGCTTACCACTTGCTGTAAAAGTGATTGTCTCTCAGTGTTCCTTGCTGTAGTGCAAACCCATTCTCCTTGACCATTCATCTGGACTATGTCATGTTGCCTCCAAGGAACTTGACGGTAAGAATGACACAATGTTTTGGCTCTCTTGCTGCTTCTTGTGATATGAATTATAAATCTCTTTGTCTCTAATGCAGGAGTCTTTGTCTTCTGTCAGCATCCATTAAATAGTAATAGGCTAACTTTTGATTTAATAGGTAGCATAAAATTCGGTCCTAGACTTGACAACCAGCTTTGTGATTTTTGAGTAAATTTTATAATCTGTACCTGTTTCCTCATTTTTAAAATGAGGATAATTCTGGAGTGCTTGGGTGGCTCAGTTGATTGAATGTCTGACTTTTGATATCAGTGTTATGAGATTGAGCCCTGTGTTGGGCTCCATGCTCAGCATGGAGTCTGCTTGAGATTTTTTTTTTTAATATTTTATTTATTTATTTGAGATAGAGACAGTGAGAGAGAGCATGAGAGGGAGAAGGTCAGAGGGAGAAGCAGACTCCCCGTGGAGCTGGTAGCCCGATGTGGGACTCGATCCCAGGACTCTGGGATCATGACCCGAGCCGAAGGCAGTTGCTTAACCAACTGAGCCACCCAGGCACCCCTGCTTGAGATTTTTTACCCCCTCCCTCTCCATTCCCTTCTGCTCCTCCCCCTGTTCCTGTTTTCTCTTTAAAAAAAAAATATTAAAAAATAGGATGAGGATTATCTTAATCCTCACCACAGATTCCTGAGTTTTAAATTAGAGTAGGAGTGCCTGGATGACTCATTAGGTTAAGCGGCTGCCTTTGCGTCATGATCTCAGAGTCCTGGGACTGAGCCCTGTGTTAGGCTCCCTGCTTAGCAGAAAGTCTGCTTCTCCCTCTGCTCCTGCCCCCCCTGCTCGTGCTCTATCTTTCTAAATTAATCAGTCTTTTAAAAAAAATTAGAGTATATAGAGTTCTTCGTACTGTGCCTGGCATATATATTAACTAGTAATATTATGGCAGATTAGAGGCAGCAAATGTCTGTATTGCAGAAGCTTGGGGTTAATTAGATTTGATATGTTTTTGCTGCAATTAAAAAAAGTCTATTTTAGAGTCCTGAACCTTATAAAAATCCTGGAAGAGAACATAGGCACTTTGACATTGGCCTTAGGAACTTTTTTCTAGATATGCCTCCTGAGGCAAGGCAAACAAAAGCAAAAATAAATTCATGGAGACACATCAAAATAAAAAGCTCCTTTACAGTGAAGGAAACAGTTAACAAAACTAAAAGGCAATCTGTGGAATGGGAGAAGATATTTGCAAATGACATATCTGATAAAGGGTTAATATATCTAAAGTATATGAAGAACTTATAAAACTGAACAGCACCTCCCTCAGATAATCTAATTAAAAATGGGCAGAAGAGGAGTGCCTGGGTGGCTCAGTCATTAAGCTTCTGGCTTTGGCTCAGGTCATGATCCCGGGGTCCTGGGATCGAGCCCCACGTCAGGCTCCCTGGTCTGTGGGAAGCCTGCTTCTCCCTCTCCCTCTGCCCTGTTTGTGTTCCCCATCTCTCTCTCTCTCTGTTAAATAAATAAAATCTTAAAAAAAAAAAATGGGCAGAAGATATGAACAGACATTTCTCCAAAGAAAACCTACAGATGGCCGACAGACAGATGAAAAGATGTTAATCATCACTTACCATCAGGGGAATGCAAATCAAAACTACAATGAGATGTCACCTCACACTTGTCAGAATGGCTAACGTCAAAAACATGAGAACTAGCAAGTGTTTGGTGAGGGTGTGGACAAAGGGGAACCCTCTTGCACTGTTGGTGGGAGTGCAAACTTGTGCAGCCACTCAGGAAGACAGTATGGAGGTTCCTCCAAAAGTTAAAAATAGAAGAAGCCTGTATGATCCAGCAATCACACTATGGGGTATTAATCCAAAGAATACAAAACCAGGAATTCAAAGGGATAAATATACTCCTATGTTTATTGCAGCATTATTTACAATAGCCAAACTATGGAAGCAATAAGTGTCCATCGATAGATGAACGGGTAAAGAAGATATGGTATATATATGCAATGGAATATTATTCAGCCATCAAGGAGAATGAAATCTTGACATTTGATCACAACCATGTGATAACATGGTTGGAACTAGAGAGTATTATGCTAAGTGAAATAAGTCAAAGACAAATACCGTATGATTTCACTCATGTGGAATTTAAGAAACACAACATGAGTAAAGGGAAAGAAAAAAGAGAGGCAAACCAAGAAATAGACTCTTAACCATAGAGAACAAACTGATAGTTACCAGAGGGGAGGTGGGTGGGTGGGGGGTAGGCTGAATAAGTGATGGGGATTAGGAGTGCACTTGTGGTTATGAGCACCAGGGATGTATCGAAGTGTTGAATCACTATATTGTACCCCTGAAATTAATATAACATATGTTAACTGGAATTAGAAAAAAACTTAAAATCTATTTTGGGCCTTGTTATTATAGGAGAGTGGAATTTATGGCACATATAGGCATACTTTTAACTTTTAACAATATAGGCATACTATATGTGCCTATATGGCACATATAGGCATACTTTTAGCAGTCATGATTGGCTTTTAATATTATTCTGGTTGCTTCCAATTTGCTATAATTACTGTATTTATGTTCTGTTTCAGTCTGCAGGTCATTTGAGGTGCATTATAATAAACATGTATTAAAGTAAGATGTAGAAATATGGATAAGATTGGAAAATTGAATGTTTACATTTGTATGTCACCAAAGATCCTGTGCAGTTTCTAAAAGCATCAGTAACTTTTGGCTTCTCGTGTGACTTTTTGTTTTTTTTTAGTTCAGTGATTCTTAGTTGGGGGATAGGATGTGAGTATTCCTTCTAGGGGGTTGATCAGAACCTTGTTTGGAGGTGTACAGAGTGTAGAAAACATACTTTTTAAAAAAATATTTATTTACTTATTTATTAGAGAGAGACTGAGAATGAGAGGGGAGAAGGTCAGAGGGAGAAGCCGACTTCCTGCAGAGCTGGGAGTCCGATATGGGACTCGATCCCGGGACTCTGGGATCATGACCTGAGCTGAAGGCAGTCGCCCAACCAACTGAGCCACCCAGGTTTTTGAAATAAACAGTGGGGAATATAAAACTTGATCAAGTGTTTGTAGCTGATGTTGATTCATGGAGGAATGAAAAGAATGAGAGAGCATTGCAGGGGCTTGGCAGAAAACCCATTCCTGTGATAGATTGTATTGCTTTAGTGGCAGAGACCTTTTTCCTTTTTTCTGGTGTACTCTCATGGCAACTGATACTAGTGAAGGAGGCATTTGAATTCAGGTGCTTTTGATTAGCTTGCCCGTAGCTCCCTGTGGCTCTTCCCATTTCCCCACTTTTACCATTTCATTAATGGGAACATGCACATTTTTCTTCTTCACTTTGACTGGAATATTTGGTTTGTATTTGAAACTGTTTTGCTGAAACAGATGTCAGTGATGCTTTTAGACTCAAGGCAACAAGAGTTAGGGTAAACTTATTAGTATTTATAGTATAAGCTTGTCTCTGATGTGTAATAGACCCTTCTGCCCAAGTTGAGGTAGAGGAAAATAGCGGGGAGTAGAGAGACAAGGCCGTCTTGGCTTCCATGTTACAGAAGCTGGGTTGCTGGCACACACATCTTAGAGTCTACGTGGACTTTATGTTTGTAGGCATTTATCTTTTCAGATTCATTAAAGCTGCAATGATTTGTTTTTTGTTTTTAAGATTTTATTTTTAAGTAATCTCCTCACCTGGTGTGGGGGTTGAACTTACAAACCTGAAATCAAGAGTCACATGCTCTACCAACTGAACCACGCAGGCGCCCCACTGCATTGGCTTTTATGTCCATCTCTTTCTGTAAAATAAATATATCATTATGTTAGAAGGAGATGCAGTGTTGCAACTAAATCGCATTGTGTTTGCTTTGATGGAGAAATATGTACAGAAAAAGGAATAATTAATTTCTTTGCAAGGTTTTTTTCTTAAATGTTTTGTTGTTGGCCATAGTTGATGTAATTTCCTTGAATAAAAATTTGAAGGAGATGAATGAGGCCAGTTATCACACTGGGACTCTTGCGTTGTATTTCATGTTTTGACTATGTTTTGAAAATTTGGCTTTTGTAGTCTGTATTTGGGTTTTTAGTGGATAGTAGCTTCTGAATCTTTAAGATATATAACATAAAACCTTAATGTGAAGTATTCAGAAAGGAAAAATTGATCTTTTTCATCTTTTTCATTCTTGGATTTATGTGTAAATAATTTGTATTTTAAATCTGAACTTTCTAGGATTAGAAATGCTCTCTTTAGGGAGCATTTTGGATCTCATTGCTGAGTTGATGGACTTAACCTTGTGTCACATTAAAGGTGAATGAGTAAGGTCAAACATACTATTAACGATTTTCCAGTTGACCAGTTAGGCAAAGGTCAGGCTTTGACACCCGTCAGCCTCGCAGACAAAGGTTCTCTGTGCTCTTGCAGTTCAGAGTCTGATAGCTGTGTATAATTTACCTTGATGTTTTAAAAAATCTTCTTAAGACAATCAAAAAATATTTGTTACCTGATTTGAAATACTGGTGGATTTAACGGCAGGATGCTTTTCATGCAGATAGCCCAGAATGGCAAGGACAGTGAAGGTGAGCATCTTAAAAGATATCCAGTGTATTGTGTGTGTCACAAATGAGAAGTCCACTGCATATTAAATAGAACTAATGTCGTTCGATTGTCAAATATGTTCAGGAAAGGAGGGTTTTTGAGTGAAGGCATTGTGGTTGGTAACCTTATTACCTGGCTCACTGAAAATAAGTACTTGTAAAACTTTAGATTGCTTATTTTTACTATTTTAAAATAGTTTATCTTAAATAGCTTATTTTTAAACTATTTTAAAATAGTTTTCCTTATCCTGAATCTGATATTAAAATTTGTTTCTTACCCCTTGAAGTTTGGAATCTTAATTTCTATCTTAGAAATGATTTCATGTCATTTTTGGCATACTCTTTTTCAGTGATCACGACTTAATGTTTAATTTGTCATTTGTTATTGGAAATGTCAGTTATGTGAATTTATTAGGAACTTCTGGATACTTTTCTCTAGTTAACATTGGAACATTGATTTTACATTGATTTAATAGTTTTACATGTTGAAGTTTAAAATTTTTTGGTGTTCACTTGTACATTATTATTTCTTAGTTATTTGCAAGTTGGCCTTGAGGTAGTCAAGGTTTTCTGGTTGTTTTGGCCTTTTTGTATTGTTTTCATAACTAGTCGATCTAGTTTGGGTTGTTGTAGCTCTTTTGGACTGTGCATTCATTATTGTGGTCAGCTCTTTCTATTACATAAAACAGGAAAGGGCCATTCATTTGATGTACTACCCTCTGGGATATGTTTGCAAATTATTATAAGCCTATTAATAAGTTGCAAAGCAGTTTTAGTGTGCGTGCAAAATCAAGAAATGTGTACCTTTAATTTTCCCTTTGATGCAGAATAAATTTGAGCCAATGAGGATTCTTTCTTTGAAAAGATTTTATTTATTTATTTGACAGAGAGAGATCACAAGTAGGCAGAGAGCCAGGAGGAAGCAGGTTCCCCACTGAGCAGAGAGCCCGATGCGGGGCTTGATCCCCGGACCCTGAGATCATGACCTGAGCAGAAGGCAGAAGCTTAACCTGAGCCACCCAGGTGCCCCCAGTCAATGGAGATTCTGATGTTATAGCTGAGACAAGACATGCAGATGTCAGAATGGACATCTAGTGGAACACACTAGGGAACATACGTGTTTGAGCATGGAAGCTTTTCCTAGGGTGTCTGACAAGCCATTGACTGTGACAGGAGTGGAAAGCGGGCTAGGAGAAGAGTGAAGTGGGATGGTAAGCACATAATATTAACTCTTGTTGGAAATTCCAGCCTTAAAGGAACTGAAGGAGGAAGGATTAAAAATCAGATGAAGGTTCAAGTTTGTTTTCAGAGTGGGGAAGTAAACCATTTTATTTGCTTTTTATGATTTATTTATTTGAGAGAAAGCGCACAGGGGGAGGGGCAGAGGGAGAGAATCTCCAAGCAGACTCCCCACTGAGCATGGAGCTTTATGTAAGGCTCAATCCCATGACCTGTGAGATCATGACTTAAGCCAAAACAAGTCAGGTGCTTAACTCACTGAGCCACCCAGGCACCCCATAGATGATTTTATATTCCAAGAATATGAAGTGGGCAATTTTGAGTTGAATTGTCTAATGGATTCAAGCATGGTGCTGAGTGTTGAGTAAATGAGTTAATTTCCAGAGAAAATAGTAGTCAGTTCAAAAGATTTACCTCTGTTTCTGTTTCATAAATGAGGTAATCTTTCAGATGAGTATAGTAACATGGAATACGTATCTTTTCTCAGGGTTAAATATTAGGTGACAGGTGTATATATATGTTATATATGAAACATATTCAGTTCGGTCGAACTGAATTTGAGGGATTATGCTGATTAACAGATTTCAATTTGTTCTCTATTCTTTTATTTAAAGATTTTTTTTAAAATTTATTTGACAGATCACAAGTAGTCAGAAAGGCAGACGAGGGGCGGGGGGGAAGCAGGCTCCCCGCTGAGCAGAGAGCCCGATGCGGGGGCTCGATCCCAGGACCCTGAGATCACGACCTGAGCCGAAGGCAGAGGCCTTAACCCACTGAGCCACCCAGGCGCCCCTGTTCTCTATTCTTTATAGGAAAATTTATGATTTACACAGAGCTCTTTGTGTGTTTCTGTTACAACTGCATACCTTTAATTTCTTTTCAAATGATGTAAGTGAAGGCATTAACAGGGCTTCTTTTCTGTAAGCACACTCCACAAATACAATACCCTTATCCTCACGTTGTTTTTGACATCTTGTATTGTTTCATATATATTTTTGGGTAGCTCTAGTACTATATTTGGAGAGTGAGGAAGAGATTCATTGAATTCCTTTATTTAATTGAGGACTCACCATTTATGCATATAATTGTAAAAATACGCCTTAGCAGTTGGTCTTTAGTGGCAATATTTTAGAAGTTCACAGAATTTGGATTTTCCTTATCAAGCTACAAAATTAGATTTTGCTCATTATAAGATAGTTTAAACCTAGAGATGCTATGACTAAATGTGAAACTTCAAACTGAATTACCCTTGAAGGCTAAAATTAACATATGCAAAAATTTTCAAATAACTTATGAGAGTCATTTTTCTTTTTTAAAGTTTTCGTATAGCTTTTGAATACAGAATTCCTTGTATTCTTATTGGTGATAACTTCATGCCTCTGACTTTGCCCTTGAAAAAGTATAACTAACTTAGCTGAAGTTTCTCACCTAATAATGTTATATGTATGTTACTATTTAGATTCTAAAAGAATGAAATTAATTTACTAAATATCATCTTTAGTGTTCTGATATTCTTTCTGGTTAAACATTTACATTGTAAAGTGTTACTCATGTTTTCTGAAGGTCTTCCAAAAAAAGATACTCTGCACCATCTCAGGAGTGATCTCACTGATCACTCCCCAGCGATCTTGGAGACAGAGGAGAGAGAACTTAGTCACTAAATAGGTAACATTTGTTATGTGTTTACTGAATGCCAGGCACTAAGCTGAATGGTTTAAATGGATTATGTAAGTTAATCTGAACGGCAGCTCCACGAGGAAAGGTTGGAGAGGTGAAGTCACCTCCCTAGAGTTAAATGATGGAACTGGAACTCAAAAATCCGACCTGTAGATTTTTGAAACGTGTATATTGCAAAGCATGTTACTAAATATAGGGGCACATTTCCTCCCAGCTAGTCCTTAACTAGCACTGAAATGAAGTGGAGTAGATGCTGACATTTAAGGTGACAGTGCCCATCAAAAGGGATGTGCAAACACAGGTGTGAGATCAGAGATTTACATTAATGTAGGAAATTAAAGCATTAACTGTAATTTTACTAAGGTGTTTTATTTTAGCTGACAGTTCCTGGCAGAAATGGAAACACAATATATTAAATATGCCGTAAGTAGTTTTCCCAATATAATATGTATGCTCCCTCTAGGGAAAACATTATATTTACACAGCCCTGTTGTTGAAGGGCTCATTGTCTCGACCATGGCTTTTCTATACCCTATGTTGCTTTTCTCTGGTACTTTTTTTTTTTGAACATTTCTTTGGTCACATTGTATGTTTTCGTCCATGTTCAACAATAGACTCAGTCAACAATGTGATATTCAGATGTCAGTGGAAACCAAAATTCCAGAGTAGATTTTATGCTTGAGATAGGAGTAATTTAACAGTATGGTATAAAGAAAGTTACAGGCTTGATTTGGTTTTGTTCTTGGCTTAGAAGAAAGGAGGAGGACCTTTTTTAGAGAGAGGTCCACTGGTTGTTTCAGACTGGGCCTTTTAGGAGGATAACTAACTCCTTGGTTCATTCAAGGGTTCTGGACTTCAGGGGCTACTTCCTATACTTTGGACATTTTTGTGGTGTATAGCTGATGGTCGTAACAATGATTGGTATGTGCTATAAGCATTTAATAGACAGGAGATGGGGATGCTGGTGTGTCTGCAACGTGCTGGGTAGTTCTGTACAACAATGAGTTTTTCCATGTCCTTTCTGATTTTTCTAATGTTCCTTTTAAAAATTTATGTGGGGTTAAAAAAAAAAAAAACAACCAAACACCTGTTTTACTGATCCGAATCTAGACCCAAACACTGTTTTATAAATATACATAAAATGTTTTTTTCCCCCATGGCTTTTGTGTACCCTGATAGTTCCTGGAATGAAAGTACTGTATGAATTGATGGATAATTTTTTTTTAAATTTTTTTTATTAACATATAATGTATTATTTACCCCAGGGTACAAGTCTGTGAATCATCAGGCTTACACATTTCACAGATTTGCCATAGCACATACCCTCCCCAGTGTCCATATCACTATCCACCCCCCCACCTCCCAGCAACCCTTAGTTTGTTTTGTGAGTTTAGGAGTCTCTTATGGTTTGTCTCCTTCCCCATCCCATCTTGTTTCATTTCTCTTCCCCACCCCCCCATAACCCTCTGCCCTGCCTCTCAAATTCTTCATATCAGAGCGATCATGTGATAATTGTCTTTCTCTGACTGACTTATTTCGCTTAGCATAATACCCTCTAGTTCCAGAATTGATGGATAATTATACTTTGTTTTATTCCATATGTGTCTTTTTTTTTTAAAAGATTATTTATTTATTTATTTGACACAGAGAGAGAGAGAGAGAGAGATCACAAGTAGGCAAAGGGAGAGAGGGAAGCAGGCTCCCCACAAAGCAGAGAGCCCGATGCAGGGCTCGATCCCAGAACCCTGAGATCATGACCTGAGCGGAAGGCAGAGGCCTTAACCCACTTAGCCACCTAGGCGCCCCCCATATGTTTCTGTAAGTTCACCTTTTTGGAAAAGCCCTTCACTGATGTGGCATTTGAGGCACCAACACACACACACACACACTAGTCTGCATTGGTGGATGTTGCGTTCACAATGTTTCTAGGAATGGGTACAGTATTTAATTACTTGATTATGATATTTTTTAAAAAAAAGATTTGTTTAAGAGTGTGTCCATGTGAGTGGGGCCAGAGGCACTTGGTGAGGGAGAGAGAATCTTAAGCAGACTCTGCACTAACACAGAGCTGGATGCAGGGCTTAATCTCAACCCCGAGATCATGACCTGAACTGAAACCAAGAGTTGGACACCTAACTGACTGGGCCACCTATGTGCCCCTTGATTATGAAATTTAATGCACTATGTGTGATTGTTTATGTATGTTAGTATTATTTTGTTTTAGATTGCTTTTCTGTTTCTTTTATATTTTAGTTATGGAATTACCCCTTTTTATTTTTTATTTTATTTTTTTTTCTTTTTAAAGATTTTATTTATTTATTTGACAGAGAGAGAGAGAGATCACAAGTAGGCAGAGAAGCAGGCAGAGAGAGAGAGGGGGAAGCAGGCTCCCTGCTGAGTAGAGAGCCCAATGTGGGGCTCCATCCCAGGACCCTGAGATTATGACGTGAACCGAAGGCAGAGGCTTTAATCCACTGAGCCACCCAGGCGCCCCAGAATTACCTCTTGTTAAAAAACAGACTGTTTACTGACTCTTTACTAACACTAAAGTAGCTGTCATCCCAGATTTACTGTTTACATAACTAAGGTTATATCTGGATGTCTTCCTATTATTTGTAAAAAATAATCTTAAACCCTCTATATTGTGTAATTCCAGTATGCACAACTGTGAGCATGAAGTAGACAGTCTAGTAGACATAGCACATGAAGGAGACAGTCAAAGTTGGCATCAAAATAATACTTCTTTTTAGTCCCTTTTATAAACAGAGTTCAAAATTCTTCATGTATTGTGGATGTAGAGCTTCCTAGTATTCTAGTGGGACAGGCCAAGCAAGCTTCTCAGATGGGGAGAATGAAGACTGGCTGTCTGCTCACAGATCATTTTGTGGGCCTGGAGTGGGACATTTAGTTCTTTTTTTTTTTTTTTTAACATTTAGTTCTTTCTGTTCCCTTTGGAGATGTCTTCATAGAACATATAGTGAAGGTGCTTTTTTCCCGAGATTGTATTGTATGTATAGTGAGGTTTCTGGTCTTTGGATCACTTATGTATAGAAATAATTCCTAGGAATTATATATTTATGGTGACTTAAAATAATCAGACTTGAGGAATATTAATGACAAGAATTCTAATTTTTAAATTTATCTATTTATATCTTAATGCATGGGGATGATGATGTGTATAAATAGTAGAGGAATTCCAAGCACCAAACCGTCAAGAGAACTTTGCCTTTGGACCTAGGGACCTATAAAATTTATTTATTGCCTTATCAGCTTAGAGGTTCTGAAGATAAACCTAAGGGATGGAATGGGTGGGTTAGGGTGATCTCTTTCGTTTGCATCTTTGTGGGGGCCAGCTGTTGGAGCTCTGTTCTGGGAACTGGTTGGTGATAGAGGGCCTTGAAACCTGCCTTTTTTTTTTTTTCCCCCTAGAAACAGCAGCCTGTTCTTCCTTCATGTAGTGTGATACTCTTACTTCTTTCCAGCTTGAACACTCATAGCTCTTTCATCCTGTTTTTCCTAACCCCTGCTCTGAGATCTTCTAGATATCATATACTCTGTTCATTTGGCATTATTTTAATGGCTTTACAAATTTCAAGGAAATACATTCATATATTCCCCACATTAATCTGGTTTTGGTTGTACATTTTTATGACAAGGAAGCTTGTAGTTAAATTATGGGGAAGGGGTGCTGGGTGGCTCAGTTGGTTAAGTGTCTGCCTTCCGCTCAGGTCATGATCCCAGGGTCTGGGGATCGAGCTCTGCATCAGGCTCTCCGCTCAGCAGAGAACCTCTTTCTCCCTCCCCCTCCACCTGCCATTTCCCCTGCTTGTGCTTTCTCACTCTCTCTCTGTGTCAAATGAGTAAAATCTTAAAAAAAAAAAATTATGGGGAAGAGAGGGAGGGGAGGCTAGTGAGATAGGATAAGGGCAAGAGGGAATTGCTTAAACTTTTTGAGGAGGGCACTGACATGTTTTAATTTAGTATGATAAAAGAGAAGCACAGTAACTGAGTGAATAAGGAAGTCCAGAGTTGAGACCAAAGTTGAGATTTAAGATTGTGAGATAATACTGGACACCACTTCATGTACCTTCTAGTGGACCTACCTACTACTGACCATGAAAATGAGTCTATTAAAGCCTTAATGAGATTAATAAACACTAAGACCCTCAGAGTAAAAATAATTCCTCTCAATTGTGGTCTTTTCACATACCTACAGTTGTGGTGAAATGGCATGAAACTGTACACATGTATCGTACCAACATCATCTGGCCTGGTTTAGGTTTTGTACTCTAGTTATATAACAACCATCGAGGGACCCTGCAGGGTACAAGGAAACTTCCTGTACTGTTTTTGTAACTTGAGAGTCTTTAATTATTTTAAAATGAAAAGATAAAAAAATTAAAAGTTAAAAAAAAAAAGATTGCCAAGTAATAGAATGTTGAGATTTATGGCAGAGTTCTGTTGAGATATTGCCAATTTCTGTGTTAACAACAAGGAAATTATGTCCAAATGAAGGATTGAGTGAGGGTCAGAATTACAGTAGTGGCTGTGACAATGGAAAGAAGTGAGCCAATACGGTAGAGGTGGAAGGAGCCTGAAAGTTTGATGATTTGATGGAATGTGAAATGAATAGGACTCCAGGCTATTTGGTAGATAAAGAATTGTGTCTTAGTAATGGTAGGGAATATAGAAATAGTATGTTTTTGGGATAGGATGTATATTTGGTTGTGAACATGCTGCTTATGAGTGCTGGTGGGCCAGTGGAGATAGGCAGCAGACAATTCAGCATATTAGGCTGTGTTCAAGAGGTCATGGTTGAAAGTATATAATCAAAATACGTATGTAACAGTAGTATTTGAATCTGTGGAAGAGAGGATTGCTAAGAGAGAGTGTATGAGTGACAAAATGTGGGAAAATTAATCTCAAAATGGATTTTTTGTGACCCTAGGTAAGTTACTTAACCTTTCAATGCTTCATTTTCTTCTACAATAAGATAGAGAATATCATAGTATATTCCTCATAAAATTGTTGTGAAACTGAAAGAAATTACCTATATAAATTGCATAGTACTTGGCACATTGTAAACACTGATGGTTAACCATTTTATTATTTAGTAAGCACTTTGCTTATGCATATGAAAACTGGTCTCTAACTCTAGAAGTTACACTGAATGTTTAAATTTAAACAAGTGATTTTTATTTGCAGTGATATGTTTTATTTCTCAAAATAGAACTTTTTGGTGTTTGAAGGTCTGGTTAGTTATAATCTTGGAACTGATCTTTGTGGCTAAATAAGGCATTTTTATCGAAACATGTCCTCTTTTTTGGACTGTTAATACCTCTGACACAGACTTTGGTACAATACTTTTACCTTCACTTTTCTCTTGTTTCTTAATTATATAATTCTTTCACCTTTTGGGAATTGGAGATAAACTCTTGGTTGAATCCGTAATTTTTTTTTAATTGTTGAAAGTGGAGTAGATGAGGGATGATGATATTAAAACTGAATCTAGTACTGGACAAGTTTCTTCCAATGAAGGTGGGATACAAGGAACCCAGTTGTATTTAGCTTCTGCTTCTTTTCTCTGTGACAGGATTATTATGCTCTAGAAGTGTCATTTGGGGGAGCCAAAGCACTGTACTTTAACTTATAATAGTCTGTTCAGAAGGGAAAAAAGTAGTGAAATGAATTGAAGTTCATGCTTTGCAGGTGTTTATATGTGTCTTCCTTCTATTTTAATAGTAAGTGGCTAGTGGGGTTTGTTAAATAGCAAATGAATAAGACTAAAGGTTGGGCATTTATATTCCTAGAGTTTTAACTTTTCTCCATTTGCGTTTTAGTTGCCCTATTGATACTTCAAGGGTTAAGAGAAATAAGTATTTTTGGCTGGATATATATCATATCACTTCAGAGCTGTAGTTGCTCCAAATTAGACTGTCGATGCTTTGTCTGAGACCCATTATGAAATACCAAAAAAACAGTGTTTGGAATATAGGCTTGATTTTTCCAGTCAATGAACCGACTGATATTTTCAGAGTGCCTGTAGATGCAAAACACTAAATTATATTAAAAATATTGCCACTTGAGTAAGTCCTTAAAGAAACAATTTTGGTGCTGTTTGGTTGATTAGTGTACATCAGAGCTATTGTTTGGGCTCCCCAAATACAGGTTGTTGAGGGATGCAGTAGTATCTGCATACAAATAGATTGGAATTTGGATTTGGAAAGGATAACTTCTTGTTTATTCTGTGTCAGTTTTCGTTTGGCGTGTGGTATATTCTTTAAAATGAATTACAGTTTATTCGAGTGTCCCTTTTTAATATAAGCTTGACATGATTCTTTATATTTATCACTCCCTTTGACACACAGGCACACACCCACGTGCACACACACACAAAAGAGCTACAGTTTGGGTTGTATTCATAGCAGGATAAAGATAATTTATTTGAAGTTTTTAGTAGGTTGTTATCTTTAGTCGTGAGAAAAGTCTACTTTCAAAATTCATTGCCTCTTTTTGGTAAAGGAGTAATTCTAGAGCAGATGGCCTATTTCCAAGACCATGTCTTCATCAGAAGCTGGGGTTTATTTAATATATGTTAGAAAAGATACACACTTTCTCCACTATTTCTTAAGCTCTTGCTATTTACTACCTGACTTGTTTATCAAACCCTGCAAATTGGTACCTTTGATAGCTAATGGGGTGTTTTGGTCAGTTAAGAGTGGAGATACTTTAAAAAAAAAGTCAGCATCACTCTGTGTAAGAGAACGTATTGCCTGTAGATAAAAGTAATGGCTTATCTTGGTTTCTTGTGATGGCACCTTTGCTACTTTATTGTCCTGTGGTTTCTTTCTGTCTAACAAAGAAAATTGACAGGTTACTTACCTTTTTATGAGTGCTTTTCTTGAAAACTGTATGATTGAATGTGTAGTGAAATTAACCTTGGCTTCTGCAGTACTGAGTAGCAGCAGAGAGATGCTTGCCTCTTCCTTCCTTCTTAAAAAATGCTGTTTGAATATAGTTTGGGTAAGTTGACCTCTGAGGTAGTTGATGGAGGAAATTGAAATATTTTTCTTCTATTCTGAGTATTGTGTTAATTTGCCCCAAATGATATAATTAGCTTAAATGTTGTAAAGTGTTAGGTTTTAGCCAACTAAGCTGAATTTAATTTGTATGTCTTTATTTTTACTGTATATGTGGTAAAATTCGATAATTAATAAAGATTTAAAGGAATATCTAATTGATAAGTTCACCCTGTTTCACCTTTTTAAACCTAAGAAGCATAATTTGGCTAAATTATGCAAAATGCTAATTAAAGGGTTTAATTTGCTAATTATCTCAGTTTGATTAGAGGCAGATGCTGATTATCTGCACAGGTCTAAATGGACCTTTCAGAGATGGCTTTCATTATTTAAAATCAACTTGTCAAACTAATTAAGACATAAATTTAAGGAATAACAAATACCAGTAGTTATCTGTATACTTTCAGTGTAACGCAAGACTGGATAATTCACAAATGCTGTGCATCGGAGACTTGGTGTATACAGTGTTATTGGGCATTTCGGTATTTTCAGAGTTTAAGAGTTGAACTTTGGCTTTTTTACTGAGCTGATTAGATTGTCTGGTCATGCCTTTATTGGTCTTTTGGGTCTCTGATATTTTTCCTGGCTCTTTTTCTTTTCCCTTCTAGGAAGGAAAAGGACACTACAAGGGAGCCAAGACAATGCCGTGCATAACATTTAAACAATGCACAGACGTAGGCAGATGTATCGTAGATAGGTATACTAGGTTCCTCAGAGGTGACCGAAACTTCCTCTTACAAATCTGAGAGATGTGGTAGGAAACTGTTAACAGGCATGGGTCAGTGTTAATGCCAGGAAGCAGGGGTGAGCATCTTAGTTCAATAACTGAGAAACAGTTTGGATTCATGCTCCCAGCCTTTTATTCTTCCTGGCTTGTCTTTTTCTCGGGGTGTGCAAAGATATAAAACCATTCACAGTTCAGTCAAGTGTCTGTGGCTGACTTTGGGTTAAGGGTGGAGAAACCAAGGCAGACGCTATTCCTAATTTGAGTCAGATATGAAAGGCCCAGTAACAGAAAGTGTTTGGGGTTTTTCATTGCAGACAGGGTGTTAGGATGGAGGATCTGAGGTACATAATACAATCCTGCTTTGACCTGTACCCAGGTCAAAGGTTAGTAGGATGAGGTAGCAGGATGTCTAAGTGGGGATAATCTATGTGTCATATATGGCCCAGGGGTAGAATGCACTGGTGCCATACTACCTGGGGTTGAATACTGGTGCTGTCACTTAGTAGTTTTTTTCTTTTTCTTCCAATTTGGTTTTCTCATCTGAAAAATAGAAAACATAATACAATCTCATAAGGTTAGGTAGCTTCAATAAAGCTAATACATGTTAAGTATTTAGAACACTGCCTGGCAGATAGTAAGCACATAATAAATTTTCACTATTTTTATTTGTTACTTTCTGGCTTCTTTGTGAGATTTGCAAAAGATGGTGTACATAGAGAACATGGGGTTCTTTCCCCTAATATCCCTTTAAGTCATTTAAAAATGATTGCTACATGCACCAAAAACCATAAAATGCCTAGGAATAAACCTAACCAAAGAGGTAAAATATCAGTACTTTGAAAACTATAGAACGCTTATGAAAGAAATTGAGGAAGACACAAAGAAATGGAAAAATGTTCCATGCTCTTGGATTAGAAGAACAAATATTGGTAAAATGTCTATACTACCCAAAGCAATCTACACATCCAATACAATCCCTATCAAAATACCACCAGCATTTTTCACTGAGCTGGAACAAACAATCCTAAAATTTGTATGGAAACAGAAAAGATGCCAAATAGCCAAAGGAAGGTTGAAAAAGAAAACCAAAGCTGGAGGTATTGCAATTCCGAACTTCAAGCTGTATTCCAGTGCTGTAATCATCAAGATAGTATGGTACTAGTACAGAGAAAGACACATAGATCAATGGAACAGAATAGAGATCCCAGAAATGGACCCTCAACTGTATGGTCAACTAATTTTCGGCAAAGCAGGAAAGACTATCCAATGGAAAAAAGACAGTCTCTTCCACAAATGGTGCTGGGAAAATTGGACAGCCACACGAAGAATAAAACTGGACCACTTTCTTAAACCATACACAAAAATAAATTCAAAATGGATGAAAGATCTAAATGTGAGACAGGAATCCATCAAAACCCTAGAGAACACAGGCAGCAACCTCTTTGACCTTGTCCGTGGCAACTTCTTCGTAGACATGTCTCTGAAGGCAAGGGAAACAAGGGCAAAAATGAACTCTTGGGACTTCCTCAAGATCAAAATCTGTACAGCAAAGGAAACAATCAAAAAAACTAAAAGACAACCAATGGAATGGGAGAAGATACAAATGACATATTGATTAAAGGGCTAGTTTCCAAAATGTGTAAAGAATTTATTAAACTCAACATCCCCCCCGAAATAGATAAATAAACTCAACACCAAAAAATAAATAATCCAGTTAAGAAATGGGCAGAAGACATGAATAGACATTTTTCTACAGATGATCTACAAATGGCTAACAGACATATGAAAAGATGCTCAGTAGCACTCATTATCAGGGAAATACAAATGAAAACCACATCAAGATACCACCTCACACCTGTCAGAATGGCTAAAATTAACAAGGTAGGAAACGACAGATGTTAGCAAGGATGCACAGGAAGGGGAACCCTCTTACTCTATTGATGGGAATGCAAACTGGTGCAGCTGCTCTGGAAAACCGTGTGGAGATTCCTCAAAAAGTTAAAAATAGAACTATTCTATGATCCAGCTGTTGCACCACTAGGTATTTATCCAGAGGATACAAACACAATGATTCAAAGGGGCACGTGCACCCCAGTGTTGATAGCAGCAACAGTATATCAATAATGACCAAACTATGGAAAGAGCCCAAATAACCATCGACCGATGAATGGCTAAAGAAGATGTGGTGTATATATACACAATGAAATATTACTCAGCCATCAAAAAGAATGAAATCTTGTCATCTGCAACAACGTGGATGTGACTATATATAGTGTATTACACTAAGCAAAATAAGAGAAAGACAAATACCATATGATTTCACTCATGATGTGGGATTTAAGAAACAAAACAGATGGAACATAGGGGAAGGGAAGGAAAAATAAGATAAAAACAGAGAGGGAGACAAACCATAGAGTTTCTTGACTATACAGAACAAACAGTTGCTGGAGGGAAGGTGGATGGGGGGATGGGCATTATGGAGGGCACTTGTGATGAGCACTGGGTGTTGTATGTAAGTGATGAATCACTAAATTCTACTCCTGAAACTGATATTACACTATATGTTAACTAATGTGAATTTAAATAAAATCTTGGAAGGAAAAAACTGATTGCTATACATATATGTATAAAACAAAAAATTATAAGAACCTCAGATAAGGTAAGCTAATAGAATTTGGAATGCTGGAATTTTATTAAAAAAAAGTTCAGATTTTGGTCTCATTCTTTATATGTAGTGCGAGTGGTTTATTGATGTGTAGAGATAGTTGCTAGACTGACAACTGGACAGTCCCTGATCGTGAGTATTTTTTATGTCTGGATTCAAAGAGTAGAAGGGAAGGTTCCTTTGAATTCAGTTATTTTTATCTCCCAGAAGATTAAGACAACTTACTGTGTGATAGGATAAAGGACAATAGAATGCCATGGGTTTTGTAACTACTTAGACCAATAGAATTTGGTAGAAGTGACACTGTACCTGTTTCTGGGTGCTGACCATAAAGAAACTGGCAGCTTCCACTTCCTCTGTCTTACGTACTTTCTTTGGGAGTCCTGAGATGTCATGGAAGAAATCTGACTAGACTTGCTGAGATCTTCTTGCTGGAGAGGTTTGTTCTGAAGCCTGGCATAAACTAGCAGCTGTCATTCTGACGAGGCCATGTCTCAGCAGTCCTCGACATTCCCAGTGGAGCCCAGCCGTTTAGCCATCTCTACCAAGCTGCCAGGCATGTGAGTGAGGCCATCTTGGACTCTTCAGTCTGTTTATCAGCTCAAGACCCCAAGTGACGTCACTTGATGCCACATGGAACAGATGAATTGCCGGCCGTATCCTTTCTGAATTTCTGACCAACAAAATTGGGAGAAAAGAAATGGTTGTTGCTTTAAGCTGCTGAGTTTCAGGGGTAATTTATTATGCAGTGATATGTAACTGGAAATGGTAGCTAAGCTAGAGCTTCTGACTTCTTAAATTTGAAAAGAAGCCAAAACAGTGTACCCTAAATACTCTCAAACAACTCTACCATGATTTGTAAAGACTATGAAACATAATGAAAATTATATAATTCAGAACTATGGTTAATAGTACGGAAAATGAAATTCAGATGATTAGATAAGTAGAAAAGGTAACTCTGAGGGAACCCACATTACTCAGAAGGGAGAGAAATGAGAATATTCTTGATAAATGCTTTCCACTTTTCAGAAGTTTGGTGAAGCTGCTTCAACAGAGTTAGCGGAGAAGTTTATGGCTCTTTAATTTTGAAGAGAGGCTTGCTGGATTTCTGAAACTTGCCAGGAGTCTGAGAATCCTTTGAATTCTTCGTTATTTTCCGAGATACCCTTTTCTGTTTCAGGACCTGGGAAAGAGAGGTAATAAGGTATAAGGTAGTTGATTTTTTTTTTTAAGATTTTATTTATTTATTTGAGATAGAGACAGTGAGAGAGAGCATGAGAGGGGAGAAGTCAGAGGGAGAGGCAGACTCCCCATGGAACTGGGAGCCCAATGTGGGACTCAGTCTCAGGACCCTGGGATCATGACCCGAGCCAAAGTTAGTTGCTCAACCAACTGAGCCACCCAGCTGTCCAGTTGATGTTTTTATACAGTGTTTTTACCCTCTCACAAGTTTGCCAAAATTTAGAGTAATCCAAATTAATGACTTCATTTCATAGCAGAGATTGTGGATAGTCCTTTTTGCTTGCTATATTCAATTCAGCCAAGAGATGGTCAACTAAGAGATATGGTTAGGGCCCTGTGTAGGTGCTATGGGGGATTTAAAGCACTTTCTTAAATAGAAAAAGTTATAAATAAGTGAGTGAAAGCAATCATCAGTTACTATTGACACCATACTATACAGGTTCCTTGATTTTTGTGTGCTGTTTTTGAAACGGTTGCAGATTTCTATTTTCTCAGTAAGTGCAATTTGGATTATGGTAGTTAAGGGAGAAATTTTAATTCTTATGGAAAATCTGTGGAAATGATCTCGTATTGAAAAACTGAAAATGGATTTAAAAACTTATTTCATAAGTCCAGGAAAGCAGGACAGTGGAGGCTTAATAAAACCTTTTTGTGTTGGCAGACACATTACTGCTATTATAATACTTTAATTAAGGAATTGGAGAATCAGAGATAAATGTAGTACATACACAGCTGTTTGAATTTGCTGCTTAGCTTTCTGGATTCCTTAAGCTGTATCACTTTTGGGTTGTAATGGTCTTCCTGGAGGCAAGAAACAAAGTGAACAAGATGATTCTCATATACGTTTCCCGAGGCTGCTTTTATTTATTTCTACAAAATAGAAATAATAACTTTGCCTTTTTTCTTTTTTGGTAACTCAAAGTTAACAGTATCAAGGAAGATATAGATAAGGAACGAAGTGAGTGGTATTTTAAGAGATCAATGTCAGGATCATTACAGAGAACAACATAATGGCTCTAGAAGGGATGAATTCAGTGTTTTCTCTTTTTGGAATTTTGAGCAAATGGAATGAAAATGGCCACATTTAGGTGGGGTAGGAGTTTAGCTTTGGAAGGAGGAGCTGTTACACTACAATATGGATAAAATACATAATTACAGTATTATAAGAATGAGGGCTGTTATGGGGAGGTTCACATGATTATCTGTTCTTCAAGGCAGAAGTGAGCTCTTTTTTTTTTTTCCTGTTTCTGATGGAGTAGGAGGGGGGCTGTTACTTGATTAAATACAGAGGAGGGGCCTCTGGGTAGTGCAGCTAGTGCTCCTTTCCCTCACATCTGGTGTCGGTGGTGCTTGATAACTGGATGTCCCTGAATAACACCACCCCCTCTCGATGGTATCATGGCTTCTTCCTGTATTTGAATCCATATTTTAAGTGCAGCTGAAATACTTGAATGTTTTAGGAGTGGAATTCGAGATAGAACTGTAAGTTGAGAAAGGAATATAAGCAAGGGAAGGAAGCTCTTGGTGGATTTTGAAGTAAGACAGATGGCTAAGTAGCCTCTTTCTGCCTTAATGGAGGGTAAATGTATAAGATGTTGGGGAATATTTGTCTAAATCCCTGTCATCGTCAGGAAGTGGCTTGGAGGAACTTGAATCTACCAGCCTCTTCCCTACTGAGGTACCCAAATTAACACGTGGTTTACAGAAAGTGTGCTTGCTATGCAGAGGTATCTTTAAGCTCAGTCCCTAGCTACCAGAATTCTACTCCCAAGTATACATGACATAGAAAACCTGGAGCCACTGGTGTCCTTGATAGTACTTTATACTTAATATTTGATAATGCTTTATGTATATCCAGCATTATGTTTGGTGTTATAGAGGATTTATAACATTTTTAGTTGGAGAGACTAGAGACTGTTTTCATGAAACGGAGAACAAAGCAAAATAATCAAATGCCAGAATGTTTGATACAGTGTCTAAGAGTTATAAAAAAGTAAAGAGGATATTGCTACAGACCGGATTAATCTAGGAAGGCATCATTGAGCGGGCCGTATTTGAACTGAGTCTTAAAAGATAAGGCAGAAAGGAGGTAGCAGATTTATTCTGGTGGGTGGGAAATTGTGCCAACTACACCATCCAATGTTTGAATAATTTTCTGAGGAACTGCAAATGTTGAACTGGGTCAACATAAAGGAAACCTTTGTCAAAGCCATAAAACTGCTTTCTAATATTTTCAGTTGTAAACCTATGTATTTAAACATCTCTTGGAATAAATACGTCCTTTCTCTTTACCCCAGGCACAAACGCTAGCTAGTATTCTCACTTTTTGAATTTGAAATAATAGGATGGAAATGTAAACTTAATAAGACTCGATTTCCTTTGGCCTATAAGAGAAAATGATAGCAAATCAATTTCTTTTTCCGACTTTATTTTTTTCTGCTCTTGTTACATTCTGCAATTGCTTGGATAAACATAGCTGCACCATTGGTCCATACTGACTATTTTTTTTAAGTTTATTTAAGTAGTCTCTACACCCAACGTGGGGCTTGAGCTCAGAACCCCAATATCAAGAGTCGAATGTTCTGACTGAGCCAGCCAGGCACCCCGAGTCCCTACTGACTCTTGAGAAAGCTTCAACCTTTCCTCCCCAGCCAAGTAAAGCCATATTTTTGTAATCTATTAGCTGCTTAACTTGGAAAGCTTCAGTGGTCATTGTATCTTTCATTAATTAGAGTTTGGCTGCCTCTCTTCCATTCATCTTGAAAATGTCCAAAGTGCTACGTAGTTTAAAAACTTAGAACTAAGTAAAGTTGAACAATTTTCTACTGGGCAACATTGTAAAAATGGGAAAGGAAAATTACTTTCTTTCGGAAGACATTTGCCAGTTGGAGCCTCAACGAAGATTGAGTTTGGGAGGCCTTTAATTGTGCACCAAAAGGTTATTGCAGAAGATAACATAAGGGAGATGTCATAAAGAAGAAAATTTGAAGCTCAGTAATAGAAAGCTGTGTGAAGAAATAGGCATTCTGCCAATTAACTGGGTGCTTGAAATAAATAGTTTGGAATTAAAGAAACAGTTGCAAATTTTGCAGTCTTGATTAACTTAGTTCATTGGGAAACTAGGGAGTGGGGAACAAACTTCAGGTTATGGTAGTTTGAAAGCAGTGACTTACTAGTCACTGCAGTTTTGCTCCAAAATATTTAGTTTTTATAAAGTTTAATAATGTAAAATCAGAAGAATTGTTAATCTGATTTTATGTTAAACCACAGAAATAAAATTCCAAATTTGTTTGGGTGAAATGAATTATGATCATAGGAGTTCAGTCTTGAACTGTTGACTGTCTCAGTAGTCAGTAAATATTTCCAAAACTGGGCATAGAGTGATAATGAGTATGTGTAGGAAGGCTATCCAATGAAGCATATAAATGGTACCTAACCCTTGGGTCTGCTTATCTGTTGAGTAATCATGACACAATTATATAAATAACCAATTAATAATAAAAAAAATTTCTGTGTATCAGGGAGATGTGCAGGAGACGATTAAATGTTCATCTTTCCATAAATGTCCAGTTCTTATGTTTCATTAGTTTGAGGTGAAGTATAGTTCTTTTTTTTTTTTTTTTTTTGAAGTATAGTTCTTTAAGGTTTTATTACTATACTACTTTTACCTTTTAAGCATTGTCACACAAACCAAAAAGCAAGAAAGGAGATTGCATTCTTTACTGAAAGGTATTTTTGCTGGATGTAGAATTTTAGGTTGTCAGCTTCTTTCTTTTTTCTTTCAAGATTTTATTTTCAAGTAATCTGTATCCCAATGTGGGGCTCCAACTTACAACTCTGAGATAAAGAATCACATGTTCCACTGATTTAGCCAGACAGCCTTTTCTTTTTTCCTTAAAGATTTTAAGGTAGATACTTTCTTTTAACATGTTTAATATATATAATTCTTCTGTCTTCTGTCTTCCATTTTTGCTATTGAGAAGTCAGCTAATAGTCTAGCTGTAGCTCCTCTGAGGATAAGATAGTTACCCTCCTATCGTGATAGCCCACACTGAGATACCATGGATCTATATGGGGGCTGGGATCGCTATGAGGACTGAAGGAACAGAGATCATGACAGAGACTAGGATTCCAGGATAGGCAGTAGCAGAAGACCGGTAGTGGGTACCATATGGATGTTGACTACCGAGGAGGTGAGGACGGCTATGAAGATGGGTATGACAGATGAGATGATCTGTCATGGAGCACCAGAGAGGATTATTCTCAGGATAATTACAGGTGTAATGATGGAAGGTCCTCCTCCCTTTTCCTCTCCCTCAAAAAAACCAAACTGAATCTAAAGCCTTGGACTACTCCTAAGGAAGATGATTCCTCTGCTAGCACCAGTCCACCTGAGCAACCTCTGTCTTTGGAGGGGGAAAGCCTGTCAACATGGCTGCTAAAGACTGAGAAGTAGAAGAGTGGCTACAGAAAGAGTGGGAGAAACTGAAGGGCCAGCCAGATGAGCCAAAACTGGAACAGTGGCCTCGGGGGAGACACCCAAGCTGGTGAAGTGAAGAAATTCAGGAACAGAACGATTCTGGATGAGAAGTGAGCCATGACAGACTGGGACCTCAGCCACGGTTGGCAGAAATGCAGGAGAGAGAGGGAGAAGTCTGTAGAAAATGAAACAATAAGGAAGAAGAGTGTCCCTTTCCATCTTCTAAGCCTTCCAAACCTCAGCAGTCTGTAAAGGTAATGCCAGCCCCTCCCCTGAAGGAGAGTGCTTGGGTGATGTGAAGTCCTAACCCTCCTGCTCTGTCTCAGAGCTCAGACATAGAGCACTAATCCCTACAAATGGTGGGGGGAAAGTAGTAGTAGGCTCAACCATCTGAGGAAGGAACAGCAAGGAAGGATGAAAATAAAGTAGATGGGGTGAGTGTCCCAAAGGGCCAAAGTGGGAGCTCCACGCACGGTCCAGGCGGTGGAGGGAACAAAGACCACTGGAAGGCGTCAGATAGGAAAGATGGCAAAAAGGCTCAGGACTGCTGATCTGCACCTGAGCCAAACAAAGAAACCTGAAGAAAATCCATCTTCCAAGTTCAGTTCTATGAGCAAGTACACTGCTCTCTCCGTTGGGGGTGAAGAGAACGAGGAAGATTATGCCAAATAGACCTCTGCATCCTGTGCTTTCTCCAAGTCTCTTCATCCTGGAATATATGAGAGCAAATCAAACGTCTAACCAGACAAGACAATAAAACTATCTTCTGGAGACCTTTTGAAAACAAAAACAGAAACAACAAAAACCCGAAATGAAATTTTCTGCACACTGCTGCAGCCTTTGAAATATTGAACTAACTGAAGAATCACCAATGTAGGCAGAGAGAAAGAGATGTAAAGCTTTTCATGGAAAAGTTGTGCATTTTTATGACATGTGGTTGCCTGTGTGATTAGTGCTGGCGGGATGGGGGCCTCCATTTAGTAAAATGGCAGTGACAGTGATGCATTGTCTGGAATCTAGTTGGACAGTAGTGCAGGCTTAAAGAAGAGTGTAAGGTTTCTACCTTTTAATTCTTATTGTCCTATTATGGCATATATGAATTCTTAACCATCTGAATACATTTTCCATCCTTGGAAAGGTAGGTTTAGTCTCTGAAGTTGTTTTCTTCTCCAGGAGACTGCCTGCCCCTCCTCTTATTTATTTTATTTTATTTTTTTCCCCCTCCTCTTACTCAGAGTTCCTGGGACCAGCCTGGGGGAATGCCATCATTTTTGGCCCTCAGGGAGTAGTGGGGAGTGCTTCTATTGAATAAGACTGCTTGGTGACCAAAATAAGTGGGAGAATCTTGGTTTGAAAAGATGCTGTGGGGGCGCCTGGGTGGCTCAGTGAGTTAAAGCCTCTGCCTTCGGCTCAGGTCATGATCTCAGGGTCCTGGGATCGAGCCCCTCATCGGACTCTCCGCTCGGCGGGGAGCCTGCTTCCTCCTCTCTCTCTGTCTGCCTCTCTGCCTACTTGTGCTCTCTCTCTGTCAAATAAATAAATAAAATCTTAAAAAAAAAAAAGGCTGTGGGGAGGTGACATTATTTTGCAGGAGTGGTAGGGGGAAATGGTATTGCCAGTGGTGAACACTGGAGCAGGAAGCACTTAGGGGTTGTGGGAATTCCCGAGTCTTTTATAAGAAAGGGTTTTGCCCTTTGTTAAACAGTATCCCTTCTGAAAGTTCTGAAATTTTGAACTGTTGAGATTTTGAAGCTTTAAAAATTTAGACTCTTGTCCTGGTCTTACGTTCCTCATACTACTACTTGCTATTACCTCCCAAAAAAGCAGTTTCTATCTAAATCACATACCTGATCTATGCATTCTGTATCAGCCCCAGGGGACAGAAGCAAATGAGGAATCACTGCTTTTCTCCAACAGATTTTGGCTTTTTCATATGTCTTCTGACTCTCACTCCTTCCCACCATTCCTATTCTACTTCTTTGACCCCTTTTATACTTTTATTTGTCAGAAAACTCTGGAATTAATGGTCTTGGGTAGTGAGTGAGAGTTGATAAATAGGGACAGTAAATTGTGAGCTGTTCTTAGAACTATGTTTTGGGCTTTTGTTTTTGTTTTTAGGTGTTTCCTTCTCTCCACTGCAATCCCACAGCAGTGTTTGGATTTATAATGTGGCCTCGACCAATTTGTGGGTTTGTTTGTTTTAACTTGAGAGAGAACAAATGATAATGGAGAGAACTGTTTAACAAGGTTCTTGTTTCTCTTGAAGCACATTAGCAGAACTTGTGTGCTTTTATGTGCACTTTTGTACTGTTAGCCTAGTAGACTGTATCCTTATGGGTGTCATTGGTACCTGCAGAGAAATCACACCTTAGTCTCTTGTTTACAAGCCCTTCTCCCATCAATCTTAGGTTAGACCCTGCCTGGCCCTGCAGACATGTTGGTTTATGAGTGCTGCAGCAGTGGGCCTAATGAATCATTTATCCAGTGGACATAAAAGATCACGTGAAGTAACTTTAAATAATTGGTTTGGATTGGCCAGTAGCCAGGAAGTGGCTTTCAGAGAGATACCCAAGGTTGAAAGGTTTTTTTTTTTTTTTTAAAACTATTTGCTGTAGAGGATGAAAAGGTAGGGTTTGCCTTTTTCAGGTCTACTCCTTCCAAATAGTTGTGTCCAAAAAAAGGTGTTTTTTCTCACTCCCATCTCCTGCCCCCCGTGTTAAAACAGAAATGGGGATTATGTCCTGCTCCTTAATATATGTAAAATCTGTACAAAATATCTTCTATGAAAATGATTTGTAAACTGTAGACTTATTACCTGGGAGTTGTCTTGAGATGTAAAATCCCATCCTTTGAGTTGTGGGTTTTTTGTTTTGTTTTTTGTTTGTT
Organism: Nasua narica; assembly: GCA_028533885.1. Taxonomy (NCBI): domain Eukaryota; kingdom Metazoa; phylum Chordata; class Mammalia; order Carnivora; family Procyonidae; genus Nasua; species Nasua narica. The sequence goes on along the minus strand of CM052802.1, from coordinate 85,270,575 downwards.
TATTTTCTCCAAAAAAATCTGATCTTTAAAGTTAAAAAAAAAAAACAACAAAAAACCAAACACAAAAGGTAGTCATCTTGCTTGTTGTCTTCTTTTAAGATACTTTGATTCACTTCTGCTTGATTTAAATATTCTGTTTGAATAGTGGGATTCTTTTTATTTTCTCAAGTTTCACCAGGCTTCTTGAATCTGTTGATTGGTGCTCTTGTCCTAGTTCTTCTTTGCCTGGGATTCCAATCAAATGTATTTTAGATCTTCTTAGTCAGTCCTTCACAACTCATTCTAATATCTGCATTTTCTTTTTAATTCTTTATCTGTTGAATTATAGATTATTTCTCTTGAACCATTTCCCGTTTTATTTCTCTATTCCATTTTGTCAGTTCGGCTGCCATTAGGTTTAAAATTTTAGCTATTGTAATTTGTAGAAGTTCTGTTTGGTTCCTTTAAAGATCTGCTATGTTAGGGGCACCTGGGCGGTGCAGTTGGTTAAGTATCTGATTCTTGGTTTTGGCTCAGGTCATGATCTCTGGTCATGAGATTGAACCCCACGTTGGGCTGGGCTTCCCACTCAGTGGGGAGTCTGCTTGAGATTCACTCGTCCTCTTTTTCTCCTTCTCTAATCCTTGTGCACTTGCTCTCTCTCTCTCTCTCTCTTTCTCAAATAAATCTTAAAAAAAAATCTGTTAAATGTATTTTTGTTTTTTTGCAGTCGGTTTAAAATCTGTTGTCAATAAATGTAGATTGCTTTTTAATTTGTCTGTCTAAGATTTAAAATTTGTGTGGTCTGTTCTTGGTGTTGTTTGTGCTTGTTTTTCACTCTTGCTATTTTGTTTTCTTGTGTGCCTGGTTATCTTTAACTGATTATTGCCCTCCTACGGTTTTTTTCAGGGGGTTCCAGAATGAGTGTGCTCTCCTCTGAGAGATGCTCTGTTGGTTTGTGCCAGGCTTCTGGGGATAGTAACTGTCGAGGGCCTTTTTAAAACTATATTTAGTATGTGGCTTCCTGGCTCATCAAAACTGTGGATGTCTGGAGTGGCTAGCCTTCTGAAAGACTTTGTTTTTCCTACTTTTTTCTTTTCCTGACTTGTCCAGTGCCAAAACTGCCTGCTTTTCATTGTCCGGTGGTTGGGAGAGAGATGGAAGGTTAATTTTTATTCATTGGTTCCTTGAGGATGTCATCCTTTGGGGTCCCAGTTTAATGTGGGGAGGGTCTCCTTTAGGATCCAATGTTTGGTAGGCTCTAATCCTTATCTTTTGTCACTTTACCCTTTGAGGCTGAGGAACTGAAGTACAAGTGGATGCCATTGGTTGATGTCTTCAGGGCAAAACTGGCTCTGGTTCTCCTGGGCTTAGATTTTCCTCAAAAAAGGGCAGTTCCTCTTGTTTCGTCAGTTTTTTAATTCTCACAAATTCTTATTTTATCTTATTATTCAGTTTTATTTATTTATTTGAGGGAGACCTCTCATGTGTGTACGTGGGGTGAGGGACCAAGGAAGAGAGAATTTCTGACAGACTCTGCACTGAGCACGGAGTCCAACTCAGGGCTTGATCTCAACCACCTCAAGATCATGACCTGAGCCAAAATCAAGAGTCAAATGCTTAACTGACTGAGCCACCTCAGCACCCCTAGTAAACTTAATTTTTAAAAAATGGTTTATCTACCATTTGTCATTATTTTCACTAGAAAGTGATCTGAATAACTTAATTAGAAACTACCTGATGGCTAGGTCTGGAATCCAAGAGCCTGCATCTACTGCTGGGCAGTTGGAGATGCAGCAAGCTTCACCCCCCTCCCCCCTCAACCTATTCTTGGCAGTCTCTGTCTAGACAGAATACTGACTTGGAGGGAGGATGGGTTCTAATTTTTTTAAAAGGTTAAGGGGCACTTAGATGGCTCAGTTTGTTGGGCAACTGCCTTTGGCTCAGGTCGTGATCCTGGGGTCCTGAGCTTGAGCCCCATGTCGGGCTCTGCTCAGTGAAGCCTGCCCGTTTGTCTCCCTCTGCCTGCTGGTCCCCCTGCTTATGTGTGCTCGTGCTCTCTTTTTCTCTCTTTCTCTGTCAAAGAGATAAACAAAACCTTAAAAAAAGGTAAAATAGCTTCATAACTATTATTTATTTGATGAATTATTATATGCTCTGATTATAAATTTTTAGTCTTCTAGAGTTTCATATTTCTGAATGTTTACTTGTTCTTCTTTTTCTTTGTTTTTTTTTTTTTCAGTTTGAATATTGTCACCCTCCATAGTTTGTATCCTCCAGTTTGTAAACACTTTGCCAGATATTGTGATCAGAGCTGGGAATATAATAAGTATAACAAATTTTTGTGTTTATGTTCATATAGCAAAGGAGGTACACATAGAAATACTTGTAGTGGGGCGCCTGGGTGGCTCAGTTGGTTAAGCAACTGCCTTCCGCTCAGGTCATGATCCCGGAGTCCCGGGATCGAGTCCCATATCGGACTCCCGACTCCCGACTCTGCGGGAAGTCTGCTTCTCCCTCTGACCTTCTCCCCTCTCATTCTCAGTCTCTCGCTCTCTAATAAATAAATAAATAAATCTTAAAAAAAAAAAAAAAAAAAAAAAGAAATACTTGTAGTGTAGAACGTAAGTAGTATAATACCACATGTTCAAGCACAGAAGAGGAAGTAGCTGTTACTGAGAAAATCTGGGGAGACTTTGTAGAGATAATGTGTTCGCTATATAGACATTTTCCAGCAGTAACAGAAGGTATGGAAGGGCATTTCAGATATGGCAAATAAAGTGTAAACACAGAGATAAAAGCCATGGCATGCTATAGGGAGTGCACATAGATTGATAGAATTGGAGGATGAAATATTTTTGGGATGAAAATTAAAACCAGGAAGAGTTAAAGGCCTGGGGGGTGGGGGAAGAGACTTTGATGGAAACAAGGAACCTATTTAGTGGGGATGTGGAGTAGGTGAGCAGGGAGGACGAGAAGGTGTGGTTGGGGGGGTATATGTGTGTTGAGGAGCGGGGAGGTAGTTGTGAACTGGGCTCTGACCTTGGGAGCGAGCTGCCAAGATAGAGTGTGAGTGGGCAGAATGTGCCAAGAACTGTGAGCCTGGTGTTGAGGGGATCATCCATATGGATTTATCTGTTACTTAGAGCAGTGGCAAGAAGGTGGATGTTACAATGTAACCAAACTTGGTAAAGTTTGGGTTTGGATAGCTTCTGTCCCAGGTTTAGCACTGAAAGCCCTGTGCCTTGAGAAACCCCTAAGTCCTGGGGAAACTGGGATGGTTGGTCACTATAGTGAGATGCCAGAAGGGCTGGATGAATTTGAGGCAGGTCATGGTGGAGAGCAGTCATTTGTAGGGGGGAGGTGCTTGGCCATGATGGAGAGAAAAGGGGGGAATGAGTTTTGTTCATTTACGCTAGAACTCTGTTGTCAGAAGGCAGCAGAGATAGGGGAGCATTCAGAAAGGGGTTGAGTGTGTGGGGGTTGGTTACTATAGGACAAAATAGAAAATATTTTGGAATGTCTTCAACAGAGGGAATATACAAATGAATGAGGTGGATAGATGGGGGTCAGAGCTTAATCAAATGAGAATGAATGTATAGGATCACTGGTAGGTTTCCAGAGGGGTCTATTTTTGGGGTACTCACTGAGAGTAAGGATGAGAGACATAAATGAAAGTGAATGAACAAAAGATTCTTCGATAGTTTTGGTATAAATTGTTTCAGTTCAGACTCTAGGTGTCTACCAGGCTTTTAGCCTCCTGGTTGGAATAGAATAATGCATATACTCTTTTCCAGGTGACTTTTCCCCTGTGCCTTATTTCTCTAAGGATCCATATTTTTATATTTAACTCATTGTCTTTTGTAGTGTATTTATATACTAGGTCTCAGCAATAGAGCAAAGTTTTTAAATAAATTTTCTTAATATTGCTGTTTTGATGTTCAATTTCAACGATTACACAGTATTTTGTATATTCATTTTTTTTTTAAATATGTTTTGCTATGTTATTGCCATTTTTCTAGGCCACAGCAGCCTGGAAGTGACTTGGCCTATAAATTGGCCACTGAGTCCTATTTCCCAGTCTAGGACTGGTGTGTGTGTGTGTGTGTGTCTGTGTGTGTGTGTGTGTATGTGTGTATCAGAGATATAGAGATAGAAATTGATTCTAACCAATTGATTCAATTGGTTAATTGAAAGTGACTCATTTCCATCTTCTGTGCCCTTATGTGGCTTCCTAGGTTTCCTACCTTCCATGGGCATTAAGCTATTCTCAATAAATCTTAATGCCATAGATGCTGCCTGGCTGGGGTACCTGGTTGGTGTAGTTAGTTCCAACTCTTCGTTTTGGCTCAGGTCTGATCTCAGTTTGGTGAGATCAAGCCCCACATCAGGTTCTGCTCAGTGTGGAGTCTGCTTGGATTTTCTTTCTCTCCCTCGGCCCCTCACCACTGTGGGCGGACGCTGTCTCTCCCAAATAAATAAATCTTTAAAAACAAATGGTGCCTGGCTACCCTGTGTAGTGCTGTTCTGTAAGCTTCAGCTAAAGCCAGTGTCCCAGCAGCGCCATTGGTGACTTGCAACTCAGTATCTACAGTTGTTTGAGCACAGTCTGAGGTGGGTTCTGAAATTAGGTTCTTGGGATGGATCACCTTGTTGGCTCTCTCTCACTTTGATGAGTGTGCTTCCTTTCATTCTGCCCATCTCTAACTTACGTAAGCAAGGCCAGGCATCAGGCTTGGGGGACACTGAGGCCCTTACAGACCTTTCACTCTTCCATTGCATGCCGGAAACCAAGCTCATTCCTCTTGTGGGTAGCTGCTTCTTTCAGATTTGTTAGTAGAGTCAACTTTTGTAAGTTTTGCTATGATTAAGTAATATAGTTAATTTATAAGGTAGCATCTTACTTTTGTTTGTGTTATCTCTTGGCTTTGTACCTGGCTTATAGAAGATGCTGAAGAAATATTTATGTGATGTGGTCGGATGGGGTCATTGTATCCTGGCAGATTGTAAGTTTCTGGTCCTATTATGTTCAGCTCAGGAATTACTGCTGTTTTGATTTACTTAGGAGACTTTGAAGAATTTTTGTATAAGTCATCCAGTTTTGGGGGGAGGGAGGAGGAGAAAGGTTTTCTTGTAGAAGAGAAGAAATGAGTATAAGGAATTAATCTTTTCTCTCTAGTATAAATTTTAGTGTATTAAAATGTTCCTATGCTATTAAAACAAAAGGTAGTAAGAAAGTAACCAGACGATTGATTTTTACATTGATCAGCTTGGCAGAATTACTGAGATATCAACATACTAATTAGAATCTCAGGGTATTAAATTATTGTTTGCTTTCTAACTGAATGTTTTGAGTGATTATAAATGACAAAGAATTTGTAAGTGACATAACATAGCATGCTATCAATTTTGGTTAATTAACACAGCAACACAGTGCTAATTATTTCCTTTTTTATTTCCTGTTTTCTCTGTTTCCTAAAAATTTACTGATTATGAACAATTTATTTTTCATTTTTCCCCTATTTTATGGCTTTCTTTTATACACTTAAATGCAGAAAGTATGTTTTAAGAATTGGATTGTAGGGGTGCCTGGTTGGCTCCGTTGGAAGAGCATACAACTCTTGATCTCTGGGTTGTGAGTTCAAGCCTCACATTGGGTGTAGAGATTGCTAAAACATAATAAAGTAAAAAAAAAAAAAGAATTGGTTTATAAATAGAGAACATGTTTTAAGTTAACTTTTATTTTAGGTTTCTGGTTATTTTCTTTTCTTTTTATTTGTTACTATGTAACAACTACCCACAAATCTAAAGTAATAATTCTAAAACCTAATACCGAAACTTAAAACCAACACCAAACTCTAACTCTAAAACAATAACCAGTTTATAATATTTCACAATTTTGAGGGGTAGGAATTCATACGGGGCTCTCCACAGGGCTGTTTTTCTGCCCACATGATATCATTTGGGGTTATTTGGTTGGCAGCTAGTCTGATGTAGGGATGTCCAAGGCAGCTTTACTCACATGCTCACTCAGTACTGAGGTGAGGACTTCTAGAAGGCTGGACTCTGCCAGGATCCTCTTCAAGTGATCCTGAAAGCAAGGAGGTTAGACTTCTTCTTTGGTGACCAAGGACTTCAAGAGAACAAGGCAGAAGCTATAAGTCCTCTCAAAGATCAGGCATGGGACTGACTTGGCATCACTCATGCCATATTGTTAGTCAAAGCATTTGTAGTCTTGCCCAGATTAAAGGGAGTACAAACAGATCTCAGTTCTTAATGCGTAGAGCTCAATGGGAATGTCAAAGAATTTGCCGCCAATTTTGAACCCCACGGTAAGATTAATAGGTCACTGTGCATTTGAGAAACAAAGTGCCCTTTATAGATTACAGTATTTACTACCAATATAGAACGATATTAGAAATAGTGATAGCGATAACCAACTGGGTGGTTCAGTTGGTTAAGCGTCTGCCTTTGGCTCAGGTCATGATCTCAGGTTCCTGGGATCAAGTCCTGCATTAGGCTTCCTGCTCAGTGGGGATTCTGCTTCTCTCTGTCTTTCTCCCCCTCAGCTCGTGCTCTCTTTCCCTTTCTTTCAAATAAAAAAAAAAAAAAGGAAAGAGTAGTAGCAATATTAAAAACCAGGATGTTTGCCTTTGCTCCTTGTTTTATCCACAGATTTTTTTATTTCATTGTAAAAGAAATGATTCCTAATTGTTTCATTGTACACTGGATATTTTATACAGTCTTTATTAATAATTTAATTGTATTCGGTGCCTGGGTGGCTCAGCGAGTTAAGCCTCTGCCTTTGGCTCAGGTCATGATCTCAGGGTCCTGGGATCGAGCCCCGAATTGGGCTCTCTCCTCAGCGGGGAGCCTGCTTCCCTCTCTCTCTCTGCCTGCCTCTCTGCCTATTTGTGATCTCTCTCTCTCTGTCAAATAATAAAATCTTAAAAAAATAATAATTGTATTAATATTGTCAGAATTGTTAACATATCTTTTTACCTGCTAGTGCAGGTGTGTTTCATTTTCAGAAAATCTAATACTTTAAATCATTTATTTATTGATGTCATGCCCCTTCCACAAAGGATTTGAGGTGACTTGCAACAAGACACAGAGACCACAAGACACTTTGATACAAGTCTGTATCGAAGTAAAATATAAATAACAGTGGATAAGGGGATCAAGAAAAATAGTTAAAAGATGGCATCACCATCTACCTCGTGGCTAAAACTCTACACCTAGGAGTCTTTTCTTCATCCTCTTCATTTATAATCTGTCCATTTATGCTACTCCAAAATATATTCCAAATCTGTCCACCTGTTTTTTCTACCAGTGCTTCTCTGGCTTGGGCCACCATCATCTTTTCCCTAAATAGTTCCCTTTCTTCCACTCTGATCCCTCTTACCATTTCTGTTCAGCACAAAACACTTTAAAAAAAAATTAAAGTGTAAATCAGATCTTGATTTTCCTGTGCTTAACATGTCTGTTTAATGCATCATTCTTAATGTAAAGTCTATCTCACCCTGGTCTGAGGGCTCTGTCTGCCTCTCAGCACCTCTCACACCATCCTGCCTGTCACTGTTCTTTCTTCGGCCTTCTTTCTGTTGCTGCAACCTGCCAGTCCTTTTCCTCCCTGGAAAGAGGACCTGTGAGGACCAAGCACTAGCTCTTTCCTCTGGTTGAGATGCTCTTGCCACAGGTTTTGCATGGTTGACTTGTTTTCATTCATGTTTCCATTTAAATGTCATTTCTTGGGGCACCTGGGTGGCTCAGTAGGTTAAAGCCTCTGCCTTCAGCTCAGGTCATGATCTCAAGGTCCTGGGATCGAGCCCCCCATCTGGCCTGCTTCTCCCTCTCTCCCTGCCTGCCTCTCTGCCTGCTTGTGATCTCTCTCTCTCTCTCTCTCAAATAAATAAATAAATCTTAAAAAAAAAAAGTCATTTCTTCAGAGAGACTGATTGGCCATGCAACTGAAAATATAAATCCATCCATAACACGCCTTTTGTTTTATTTTCATCATAAATGGCTGCCTGATAATTTCTTGTTTATTGTGTATTGTCTGTCTCATTAAAATGTAAGCTTTATGAGAGCGGTTTTTTTTTTTTGTTTTGTTTTGCTTGTTTATAGCTGGATCCCATCTTCTGGAAATGTGTTTGGTGTACATAAATTCTCAAGTGTTTTTAGAAAGAATTGTACATAAAAAAAATCAAAGGTTAGAACTGATAGTGGTATTTCCGGGATGTGATAGATTTATTTTAGAAAAGACGATGCTTAGGGTGCCTGACTGGCTCAGTTGCCTGGTAGAGCATGTGACTGACTTTTGATCTTAGGTCTGCGAGTTTGATTGAGCCCCGTGTTGGTGGCTATAGAGATCATTTAAAAATGAAGTCTTAAAAGAAAAAAAAGAGCTTTCTTTCCCTGAGACTAACTCTTTAGAATGGTAGTATGCATCAGAATCACTAATGGATTGTTAACAAAAATACACACCTGGGCTTCATTCTGAGCTCTAGGAGGCCCCGGGAATCTGTAACTTTGAAAAACTCCACTGCAAATCTAACGTATACCCTTGTTTAAGGACCAGAGTCTGAGAGGGAGAAAGCTGTGTGGATGCAAGTAGAAAACTTCTGGTCAAATATTTATAAACATGATTGAATATTGTTGATGTGAAGTTTATATTTAAAATCTCTGGGAAGCCTTATTTATATCTTTACTTTCGAGGCCATTGTGATAGGTTAGTGATCCCAAAGTGGTGTGCTTAAGATGATCATTTGGGAGTGTGGGAAGGAAATAAATAATTCCACTCATACAGTTTTAATCTCATTCCTTTTACATGTTGGAGTGGGGGCTAAGGCATGTTATGAATACATAATGTACAGTAATGTATGTAATTTATAAAAATATATGTGGAAGTATGTGCTCAAAATATTGATCACAATGTGGGATCCAAAGAGCGTAGAGATCACTCTGCCAGTCATGATAGGTTGTGCAGTGGTAGGAAATGATCCCTAAATCGCAGTGACTACTAAAAAGGTTTGTTTCTTGTTCATGCTCTGTGTCTCTTGTGGTCCATCTTCGGCCCCGCTCTGTGTCACATTGATGCTGTGACTCAGGTTGATCAAGCAGCTTTTATCTGAAATTTCACCAGGTGCTCTGGCAGAGGGAGGAGAGAATTGGGGAAAGCACGTGCTTATAAAGTTTTTGCTTGGGTGTGACACATGTCATTTAGATTTCACTGGCCAAAGCAAGTTACATGGTAGTGCATGAGTCCAGCAGGCAGGGGATGTACAGCCCTCCCTCAGGGAGGGAGTGTGCAGGGGGTGAATAGCAGACAGCCTCTCGTTTACTCTGTGGAACATTTGCCTCAGCAGAGCTCTGTTTTAACCTCCTCTTAGGTGTGCTGGCAGAGCAAAACTGCTCTCCCAGTTCCTAGTTTGATGGAGAATATCAAAAAGAAAAGGATACACAAAGCCCGAATCCTTAATTCTGTTAGTAAGGCAGCATGTAAAACAGTATAATCGTAACAGTATAGTTATAAGATATAAAAATAAAACTTTACACAAACTGGTAAAGCCCAGTAATTTTTGCTTGACAAAAAGATATGTACCATTATACCATATGCCATTTGAAACATAGAGGTTCTGACTATTGGGTGAGTGCGTATGGATAATAGGGATTGAGCTGCGGGGAACTGTGAATAGTGGTGGAAAGAGAAGAGCTTCAAAGCTCAAATGTTCAGGCCTTTGCTAATTGAAAATTAATCAGAGTGAAGTTTGATAATCTCTGGAATAGTAATGTAAGTTACTCAGGAAATGTGATTCCATTTAGAACACTTTGCTTATATACTTCCTTTTAGGAAGATGTTGAGAATACTCAAGGTTGTTTTAGATATTTGAGTTTTTTTTTTTTAAGATTTTATTTATTTATTTGACAGAGAGGGAGAACAAGTAGGCAGAGCTGCAGGCAGAGAGAGGGGGAGAAGTAGGCCCCCAGCTGAGCAGAGAGGGCAGTGCGGGGTTCCATCCCTGGACTCTGGGATCACCACCTGAGCCGAAGGCAGATGCTTAACTGCCTGAGCCACTCAGGCCACCCCTATTTCAGATATTTGAAATAATCAAGTCAGTAACAGTTTATACTAATTAATAAAGTTGTATAAAATCATCTTACATTTTTTGGTGAGAATTTTCTTACTTTGGCCTTTTAAATTTTGGTTATAACTAAATTGATAAGTGAAGATTTAGAATGTGTGTGACAAATGGATGAACTTTTTAATTCACGTAAAAACAGTATTTACTGAAAGGCTGTAACACAAGCAATGACATGAATTTTAGATAGAGTGCCGTGTGATTTAGAATGGACCTGGCTACTTTGGTGTGAATGATTTAGAAACACATTGAATTCCTTAGAATTTTATTTGTTATTTCTAATCTAAGCAAGAGTAGGCAATTTTTTTCCTATTTTTTGGGAGGGTACATTTTTTTTTAATTAAAAAATTCTTTTAAGATTTTATTTATTTTAGAGCATGTGGGAGCATGAGCATGGGGAGGAGCAGAGGAGGAGGGAGAGGAAGGGAAAGATTCTCAAGCAGATTCTGTGCTGAGCTCAGGGCCCAATGTAGGGCTCAATCTCATGACCCTGAGATCATGAACTGAGCCGACACTTAACCAACTCAGGCACCCCTGGGAGGTACATTTCAATGAAAGAAAATCTTATTACGTTATTTTTTTAAGTAAGTCCTACACCCAGTGTGGGGCTTGAACTCATGACCCCAAGATCAAGAGTAGCATGTTCTACTGACCGAGCTAGCCAGGTGCCCTTTGTTACCTTCTTTAATATTCTAGTTTAATTCTAGTTTAATATTCTATTAGAATATTCTAACTTATAGAATAACTATTTTATTAATTATTAATAGATTAGTTATTAATAGATTAAGAGACTAATAGCTAATCTAACTATTCTAGTTTAATATTCTAGTTTAATTCTAGTTTAATATTCTAATAACAAATCTATTAGTTGTTATTATTTATAATTAATAATTATTATCAATTAATCAATACAATTAATTAGTTATTAATAGATTAAGAGACTAATAAATCGAACTAAATATTCTAGTTGAATATTCTAGTTTAATTTAATATTCTAATAACTAATCTAAAAAAGATTAGTCTTGACTCTGTTTCTAAGGCAAAAGACTATTTGGACAAGTAAAGTCTTATAACTTATTATGTTGTATGACCAGTATGATGTCTACTTCCACTGCTTCCCTGGTATTTACTAAGTAAGCAGTTAATTGCTTATAAACACCTGTGGTATTGTTAATACAAATATTTGAGCTGCCTTTAGGGAAAGGGGAGATACTATATTACCCTGGAGAAGTATTAGCATTATATATTGCTGTAGGATTTGTTTAGTTGGAACCCAAAAGAGTATTAGGAAAAATGTCTATATGTTCAAAGATACCTATTTTTTCTTTGTTGCTGTAATCAATGATTATAAAAGGGCCCTGGTAGATTAACATACCTGAACTTCAGTTTTGTCAGCCAAAAGTTAGTTAAAACTATTTGGGTAAAAAACAGTGTATGCAGTCAGGTATGATTACCTTCATTAATGATGGGGAGAACAGGCATGTATATTAGAATTTTATTTAAATTCATATTAAGTGTTCATTAGGCAAAATCAAAGTCCATTTTTATTTTATATTAATCTTTTTATATTTCCGGTTGTAAATTCATTTAAAAAATAATGAAATTTTCATGAGGGCATTAAGACTTCTTTTCCTTTCATCATATCCCTTTGATCAGTTTCTTACTTTATCATTTGCTGTGTGAGAATTACAGTTGGACTCTAAAACTGGTCTAAACTATAGGTACCTTTGCTCAGATATTCTCTGTGGTGTGTATCTGGTCGTGCATTTGAGTTTTGAAGGATTTCCCTTATGGAATGCAAAGGAAAAGGTAGATAGGCAATTAAATAGAGAGATATATGAAGAAAACAAATGCTGAAGCAGAATAATCTGGTAACTCTTAGGAAAATATTTGCTATTGCTAAGCCTCAACTTAAAACACTGTAGAATGAGTGTTGATTATATATAATTTGTGATGTGACAGCCTTTAAAATTTTTACCTATAAGACTTATGTCATGACATCTAATTATATTTCATTTTTAGTTTCTGTATTTTTATCCTGTTCATTACCAAAGAAGAATTGCAGTGAAAATTTTAATTGATGAGTTTCTCTTGATGTTACATTTGTCGAACTCTCTTGCAGAATATTATTCTGTTTATTTGGAGACTGCATGGCCTTGTGAACTTTAGTGTCAATTTTTAATTGGAAATCCAATTTCATTTTTATTTCTATTTGCTGTAAGATTAAGATAGTATCTACCTGGTAGGGTTGTTGGTATGATTAAATGAAATAGTACCAGCTAGTGTAACTAGTAGATGGTAATGCTTGGTTCTCAACCTCCATTGGCTTTTTTAATAATCTGGTGTACACACTTAGACTGCCTTTCTCCCTGCTGTATTTCGACCTTAATGTAACACCTGTGAGCAAATGTTTTAGACCATCACATGGTGGTGGGATAGCTGTCCATCAGCCAGTGATTCTGTTTCAGTAGTAGTACCATCTTTCTTTTCATAGTACGGTTTGTGCAATTACTTAACTATTTTGTAGGCTTTTTTGCCCGTGTCCGTCCGTCCTTCCTTCCTTCCTTAAGATTTTATTTATTCGACAGAGAGAGAGAGATCACAAGTAGGCAGAGAGGCAGGCAGAGAGACAGGGGGAAGCAGGCTCCCTGCCGAGCAGAGAGCCCGATGCGGGGCTCCATCCCAGGACCCTGAGATCATGACCTGAGCCAAAGGCAGAGGCTTTAACCTACTGAGCCACCCAGGCGCCCGCCTGCGTTCTTTCGAAATGGGCCACAGAAGAGCAGGGATGGAGTGATGGTGGATTAGATTGGTACGTTTTGGGACCAGCCGCACTTCAACCAGAGTGGTGGTGGTGGTGGTGGTGGTGGTATTTTTCCTAATTTCTGCAACATAATATCCTTCTAGGTAAGATTTCCTTTCAAGGAAGTTTTCAAAATATGCTGTATTTTTACCTTTCAGTGAAATAAAGAGAAAGAAAAGCTTAACTAATATTAGTAGTTAAGCAGCAGTAGTCTTAGACTTAACAGATTTGGGTAAATATGGAAATCATTAGTCATGCCTAAAGTGGTGATTCTATAGTGTCACTTTACTACTTAAGCTAGCCAGTAATTTCTTTTTAAAAAATCATTTATATATATATGCATTTTATTTTATTTTTATTTATTTTTAAAGGAATTTATTTATTTGAGACAGATACAGAGAGAGAGAGCAAGAGCAGGGAGAGAGGCAGAGGGAGAAGGAGAAGCAGACTCCCTGCTGAGCCAGGAGCCCGATGTGGGGCTCCAATCCCAGGATGCTGGGATCATGACCTGAGCCTAAAGCAGACGCTTAACCATCTGAGCCACCCAGGTGCCTCATATTTTATTTTATTTTATTTGACAGACAGAGATGACAAGTAGGCAGAGAGAAAGGGGGAAGCAGGCTCCCTGCCGAGCAGAGAGCCCGATTCGGGGCACCATCCCAGGACCCTGAGATCATGACCTGCGCCGAAGGCAGAGGCTTTAACCCACTGAGCCACCCAAGTGTCCCTATATATAAGTATTTTAAAGATTTTATTTATTTATTTGTCAGAGAGAGAGAGTGAACACAGACAAGAGGAGTGGCAGGCAGAGGAAGAGGGAGAAGCAGACTCCCCACTGAGCAGGGAGACTGATGTGGAACTCAGTCCCAGGACCCTGGGACCATGACCTGAGCTAAAGACAGACACTTAACCGACTGAGCCACCCAGCATCCCTAGCCAACAGATTTTTAAATTTTGAAGTAAAAGAACAAAGTAAAAAGGATATGCAAGAAAGCAGTGAACAATTAGAAATTGGAATTAAAAACACCATTATAATAACATTCATGAAATACATAGGGAATAAATTTAATAGAATATGTGTAAGTGTAAGGGAGAAAAAAAATGATCTGTAGTCCCCCCCCCCTTTTTTTTAAGAAGATTTTATTTATTTATTTATTTGACAGAAAGAGAGCATAAGTAGGCAGAGCAGCAGGGAGAGGGAGAGCAGGCTGTCCTCTGAGCAGGGAGCCCAATGTGGGACTCGATCCCAGGACACTGGGATCATGACCCGAGCCGAAGGCAGACACTTGACTAACTGAGCCATCGAGGTGCCCCCATCTGTAGTCCCTTTATCTAGCGTTACGCAGTTTTACTTTGGTCTAAACTTTCCCCCACACATAAGCTTAAGCACACAAACACAGACAAGGAATCTCTTAAAGGTTTATTTTGTACAATACACCTAATTGTATTAATTTACTTCTAGCTAACAGTGTTTCATGGATACCTTTCTTTAACAGTAATCATAAGTATTCATAATTTTAAGAAGAATTTTGCTGATTGTATTATATTTCATCACAATACTGTTCACTTTTGTTTCACTTTTTAAAAATGTTTTAAAAAATAAGTATAACACATACCCAGAAAATATGTCCAACAAAACATACAGTTTAGTGGATTATTAATTAAGTCTGTCATCTGGAAATGAAGCATTGCTGTTACTCTTCAAACTTCTCCTTGTGCTCTTTCTCAACCAATTGTCTTCTTTTTCCTAGAGGAAATCCGTCAAAGTCTGATTTTATCACTTCCTTACCTTTTTTCCCTTGAATTGACCACCTGAGTATTCATTCTTAAAGAATATAATTTCCTTATTAAGACAAAACTTTATATAAATGGAACAACGAAGTATGTTTTATTTTGTAACTGTATTTTGCTTAATATGTTTTAAGAGTTACGCAAATCATGTGAAGTTGTTTATGTTTGTTGCTATGCTGTAGTCTATACTACAAATATATTTATTCTGCTTTCAATGCATTTTTGGGTTTTTAGTTTTGGCTGTTATGAATAATGTTGCTTCATGATTATATGAATAATGCTTGTTCATGTTTCTTTGTATGCTTCTCTAGGGCAGTGGTCTGAGAATTGGAATATTCCCATCACTGGGGAACTTGTTAGAGATGTAATTTTTGGGACCTGACCCAGAGATGATGAATCAGAAGCTCTAGGAGTGGGGTGCAGCCATTTGTATTTCACAAAAAACGTCTAGGTGATTCTACTAGTACCTCTTGAAATCCGTTGCTCTAGGGAAGGGCTCAGCAAAATTTGGCCAGTGGGCCAGATCCTCTCTGCTGTCTGTCTTTGCGTAACCTGTGAGTGAAGATTGATTTTTACATTTTTAAGTAGTTGAAAAAAGTTAAAAGAATAACGTTTCTTATCAAAGGAAAATTCTTAAAAGAAATGTAAGCGTCAGAGTCCATAAATACAGTGTTATTTTAACACGGCCGTATCCATTTGTTTACAGGTGGCTCTTTTCTTGCCATAATGACAAACTATGTGCTTGTGAAAGAGACTTTATGGCTTGCAAAGCCTAAAATTTTAACTGTTGGGCTTTTTCTTGAAAAGTTGGTTTATCTTGCTCTAGTGTATATACCTAAGGAGAAAAATTGCTAGGTTATGGGATATGTTTACCTTTAACTTCTGACGTAATGCCAGATTTTCTAAAATGTTTATACAAATTTGTCATCCTGTCAGGTTATGAGAATGCCATTGCTCTGCACGCTCATCTGTGTTGTCCAACTTAATTTTAGTTCTGGGGAGTGTATAATAGTATCTTCATTGGGTTATTTTGCTCCCCAAATTGTAATATGAAAAATTTCAAACATACAGAAAATTGAAAGAATCTTACAGTGAATATCTGTATGTACTCACTATCTAGGTTCTATATAGTTTACATTTTACTGTACTTGTTTTATCACTTACTTTCCATTTCTGTATCTATTCATTTCAGAGTAAGTCTCTTTCAAAGTAAGTTATAGAAATTGGTACTGTTCCCACCAGATACTATAGCCTGTATGTCCTTAACTAGAGTTCAATGCTCGTTTGTTTGTTTGTTTGTTTGAATATAACCTCAAGCTTTTATTGTCTTTAGAATCTGACAAAGAATGAAGCTTAGAACTGGATCACTTGACCCTTCTCTTATCTCCTCCCAGTTCAGAATGCTTGCATCTCTTAATGGCATTCTCTTAGAGCTGCAGTTGGGCTCAACACATTCAAGCCTCAGCGCAGTTTTTGTAGTTTTAGCCTTTTTCTGGAAAATTTGCCCACCCTAGCCACTCTGCTTCCTGTCATAAAGCTGCTTTCCTTGGGCATAAAAGAATCTTTGCCTTTCTTGTACTATGTCACTTTGTGGGGTTGATGCTTACCACATTTCTTGCAGAAGGTTTGCAAGAGCGCTTTTGGCACAGAAAGCAAGCTAGAGTTCAGTGTTTGTTAACAGTTCTCTTTATTTAAGGTAAAGCTTACTTACAGTGAAAAGCACGCTTCTTAAGTCTACCATTCATGAATTCTGACAAATGCATAAATGTGTGCAGCTCAAACTTACCAAGATAAAGAACATTATTATCAACCCTGAGAGTTTCCTCGTGCTCCAGAAAATCCCTGTTCGTTCCTGCTTCCAAAAGGCAACCATTATTGAAATCTTTTTGTACCACATGAAGTTTTGCCTATTCTAGAACGTTATATAAATGGGACCAAATAAATCTTTTTTGTGGTCATGTATTTTCATTTTTCTTGGGTAAACATTCAGGAGTGGGATTTTTGAGTTATGGGAGCAGATATCCTTAGTTTGGTGAGAAAGTGCTGGAACCTTTCCTAAAGTGGCTAGACCATTTATATTTCTACCAACAATATATGAGAGTTCCAGTTCCTCCACACCTTCACCAACATTTCCCCCCCCCATTTTTTATATGTTAGCATTCTAGTGGTTGTGTAGTGTTATGTCATAGAGTTTTTCCACTATAAATTTTAAGTTGCACTTACCTGATGACTAAGGAAGTTGAACATCTTTTCATATATTTATTCACCCTTTAAATTTTCTCGTTTGTAAAATGCCTATTCATATTTTTTGCTTCTCTTTCTATTGGATTGATTATCTTTTTTCTAATTTCTTATTATTATTTTTCAAGTAAGCTCCACACCCAACATGGAGTTCAATGTGAGGCTTGAACTCATGACCCGGTGATCAAGACCTGATCAAGCTGAGATCAAGAGTCAGACACTCAACCAACTGAGCCACCCAGACACCCCTCTAAAAATGTTTCTTACTTCTGTCTTGGCTATTTTTGGTCTTTTGCATGTCCATATACATTTTTGAGTCAGTTTTGTAAATGTCTGCACACACAGAGATGCAGAAGCTATTCTGATTTTATTTGAGAGTGTATTGAATTTATAGGTCAATTTGAGGAGAGTTGGTACATTTGCAGTATTTGGTCTTCTGGCACGTGTCTGTGGCATATCTCTCTGTTACTTTAGTTTTCTCCAGTTTCCATCAGTAAGATTTTATAGTTTCTTTGTGGAGGCCTTGCACAGCTTTTGTTAGATTTATTCTTAGGTACTTGATAGTTTTAATCTTGTGAATGGGAGCCTTAAAAAAAATTCCATTATTGAACTTGGCTGCTGACATATAGAAATACAAAATGGTTTTTCTCTATTTGACCTTGTATCCAGAAATCTTATTTAATTAGATCAGCAGATCTAATTATTTGTGGATTTTTCTGGAGTTTCTCAGGACACTAATCATATAATCTGTGAATAATGACAATTATTTTTCAGCTCTTACCCTTTTTTTTTTTTTTTTTTTTGTCTTACCTATCTGGTTCTCATTCATGGGGTATTATTTCCTTGTGTGCTTTACTGTTGTGTGCTGGAGATTGTATTTGGGCAGTTATTTGGAGTACTGTATTGAGATGTAGGAGGATTGTATCTTTCTCCCAAAGAGTTTCCATTTGTTTCATTCATGGGCCTATAGAAAGTGCTAGTTCAGGATAATTTTAATTTAAATCCAAAATCTGAGGTCCCTGGCCCAGATAATTAGATACATATGAAGGCTGATAAACTTCTGCTTCCTATCCACCTAAGTCCTTCAGTGTCTTAGCAAGTAGGGCATAGTTACTACTTTTGGCAGTAAGTAAGTAACTCCATGAAGCTACTTTCCCAGAATTAGCAAATATAAAAGTGGGCTTTCAGTGACAGGGCTTACCTGTAAGTCTGATGTTTCTTACGTAACCTATGAGAACTTTGATGCAGGTGGATTGGTCTAAATCACCTAGTCTACAATTATTGCAATGTAAGGCATTTCTTGATGATTCCACTGTGTTTTTAATTTCTGTTCTTGATTTTTTTGTCTGTTTCTGGAATCTCTCACAAATCACTTGTTATCGTTTGCCGTTCATACAGCTATCCTCACATTTTTTTTAAAATCTTTTTTTTTTAAAGATTTTTATTTATTCATTTAACAGAGAGAGAACACAAGCAGGCAGAGAGGCAGGCAGAGGCAGAGAGAGAGGAGCAGGCTCCCTGCCGAGCAAGGAGCCCGATGCGGGACTCGATTCCAGGACGCTGGGATCATGACCTGAGCCGAAGGCAGCTGCTCAACCAGCTGAGCCACCCAGGCGTCCCTATCCTCACATTTTTTTTTTTAAAGATTTTATTTATTTATTTGACGGAGAGAGAGAGATCACAAGTAGGCAGAGAGGCAGGCAGAGAGAGAGGGGGAAGCAGGCTCCCTGCTGAGCAGAGATCCTGATGTGGGGCTCGATCCCAGGACCCTGAGATCATGACCTGAGCCGAAGGCAGAGGCTTTAACCCACTGAGCCACCAGGCACCCTATCCTCATATTTTTTAAAAAGACTATTAATTGAGACAGAG
>CM052802.1:85125445-85242370 GCA_028533885.1 Nasua narica | reverse complement strand
AATGTTCTGAATATATCTGTGATGTCCATCTGGTCCAGTGTGTCATTTAGAGCCTTTATTTCCTTGTTGATCTTTTTCTTAGATGATTTGTCCATTTTGGTAAAGGGGCTATTAAAGTCCCCTACTATTATTGTATTATTGTTGATGTGTTTCTTTCACTTTGTTATTAATTGGTTTATATAACTGGTGCTCCCATGTTAGGGGCATAGATATTTACAATTGTTAGATCTTCTTGTTGGACAGTCCCTTCATATATGACATAGTGTCCTTCCTCATCTCTTATTATAGTCTGGCTTAAAATCTAATTTATCTGATATAAGGATTGCCACCCCAGCTTTCTTTTGATGTCCATTAGCATGGTAAATTGTTTTCCACCCCCTCACTTTAAATCTGGAGGTGTCTTTGGGTTTAAAATGAGTTTCTTGTAAACAGCATATCGGTGGGTCTTGTTTTTTTTATCCATTCTGATACTCTGTGTCTTTTGATTGGGGCATTTAGCACATTTACATTCAGGGTAACTATTGACAGATATGAATTTAGTGCCATTGTCTTGCCTGTAAGGTGACTGTTAACTGCATATTGTCTCTGTTCCTTTCTGGTCTATGTTTCTTTTAGGCTCTCTCTTTGCTTAGAGGACCCCTTTCAAGATTTCCTGTAGGGCTGGTTTGGTGTTTGCAAATTCTTTTAGTTTTTGTTTGTCCTGGAAGCTTTTTATCTCTCCATCTATTTTCAGTGACAGCCTAGCTAGATATAGTATTCTTGGCTGCATATTTTTCTTGTTTAGTGCTCTGAATATGTCATGCCAGTCCTTTCTGGCCTGCCAGGTCTCTGTGGATAGGTCTGCTGCCAATGTAATATTTCTGCCTTTATATGTCAAATTAATTTCTTATAGGAACAGTTTTGTTTAGACTTAGTACTTATGAAGATTTAGGATGATTTCATGACAGGTACTGACTTATTTTCCCTGTTTCACTATGAATTCAGATCCCTTTTGCTGATGCTCTGGATTTATTCCGAGGAAGGAAAGTCTATTTGGAAGGTGGCTTCGCCTATGTACCACTTAAAGACATTGTGGCAATTGTCCTGAATGAATTCAGAGCCAAACTGTCCAAGGCTTTGGCAGTAAGTATTTCAGTTTATTTCTGTATTTACTTTATTTATGCATAGTCACATTTTTAATTATATATTCTTGGTAGTTTTGTTCTGTACTTCTTAAGAAATAATTTTTATAGTGATATTTGAATTGCTTATGATGTCATACTCATAATTCTAGAACCACTAGGTTTTTATTTGTTACTGCCCATGGTTAGTTTTCTTATTTATCTTTCTTATAGTAGTACTAATAGCGAACTGATTAATTTTGTGAGACACTTCTGTGAGTTGTGTCTTCAAGGTTGTACTCTTTTTCCTTGGAGATGGATTTCATATAATGCCCTTCACAGTTGTTGCCTATGGTGTATATGGCCTCTAGATTTCTGTTCTGAATTGGTATTTTGTATCAGTAGAGGGCGATGTAGAAGAAAACCTTTATATTAAGTAATAAAATGGTGATATGCCACTGCTGCAATAAACAACTTACTGCTAATGAGAGTGGTGGTATGTGAATAAATAACATGATGAGGAATGCCTGGGTGGCTCAGTCGGTTAAGACTCTGCCTTCCTCTCAGGTCATAATCCCAGGGCCCTGGGGTTAAGTCTCACATGGGGCCTCTTGCTCAGCAAGAGGGAGCCTCTTTCTCGCTCTGCCTCCTATTCTCCATGCCTATGTGTTCTCTCTCTCTGTGTGAAATAAACATGATCAGTGCTTTTCAGTGGATTTGTTGGAAGTGTTAGATATCAATGATAACATCTTAAAAATACATGTTTTGGTAGGGGACTTGAACACCCTACTTAACATCAGTGAGTTGACCATCCAGAGACAAAATCAACAAGGACACAGTGGCTTTGATTGACACACTGAATCAGGTGGATCTAAAAGATGTATTCAGAACATTCCATCCCCAAATAGCAGAATACACATTCTGAAAGAATGGAAGCATGAAGACTAGTTGGGAAGTTTTTTGCTTTCTAGATGGTGGCTTGAAATGGGTGGTTGCGTGATGACTGACATGACAGACTGGGTGTGAGAGAAAAAGAAGTAGGTAATCATAGTAATGATAGCTGGAACTGAATTTAGTATTTGCTAGGTGCATTTCTAAATGCTTTCTATGAATTAACATATTTAACCTTCATGGTAACTGTATCAGGCAGGTGCTGTCATTATTCGGAGGCTTATGACATCCCTGCACAGGTAGGCAGGAGCAGAGGCAGTATTAGAATCCATGTGACCGGGCTTTGGAGTCTCTATACTCGACCACTGTGTTACACTGCCTAGACTTTTGGCCTAAATAACTGATTAGGGGGTGATGCCTTTTACCAAGATGGGGAGGCCTGTGAGAGAAGTATGGAAAAGAAAACCAAGAGTTCTGTTTTGACCAGGTCAAGTGGGAGGTGCTTATTAGTCATCCAACTGGAGATGGCAGCTCTGAAATTGGATTTAGAAGTCTGAATGTCTGGGGAGGAGAAGGTGAGGCCATGAGATTCTATGAGATCACATAGGAGAGAGTGGCTCGTCAGTGGAGAATCAAGGAGGGCCAACAACTGAGCACGAGTTTCCATATATCTTCACTCTGTGTCATGAAGCAGTGGAATATGCTTTGTTTGTTTTGAAAAATGGGACAGCTTCTTAAATTGTAGCTGAATTTCCTTAAAGTAAATTAACTTTTTTCTGGCATAGTGTGACTAATTTAACTTTCTCTTTGTGAGATTCATCATGAGAAGGTGCTGGTACAGGGGTGCCTGGGTGACTCTGGGTTAAAGCCTCTGCCTTCGGCTCAGGTTATGATCTCAGGGTCCTGGGATTGGCCCCCGTATCGGGCTCTGCTCAGCGGGGAGCCTGCTTCCCCCCCACCCCCCGCCTGCCTCTCTGCCTACTTGGGATCTCTCTCTCTCTGTCAAATTAAAAAAAAAAAAAAAGGTGCTGGCACAAATGAAAAACACAGACTTTCAGAAAGTATTATTTATATACTTCTAATTTAGGTATAGAAAGAAGGACCTTGATAACTTCCTGAGGAAATAACGGCAGGCAAATAAGCAGCTCTTTTTCAAAGTCATGGCGAAAAGTAAAGATTTTCTTTTTTTGAAAAGGGTTTCCTTTTCACATTTTTAGAATACTAGTTAAGTTTTTGGCTCACCATGTATTTGTTGCTTTGGAAAAATGTTCTTTATAAGCACTTGATCAAGTAATTTTTATTTCTAAAGAGCTTATAATCCTCTTAAATCTTTTTCCTCTTTTAAAAAGCTGTATTCGGTTTAGTTTCTTAAATTGTGTTTAAATATAATTAATTTTCTTGAATGGTTACTTAATTTGTAATCACGTAAGAATTTTTGTTTGTCTTATGTCTAACTAGTTGATTTCCTTGGGTTTTAGATTGATTACTGTGTCTTTTCTAATATTTCTTCCTGATTATTTAATGTCATTTTAAGGCGATTACAATGAATCAATCAGTGCTGCAGCTAATGCTTCACCTGCACCTTTCTTAGTATCCAACACCAGCCCATTTATTCTCTCATGGTACTAATCTGTAGGAAACAAAACGTTACAGTTGAAAGCCATGAAACTAATGGAAAGAATCAGTTTGTGGAACGAAGTAAACATCCTCCTTCTATTTTGAGACACACCAGTTGACTAAGGATGCTAACCTGAACTTGATCGTTGGTTGGTTTGTGAGATAGTGGTTTATTAAACCTTATATCATGTCCAGCTTACAGTTGTGTCTATTCAACAAGCATTTCTTTAGCATATGTTAGGTTTACTATGTAGTGCCTAGGATAGGATGGGAGATGGGACATTTACGAGACAGGACTTTGACCCTCAAGATTCCTTTTACCTAGCAGGGACAGCTAAAATGTACAGGGAAGACTCAGTGACTAGGTTGAAATGGGGATTGTCCTGAGAGCTGTGTCACCTCGACTCAGGGCGTTTTGAGAATGGAGTAGAACTTGGCTTTAAGTGATTTGCTAGATAGGGAGAGGAACAGTTTGCAGAGAGTAGTAGAGCTAAATGATTAGGGTGCTGGAATGCCTAGGCTGTGTTTGGAGACTGATTAGTGGTTTGTTTGCTTGGATTTAATGACCATGAAGAATAGTAGAAGATCAAATCGTAACAGTGGATATCACCAGGCTAATGAGTTTGCGTTTTAGTCTGTATGCTAGTGGTTTCCAGACTTTCTGATTGTGCTCCCTTAGTTAAAATATCACACATCTTCAATGTACAGATGTAGACATTAGAACGTGGTTTTAAAAAAGATTAGAAGAAAATAGGGGATAGATAGTTAATAATTTCTTTCCCTATCAGTAGGTCATCTTGCATATATTTGTTTTGGAAACCATTTTTTTAAAATTAAATTTTGTTTTTTCAGTGTTCCAAGATTCACTGTTTATGCACAACACCCAGTGCTCCATGCAGTACATGCCCTCCTCAATACCCACCATTAGGCTCACCCATCCCTCCATCCCCCTCCCTTCCAAAATCCTCAGGTTGTTTCTCAGAATCCACAGTCTCTCATGATTCGTCTCCCCCTCCGATTTCCCCCAATTCACTTTTCCTTTCCTTCTCCTAATGTCCTCCATGTTATTCCTTATGGTCCACAAGTAAGTGAAACCATATAATTGACTTTCTCTGCTTGACTTATTTCACTCAGCATAATCTCGTCCAGTCCCATCCATGCTGATAGAAAAGTTGGGTATTCATCCTTTCTGATGGCTGAGTAATATTCCATTGTATATGTGGACCATATCTTCTGTATCCAGTCATCTGTTTTGGAAACCATTTTGAATAAAACTGCTGGTGTTACCACTGGAGATGTGTTTTAGCAATAGGGATGTGAGACAGAGCCATTTGGGATAGAAAGTGATTTTGGTATTGATTGTGTTCAATTTCTTGGATTAATAGGACATTCTAGTAAATCTGGGTTGAAATTTAGAAAAATTCTTGGAGCTTAAGACAGAGATTTGGGAGTTACCCACATGGTTGTGAAATTTGAACCTGAACTAGTGGATGCAATTTCTAAGGAGTGAAGAATAAAGAGAGAAGGAGACCAAGTACTGAACTGTTTAAGGATTGGGTATGGGGATCAGTCAGGCGCAATGAGTTGGATACCTAAACGAAGAAGTCAGTCTTTACATCTTTCTCCATATGTATTTTACTTTAGAAAATGAGGCTTTTGGCACCATTCACAGAATGGGATTCAGTAACAGTTATTTTCTTGTTTTAGTGAGATATTCTGGGTTTTTGACAGAAACGTTTATTCATTGAGAAAAATCAGTCATGTATATGAAAGTGCTTTAAAAGTGTCAAAGTGCTAATAATTTTTTTGGTGTTCTTTTGAAGGGGTTCGTTCTTGTGAAGAATAGTATTTTTTTTTAAAGATTTTATTTGTTTGTTAGAGAGAGAGAGAGACTGAGAATGAAAGGGAAGAAGGTCAGAGGGAGAAGCAGACTTCCTGCAGAGGCAGGAGTCCGATATGGGACTCGATCCCGGGACTCTGGGATCATGACCTGAGCCAAAGGCAGTCGCTTAACCAACTGAGCCACCCAGGCGCCTTGAAGAATAGTATTTTAAGGGGTTTTGATTTTACCTTTTATTTTTCCCTAAATTCTTAGCATACCTTTGCATTTTGTGAAATTATTGGTGGCAAGAACTTTAGTGAATCATTTATTTCACATTTTCTTTGGTATTTATTTGCCAGCAAATGTTAGTGGTACATATACATAGAATTTTTAGAGCAGGCAAGGATTTTAGAGTTGTGTGGTAAGCATTTGTGTGTTTTCTTGCCCTTATTCTTGGAAGCTAGAATGCAAATTCTAGGTTTATAGATATCAATGGACATGCTTGCTTGTCTTGTTCTGTGTGGTAGTGTTTTAGTGCAATGCTTTCTTATTATGAGAGGTAGATACCAGTAATGCCTCTTCATTTTGCCCATGAAAGTGTAGCCCCAGAAAGTTTGGATGGTTTACCAGAGTTCACTCAGCAGACACTTAACCGACTGAGCCACCCTCAGCGCCCCTCCATGTTTTAAATGTAGGGTTGACCGGGGCACTGATCAAGCCACATTCAACTTCTCCATGGTGGGGCTTGTGCTCTGTCCAGCTTAATTATCTCTGATGCCTAGCACAGTGCCTTGTGCAGAGTACATGCTCAGGATCTGATGAAGTACCTTGTGAGAACTGCATGCTTGCATTTTCTCCAGATTTGTTGAGAAAACTCAAGTTAAACGAGGTTACACTTGAGTGTACTGTTTATAAGAGTGAAATCTTGATAACGTGTGAAGTGCAGCTGTTTATGACCTAAGAATACTTCTGAGGAACTACTGCGGTTGGCTGTAGTAGTTAAAATTGTTACTCTTTGACACTTTTCCTCTGGAGTATGTAAGATGGGAATTTTATATTTTGCTTAGAAACTCTGATGATGCAACATAATCCAGGTTTAAACTCTAGCTACCTTGAAAATAGCAGCTTCCTTCTTCAAGTTGGACTTTCTACAGAGTAATTCTTAGGTTATGGTTTTTGTGGTCACCTTGTATCCTCTGTACATTCTACCCACCCCCAATCACAGAAGAGATCCCTCTTTATAAACACTTCTGTTCCTCAGATCATTTATCATATTTAAGATTTATAGTTAACCATTTTAAGGGAATAGCCAAGATTGGCTAGAAAAAACTTAGTACTTTGTCATTTATGGTTTATTTACTTATTTTTGTTCACTGAGCTGCATTGCTTTTATTGATACCTGAGTGCACCGAAATGCAGATTTTTATACCTGTTACTTCTGATGAGAAAATATCAGCAGATTCCGTTGCTAGGAAACAGCTGAATACTGAAATAGTTTTTTTGGTGGGGAGTACTTGTAAATTCAAATCTTTGACAGTTCTGCTCTCGTAGAGCAAAAATTTATTCAGATTTACTACAGAGAAAGATGCATCACCTGTTAGTTTTCCAATTTTTTTATTATAAAGTATTTTTATTTTTTAAGTTTTTATTTTAATTACAATTAGTTGCTGTACAATGTTGTATTAGTTTTCCAATTTAAAAATTTTGCACAGGGGAGCTAGGAATATGAAAAATATTTGAGGATTGATTAGATGTTGGGAGTGTAATTTGTAACCGTGATTGGACATTGAAAAGTAATGATTAGACATTCTTGAATTTTAGTTTTCTTAAGGGTTTCCGATTTGTCATTAATGAAAGAAAGAATGAGAATGGGAGGGAGATATATATAAACCCATACACGCACTCACACACAGAACACAGAGATTTTAAATCAAAGAAAAATATTAATTATGCCGACTTTGGGGCGCCTGGGTGGCTCAGTTGGTTAAGCATTTGCCTTTGGTACAGGCCATGATCCCAGGGTCCTGGGATTGAGCCCTGTAGTAGGAGTCAGAGTTGGAGTCGGAGTCAGGCTTTCTGGTCAGCGGAGAGCCTGCTTCTCCTTCTCCCTCTGCCTGCCGCTCCCTCTGCTTGTGTTCTCTCTCTCTGACAAATAAATAAATAAATCTTAAAAAAAAAAAAGTTAAACCAACTTTGTTTCGTGGAAGTAGGTAGGCCATATCCCATATTAAATTGCCCAGGTCTATTCTTTTACCTATAACACTTAATATGTATGCCAGAGAAAAGAAATGCTGAAAAGACATATTTGTTTATAATCAGGTTGGCTTTCTTTATAACCAGCTGTCACTTAATTTTGTCATAGTTATATAATGTTGAGAAAAAGATTTTTATTCAGATTCAGTTTAGTAAGTTTTCTTGAGTATTCACTTTTGAGCAGGCCCAAACACTGGTGACAGATGTGATGGAGTTTTCAGGGTTTTCAGAATGGGTGAGAGGGAGCAGCAGGGGGAGGGAGATGTAAATGGTTCTCCTACTCTGTGGTCAGTAAAAGCGCAAGTACAGAGGTAGCACAGAAAAGAGGGATGAATTCAGTGTGGAGATCCCAGAGAGGGCTTCAAAGAAGACAGCAGCTTTGATCTGGGTTTTGCAGAGCTCTTTCTTAGCCAGGAACAGTTCCTTGATCTTATCTTTTTTGGGGAGTAGCGGTAGGGAATGGTGAATAAGATCACTGTTATTTGTCTTCATCTTTGAGTTCCCTCTTTGTTTCTTCCTTGGCTGTACCCGTGGCTGATAACAAGCCCTGGCGTTTCTACTCCTGCTCACTCCATTCAGGCACGTGAGTACTGTCCATATGCCAGTTTCTGATTCTGTGCCTTCAAATGTCACTGCTTGTCTCTTTAATTGCACACATATATTTGAGGAACTTGTCAGACAGTGCAGAATCCATATTCTGATTTACATGCATTGTGAATCTTGTGCCTCAGAAATAAAAATCTTATTAAGGTTTTACATCTTTATCCAGGTGACACGGAACGCTGTGAACTCAAGCAGGCAGGGTATATACTAACATTGGGGTGGTGTGGGAAATGTTATCTAGAATGTTTAGGGGAGTAATGCGTAAGTTCAAAACAAAAATAAAAAGAGCAAATGAAAATCGTCCTAGACTTGTTGATATTAGAAATTATCAAGGAATGATAGGATTGAGAGTAACTAAATGCACAGGTTTGGTTTCCCCTAAATTTTTAAGGAGACTTAAAGAGTAGAAATAAATGTTTTATGAGCCTCTTGCTATTTGTATAAAATCCTTTTTTTTTTTTTATCATTTTATGCCTTTAGGGTACATTGTAGAATATGGTATTAGCTGAATTTGTGTTTTTATAACTATAGTTTTAATTAGAAACATCATACAGTTATGAAACTTTAGTAATGTGGAAAGCATTGAAGCTCTCGTTTAAAAAATATGGCTGTTCTTTGTGAAACTATGATTTTGTCCATATACAAGATTATATTTGTTGAGTTGCAAAACAGGTGAACAATGTCACTGGGCTTACTAAATTGAGGTATGAATGAGGTAATGATCTAGAAAATAGAGAACTGAAACCTGAAGAAGATAGAGAAGGTGGATTTCTTTCTCATAAATTTGAAAACAGAAGAAGAGCAAGCAGGATTGCTAATCAGAATGTTATCTTCTATAACTGTTCCATAAAAAAATTCACAGTTATCACATTGGCCGTTAAAGGCTAAAATAATGGAAAGAAGATGAAATAATATTCAATCTTTAGGGAAAAACAAACTAATACAACTTTGGATTTTGGCAGGGCAGCTGTAATCCCAAAGAAAGAGAATAACAATTTGCATTTATAGTCTTTTCTTCCAAGTAGCTTAAAGCTTTGTAAGTACATTTTCATTAATCCTTCAGACTACTTTTGAGTTTTGTTTAAAATATTAAGAAGGAAATCATCTCTACTTCTTGAGGATGGCTAAAAAAAATTGTGTACTGAAAGTCATAGAAATTACTTCTTTACCTTGATAGCTTCAATGTTTTATGTGTTTCTACTCTCATTTTTTTTTCTACTCTCATTTTTTAACACGTTGACTAAGGAACGTATTCCTCAGCAAATATTTATCAATTGCACCCCATATTTAAGCTTAAAGCAGTGTACATGTGAGGGTGTATGGATGCGTGTGTGCACACACATACCCATGCTTTGAAATGGTGTTTTCCCCTTCAGTTTCATGTGGTGCTGAATCATTCTTCTTAGGTCAAGAGCTGGAGAACTAGCCTTCTGGGCTACGGTGATTGTGGTGGTGGTGGTGATGAAGGCAGGTTTCTGATTTTTTGTAAAGCACTTAATGTACACCAGACACCATTACATTTGTTATATGGATTGCCGATTTAATCCTGTTAGTAGTATTGTGAGGTGGTTATTAGCATGGTTTTTGCAGTTGAGGAACCTGAGCCTTTAAAAAGTTGACCAACTTATCCAAGATCCCAGTGCTGCTTAGCTGCCGAGCTAGAATTTCAGGCCTGTCCTCGTGAATCCTTAGTTTCTCTGCTCATGATCTTTAATGTATCTTTCTCTTTGTGAGAGGTGGCATGAGTAGGATTCTTTTTTCCTTTTCTTTTTGGATGAGTGTCGATGAGCACAAATGTGTCAGTCAGCATCTTAATACAGAGTAATGGTAGAATTGGGAATTTACCAGTTAGGAATATCTTAATTCAGTTAAATATCTTAAACTACTAACGTCAGAGTTACTTTTCTCACTCACCTTGAGATAGGTGTTTGCACACCATACTGCAGTGGCTTAACAACATCATGGTGTGTTTCTTAAATCCTCTTAACTCTACTTTTCCTTATAATTATTGTCTCTTGGTTGCAAGGACACATGACTGCTTAGCTTTGGTTTTCTTGTCTTTGTTGGGAAGATCAACGCCTTCTGTTCCTCTTGATCAGAGGAGCAAGAGAAGCAAATGTTTTCTCAGAATTGTTATCCCTTATTATTCTTCCCTAGCAAATTCTGTTTATTTCTCATTGGCCAGAACTATGTCTCATGGCCTTCTTTGTTTGGAAGGGCAAATATTTTATTTCTTCAGCCACTTTTGATAGAGATAGGCAAAGAAATAAGGAATTGAGTTAGCCAGCCTACATGTTTGCCTCAGGGTTGTTCAGCTTTGCTGAATTTCGGTGAGATGGAACTAAATAATCTTCCATGATAGCAAAATGATCACCACTATAAGTCTAGTCTCTGTACATGGTTACAATTTTTTTTTCTTTTAGAATGAGAACTTTAAGCTCTACTCTCTTAAGGAAGAGGACTTTGTAAATGTGTACCCGGTAGGCATGAGTTGTGTTCCACAGTGGACGGCACTACTAGGAGCTGACTATTGCTGATGACTGACTAACTGGAACATACCTTATGTTTGGGTAAATGGGCTTGTGATCTTTAAGTTGTGAAGAAAGGAGAGGCTTTGGTGGAGAAGGAACTTGGAATTTATTTTTGAGAGAAACCCAACTGAGAGAAACTAAAATCAAGAATGTGTTGAATCCTTGTGTGCCTTGTGTGTATCAGGGGCTCATTAATAAATTGTTAGCTAGTCTTTTTTCCCGTTTTTATTTTTTACATTTATTTGTTTGTTTGTTTTTAATTATTTATTTAAAAGATTTTGTTTATTTATTTGAGAGAGAGAGATTGAGAGAGCGCATGAGAGGAGAGAAGGTCAGAGACAGAAGCAGACTCCCCAAGGAGCTGGGAGCCCGATGTGGGACTCGATCCCGGGATGCTGGGATCATGACCCGAGCCAAAGGCAGTCGCTCAACCAACTGAGCCACCCAGGCGCCCCAATATTTTATTTATTTGACAGAGACATCACAAGTAGGCAGAGAGGCAGGCAGAGAGGCAGGCAGAGAGGCAGGCAGAGAGAGAGGGGGAAGCAGGCTCCCCGCTGAGTAGAGAGCCCGATGTGGGGCTCGATCCTAGGACCCTGAGATCATGACCTGAGCCGAAGGAAGAGGCTTTAACCCACTGAGCCACCCAGGTGCCCCTTTTTTCCTGTTTTTAGTGGGTGTTTTTGAAATGAGCATGTAGGCCTTATTTTTATAAATATATAAATCACTAAATCCAGATTTATTAGTCTCTTGAGTGATGGCGTAGGTGGGTAGGTGACCCACCTAGAAGGGTAGATGACACTATCTGGTTACTCTTGGGAATGGATTGGTGCTGATTCTGCTCTCATGTTCCAAGTCACCAAGTATGGCTGTAGAAGGTAGCAAGGGAAGGTAGAAAAACACCATGTTTGCTCACCGTTGTAAAGGAAGGGTCTGCAGAGTGGAGGATGTCACAGCAAATGCAAGATTATTGTTTTCATTCACTCTATTGTGTTTGAGTGCCTGGCAGGTGACAAGGTAGTCCTTATCTGTATATTATCCCTCATTTTAAAAAGTAAGTTCCTTTCTTTATAATTCTTTTATATTGGATTGTTGTGTTGAACGAGGTACCTTAATTCATTGTTGTTTTAGAACAGGCAGTATCTTTCTTGTGTGTGTATGAGAGAGAAAGAGAGAGAATATGATGTATTTTATACCAGCTTAATCTTGGATGCAAAAACCTAGGTAGCTCTTCCTGATTGTTCAAACCTAGCTTCGTTAAACTGTATCCTGACTCCCACTTTCCCTGTGCATCCTACAACGTAGCCACCCCATGTCTTATATGCCCTATATTGATCTTATTATTGTGACTTTACATAGTCCATGAACTTTCAGCTCCATGTCTTGTGTCTTTGCTTCTCTCATTCATATTTTTTCTTAGTTTTTTTTTTTTTAAGAGATCTTATTTATTTATTTACTTGACAGAGAGAGACACAGTGAGAGAGGGAACATAAGCAGGGGGAGAGTGGGAGAGGGAGAAGCAGGCTTCCTGCTGAGCGGGGAGCTCAGTGCGGTGTTGGATCCCAGAACCCTGGGATCATGACCTGAGCCGAAGGCGGACACTTAATGACTGAGCCACCCAGGTGCCCCTTTCTTAGTTTTTTTTTTTATTTTTTTATTGTGGTAAAATACACAATGACTCTGGTTGGGTGAAGGGGTGGAGAGTTACCAAATTACCGGTATTGTTTTATAATTTTAGGTGTGGCACAGTAAAATACACTCTTCAGTTGAGGTGGTAAACAAGATGTGATTTTGCAGACAAAATTGCATAATAAATACTATGAAAATAAATTAAGGATATGGGGTAAATTGAGAAGTAGAAGATTTTATTGCACTTTTGTAAAGGTATAAAGGAAGAAGGAAAGTCATAGTTTTTAAGCCACAATATATTTTAAATTGTTGAAGGTGTAATTGACTTTTGAAGTCATAAAGGGGGAAATGGTACTTGGTTTTGATTTGCATGGGAAGTCAATGTCCAATGAGAAAAACTCCCATGTACTGATTTTACAGTTGTAGAAACCCACATGGGTTCTTTTTCTGTTTCCACTGGTGAACTACAGTTGCATTTCTTACTGGCTTGATCACAACTTTTCTTTTTTATTGTGTTTTTGTAACGAATATAATTTATGTTTCTTCCAGTTCAAGTTGTAATTCCTGCATGTACCATTGCTAAAAGTACATAATGCATGAGTAATTTTTTAAAAAAAACCTACGAGTGGTGCTTGTTATTGGACTAGCCAACAATTTGACATTTATTTTGCCTCCGATAAGTTCTCAATGTCTGAGAATACCATTATATTTGAACTCATCATTTTATTTAGGAAAAAAAAGTATTAAATAGAAGATTTTAAGTATCTTAAAAATATGATCGTGGCACTTTTAAGGTTTCATATTATAGTGGCAGATGATTCAGCTACATTCATGGTAGGTTGTTTATTATGTTATTGGAATACTTCAGCACATTTTAGACTTAATTCATAATTCAGTGTTGGACATTAATATATGGTTCAGTGTATAAACACACATACATTTACATACACTTGCCAGGTTTATTTTTTAAACTTTTTCAGTCATGACTCTGCTAGTTTGTCACATTATTACAGTAAGAAAGATTAACAACTTCTGGGAAAATGGAACTAGGCAATAATAGGTAGTTTAATTAATTAATTAAAGATTTATTTATTTGAGAGATAGAGTGAGCAAGCACACAGAGGGAGAGGGAGAAGCAGACTCCCCGCTGGGCAGGGAGCCTGACTGGGGCTCATTTCCAGGATCCCGGGATGACCACCTGAGCCTGAAGGCAGACGATTTACCAACTGAGCTATCCAGGTGTCTCAACAGGGAGTTTAATTTAAAGTAGCTTAGGCCTTGGGATGCCTGGGTGACCCAGTCGGTTAAGCGGCTGCCTTCAGCTCAGGTCGTGATCCTGGGGTCCTTGAGTCCCCAGTCGGGCTCCTTGCTCGGTGGGGAGCCTGCCTCTCCGTCTGCCTGCTGCTCTCCCTGCTTGTATGCTCTCTCTCTCTGACAAATAAATAAATAAAATCTTAAAAAAAGTTAAGTGGCTTAGGCCTATTGGACAAACTTTATCTTGAGTTAAGACAATGTCTGTTACGTAAATATGTAATTTTTTACTAAAGAAATATCCAAATGTTCATTGTATTTTACTTTTGGTAGGGAACACTTTAAGAATCAGGAGATGAGTGTCATAGTTTAAGTTATATAGCTTTCTACTATAAACTTTGTTAATAGAAAAGTTATACTGTCCTTTATATGCATTGCTGGCTGTTTTCTCTTTCTGGGTCATCTTTTGGGAATTGTTAAAACTCCTATTCCCGGGTGTGTGTGTGTCCCTAAGGGAACAATGTCACTTATCTTTTTTGCTCTTATTAGTCTGTTTGCTTTAACTGTGCTTAGTATTTCTCTTTAAGGCCATCCTTGGCATCTGAGGCATTGAAACTGACATTTTGTTAAGAAATGTCTCACAATGGGGCCTCCTTTTCAGCAGCTGGGCCCCAATTCACTTAAGAATCCCTCACTCCTGGTTTCACAGTCTTGTTTTTTAAGGATCAGATATACTTTTCCCATGACCATCAAACAGAATAGAAGCTATTTGAAATGAGTATAGGTTTTTTGACTTGTTAAAGATTTGTAGTGTACTCTTGGAGAATAACTATAGTGAAGACTAGTATTATATATGGCCATATTATACCTTGGGTTAGTAATAGGTACATGTTATTTTTTTTAAATGTTTATGAGCTCTGTTTTTTCTTCTTAATAGTTGTTTCTCTTATTTTCTTTTTATGAGTGAGACTGTGCTTTTTGCTAGTATTATGTTTGCATTTTTAAGCCAGCTTTACTGAGGTATAAATTACATACATGAAATTCACCAGTTTTAAGTGTACAGTTGGATGACATGTATGTGATTGTATAACCATCATCACAATCAAGATACGTAACATTTCCACCCCCCCCCCCCCCCAAATTCCTTGTGTTCTTTAGGACTCAATCCCCTCTCCCATGCCTGGCCCTGGGCAAACATTCATCTGCTTTCTATAATGATAATTTTGTCTGGTTTTAGAATTTCATATCAGTTGAAACATACAGAATATAGTCTTCTGTGTTTGGCTTTTAAAAAAATCTTCATTATGTTTTTAATATTTACCTATCATTTCATATATCGGCAGTTTTTATTTTATTTTTTTTTATTGCTGTGTAGTCCATTGTATGAATGCACCAGGGTTTGCTTATCTTCTCCTCACTTGATGGACATTTAGATTGTTTCTAGTTTTTGGTTATTATGAATACTCTGAACATGTGGATAAATACCTATGAGGGATATTGCTGGGCTGTATGGTTAAGTAGGTTTAAGGTATGTTCAATTTTATGAGAAACTTCTAAACTATTTCGAAAGTGCCTAAATGCTTTTGCATTCGCGTCAGTAGCATATGAGTTCCAATTACTTTACAACCTTGGCAAAAGTTGGTATTGTCAGAATTTTAAATTTCAGCCATTCTGGTGGTTGCATGATGATGTCTCATTGTTTTTTAAATTTAATGACTAACGACGTTGAACATCTTTTGAGCCCTTAAAATTTGTGATTCATGTATCTTCATTGGTAAAATGTCTTGTTCATATTATTTTCCCATTTTAGAAATTGGGTTGTTTGTTTCGTTATTGGGTTTTTATGAATTCTTTATTTAGTCTGCAGATAAGTTGTTACGTGTGTAGGAATATATGACAAAAGATTTACATAATATATTCTGGGTAATAAGGCATTTAACATTTTGGAATCCATTGTCTTAACATTATTTCATAAGCATTTTCTCAAATACAGTGTTTATTAACACCATTTTATTTATTTATTTAAAGATTTTATTTAATTATTTGACCAAGAGAGAGTGCATGCACAGATCAGCAGAACGGCAGGCAGAGGGAGAGGGCAAGCTCCTCACTGAGCAGAGAGCCCAACATGGGGCTTGATCCCAGGACTCAAGGATCAAGACCTGAGGGGAAGGCAGATGCCTAACTGAGCCACCCAGGCACTCCTATTTATTTATTTTTTAAAAAAATTAATTTATTTATTTGAGAGAGAGAGACAGACTGAGACAGAGTATGAGCAGGGGGAGGTGACAGAGGGAATGGGTAAAGCAGACTCCCTGCTGAGTAGGGAACCAGCCATGGGGCTGGATCCCAGGACCCTGAGATTATGACCTGAACAGAAGGCAGATGCTTGACCAACCACGCCTCTCACGAGCCCCTATCAACACCATTTAAAAAAAGATTTATATATATATTTCTTTGAGAGAGTGAGCGAGAGTGTGGTGGGGAGGTGCAGAGGGAGAGGGAGAAAGTGAATGGTCAAGCAGACTTCCCCTGACCTGGGGCTCCATCCCAGGACCCTAGGATCATGATCCAAAGTTGGCTGCTGAACCACTCAGGTGCCCCTTAACACCATTTTTAATGACTCACATCATCTGTCACGTGAACTTAAAATTATTTTGTTGATAATGGAGTTTCACCCTTTTTCTAATTTTTTATATAATTTTAATTTTTGATGTTAGTCTTTGGTTTTCTTGTATCTTTTATTTTTTCTTTTATCTTTTTAAAGATAGAAATTTCTCTCTAAAGTTAGAAAAAGATAAATGCTTTAATCTTTTTTTTTTTTTTAAAGATTTTATTTATTTATTTAACAGAGAGAGAACACAAGCAGGCAGAGAGGCAGGCAGAGGCAGAGAGAGGAGCAGGCTTCCTGCGGAGCAAGGAGCCCGATGCGGGACTCGATCCCAGGACTCTGGGATCACGACCTGAGCCAAAGGCAGCTGCTCAGCCAACTGAGCCACCCAGGCGTCCCTAAATGCTTTAATCTTTTTAAAGATAGAAATTCTATCTTTTAAAAGAAATCTTTTCTCTTTGAAAAGATAGATAGAAACTGGGTCAAAAATCTAAATATATTAAAGCGCTGAGTACATTTTATGGAACTGCTTTTTTTTATTTTAAAGATTTTATGTATTTATTTTAGAGAGAGTGATTGAATGAGCAGGGCAGGGAGGGGCAGAGAGAAGGAGAGAGAAAGAATCTGAAATGACTCCACTCTGAGCATGACCCCGATGCTGGGCTTGATCTCATGACCCTGAGATCATGACCTGAGTGAAACCAAGAGTCAGCTGTGTAAGTGACTGAGCCACTCAGGCTTCCCAGAACTGCTTTTCTATAAACTACATCAGTTTGTACTTCCCCAGGTAATGTACAAGCATGTCTGGTTTCATTTGTCAATGATACAGGAGTTTACAATGAAAAGTTGTAGTTAGGGGGCGCCTGGGTGGCTCAGTCGGTTAAGTGGCTGCCTTCGGCTCAGGTCATGATCTCAGGGTCCTGGGATCGAGCCCCATATCAGGCTCTTTGCTCAGCAGGGAGTCTGCTTCTCCTTCTCTCTCTGCCTACTTGTGATCTTTCTCTCTCTCTATGTCAAATAAATAAATAAAATCTTAAAAAAAAAGTCTTAGTATGATAGGTAAAAGCAGTACCTTAAATTGCACTTAATTCCATTTCTTTAATTATTTGGGAAATGTTTTTAAGAATTTCCTGAAGACTTTTAGACTAATCATTCAGAAGAGTTACACAATAGCAGAATTAAGGGGATATAAGTATATGGAAGGTAAGGTCTTGAAGGAAAAGAAACAGAAATAGAAGAACAAATGCATAAGGCTAAATAGAGTTTCTATAACAAGGAAAGGGAGAAGGAATTTCGCTTGTATTAAATGATCTTACTAGATTACTTGGAAGTGGATATAGAATAAGACAAGAGTCATGAATCTCATATTCTGATTTCTTGATAATATACTAACACTAAATAAACGTAAAGAACCTCAGTACTTACAAATCTGATTTTTATGGCTTGTGTCATTGATGAGCGTTTTTGTGGAATAGCTACCTGTTATCTAAAAATAGGTGTCTACAGCGCAGAGAAGGAGACCACATTCAGCCTTACAACTATGACATTGATCCACTCACAAGTAGTAATTTGAAAAAAGTGAAAGGAAAGAACAGTGAAACTGTGTTAAGATACAGGTAGATAATTGGTCTTTATAGTAAATTGGATCGACTATACAATTTGAGAACATGGATGACTAACAAAAACTTAGAGGAGAAGGAAAAATGAAGAAGAATAAGATTGAATTAATGTATGCTTTGGTGGATAAAAGAAAAGTATGAACTTTCAAATAAATATTTGTGTATGTTTTTCATAGTAGGTGATTTAACTTATAACTTGTTTCAACAAAACATCTGAGGCAGTTTACAAGCACATTAATAGTAAAAAAGGAAAAGAAAATTAGGACTAATGAGCAAATTATAAGTGTCAATATGGATACTATGGTTTGGCTTCATATTTGGTAGTAAGCTTCCTAGGAATAATGGCAAAAAGGAAATCAATCATTCACATCAAAAGGGAGGGGCTGTATCAGTTTCTGAAATCCAAGATTTAAGGACTGTGCTGTTTCAGTTAAGTAAACATTTTTACTGATGGAGGATATATGATTTAATAGAAAACACGATAAATCATCAAACTGTAAAATTCTTCCATATATTTCAGACTGATTAAACCCTATAGTAGTAGAAATACTTGATTTGTACTCTTATATATATATTTTGGTAATTAGATATTTAGCCCTTCTCCGTGGTGTTCATTGAGAAGCTCCTACACACTCAGCATCGTTGCCAGGGCTTTGGAAGGAAACAGATGTATTCAGTTTTATCCTTATATCATGAAAACCTAAGTTGTGGACAGGAAGGCAAATGAACACAGGAAACATTTTAGAAAACAGTTAAAAACATAAGCTTAAAGGTACTAGGTATAAATATATTACTTGGACTCTGCAAGTTACTTGATCTGGATCCAGAAATATTTAGTTAAGTGGGAAATAAGTTGTGGGATAGGAAGAAGTTCTTTTGGAGATCTGCTGTGACAAAGGTGAGGTGCAGCTGGGTTTCGTCCTTCTGAATTCAGATAACATTGAAGTGGTAAGTAAGAAGCCACTTTTCTTATTATTTGCAAAGGATGTTCACAAATGATATTCATTTGGAGGGCAAGAATATTTTTATGACGTTGAGAAACATAGATTGAAAAGAATAGATCATTCTTTTCCATCTTTGAATTCTTAGTGCTTATGGTGCTACTTTGTATATTATAAAGGTTTAATGAATGTTTAGTGAATGAATGACTAAAAGGAAAAATGGAAGGTGTTCTATAACAGTTTGTAAGAGAAATGAAATATTAATCAGGTAAAAGAAGAAAGTTTTTAAACCGTTTTAAAAAAAGAATTGGTTAATGAGAGCTCTTTTTTTTTCTAATGTAGATAAGGTAACAACTTGTCAGTATTTGTGTGTAGCATCTAGTTTATCTTCAGTGTTTAAATGAAACTATACTACTTTATAGGAATTTGTGGTACTTAAAAAACAATCCCATATATGAAGTCATTTGTCACTAACCTGGTAAAGAAACGGCAGATTTTTAATAGCTGATTAGGGTAGATTGTGAAGAATTGCTTCTTAATTATCAAAGTTCTTTGATCCAGCTTCCTGGATTGTTAAATATTTGATAGTTCTGGCACCTAACTTAGTTTTTTTTTTTTTTTTAAGATTTTATTTATTTATTTGACCTAGACAGAGAGGGAGAGAGAGAGAGGCAGGCAGAGGGAGAGGAAAGAGCAGGCTCCACACTGAGCAGAGATGCTTGATCCCAGGACCCTGAGATCATGACCTGAGACAAAGGCAGACTTCACTTACTGAGCCACCCTTGTGTCCCCAGTTTAGTTTTTAAGAAAGTATTTATGGAATGTGTGAACAAATGTTTTTTAAATGCTTTCCGCATATGAGATGTGGAATAGAAGTGACTTAAAACAGGATTGTAGATATGAGTAGTTTACGTACTCTTTGTTGACGTGAACAAATAAAGAGATAATACAGCAAAATGAAAGTGTCATTCAACAGCTTTGCCGATTTGGAGAAGAGAAGAGATCTCTGATTTGCTAAAGATTGTGAAAGCAACACTGGTTAATCTTTAAAATGAAGATAGAAATTCATTAATTTATTCAACCACTTTTTACTGGTTAAAGGAAAGGAACTATGTATTTCTCTTCTTTGACAAGTATGTGTGCAGCCATCTAGGTCCTTGCTAATCTGTTAGAACGTATTAGAACAATCTATTAGAACAAAGATTGTAAATCATTATTTTAACAGGAATTTAGCCTCATTGCAAATATGTGAGTATTTATGGCCAGAAGGTTGCTGCAAGG
The DNA here is from genome assembly GCA_028533885.1 of Nasua narica. Lineage (NCBI taxonomy): Eukaryota > Metazoa > Chordata > Mammalia > Carnivora > Procyonidae > Nasua > Nasua narica. The sequence continues at coordinate 85,222,221 of CM052802.1, read as the reverse complement.
CAGCTCTGAGGAAAATTGTAGTGTAAAATAAATGCAAAAAAATGCTTTACCACAAACATAGATGCTATTTACAAATAAGTAGAAGGTATGGGGTGCCTGGGTGGCTCAGTGGGTTAAAGCCTCTGCCTTCGGCTCAGGTCATGATCTCAGGGCCCTGGGTTCGAGCCCCGCATTGGGCTCTCTGCTCAGTGGGGAGCCTGCTTCCCTCCCTCCCTCTGCCTACCTCTGCCTACTTGTGATCTCTCTCTCTCTCTCTCTCTGTTAAATAAATAAAATCTTAAAAAAAAAATAAAGTATTTACAAATAAGAAGGCTTAAAAATGGCCATATGCAAATGCCATAATAACAAGATTGGTGGGGTAAAATAGCTAGGTCGAAGACTACATTTACATTAGACAAAATGTAGGGGACATTTTAGGGAGGAAACTCAAGTAGGGAAAGTTTACATTTGTTAAAAGGGGTTTTAGAAAAGAATTTTAGATCTAAATTAAAATTGCAGCAGATGAATTTAGAGTGTGGCTAAGGACTAAACTTAGAGGTCGTAATGGGATAAGGTTCGTGTTTCCTTATCATTATATTTTTATTCATTAAATATTGGATGGTTGTTCCCCAGTCCACAGTCTGTAAAGAGGAACTTAGGAAGTATTTTTCATATTTTAATTTTGCCAGATCAGTCAGAAAGGAGATTACTTATCTTGTCAAACTGGATTTTCTTTCATATTTCATACTGGTATGAAAGTGATGAGGATGATGAAGCAGTTGTAGATTTCCTTATTTCTAGGAATGTACTTTAAGATATTGAGATTTTATTATTTTGGAGCACATTTCCCACAGTGCTTTCTGTATTTATACAGTTTACTTTTTTGAGATGTTCAGCTTTCTAAAGAATTAAAGATTTGACATGAATTTTATGTGCATGTGTAATGGTAGAGGTGGTGCAAGGGAACTTTGGCATTGGAGAATTTTTTAGGACACGGTTGCAATATTTAGATAAGAAGTTATGACAACCCAGAGTGAAATGGTGACTGTGGGGTTAGAAGGGGAGGAATGAGTGTGAGATGTGCACTGGGATCTTGGTGGCTGGTTGATGGGGATGGGCTAGCCTAGGAGGATAGGATGGGCAGAGTGTGAGGGACTTGCCAATCAAAAACTTGTGTTCAAAGAGTATATAGAATTTAGAATTAATCTAGATTGGTTTTGGTGTCCAAGAGGTTTCACTTTGGTGTATGGGATATAGCTATAAGAGTGTCTTGTTACTGCCAGTGCTTAAAGTCTTTGGTCACACTGATGTGGATTTTGGTGGTTTGCCTTGTGTGTAGGAGAGACTAGTTATGGCTGGAGGATGGGTTGTTGGTCTAAAGGGAAGGTATAGTCTCCCAGGCCTGGTGACAGACAACACTCAGGCAGGGAATTTGGACTCTGCCAAGTTATCTGGACCACAGGGTGGGTCCATTTTTAGCAATTGCCTTGGAGTATGCTCACCAAACTCTGATAGGATCATGGACCCGTTGTAGATCCATTGTAGGCTTGGAGGCGGAGGTAGGAAGGAGCGGTGGTATTTAGTAGTAGTTGCATTCATGTTTAACCTCACCTCTGAATAGTCCTTTTGTTTTTTAATTTGGAAAATTCTTCCAATATAATTTCCCCTATATTGCTATTATAGGAGTCAGTTTTGCCAATATTAGAGCAGTCCTCAAATTTTCATTCTCGTTTATAGCCAGTTCATAGGCATATGACTTTGTCTTGATGAATTAGATTTACCTCCTACGAGACTTGATTTGGAACTGAGGAAACAGATTCTGCACAGAGCTTCCATTTTTGCTGGGGGAGGTGGTGGGTGGCAGCAGTGGCTTCCGAGAGGTCACAGGGTTGATTTCCAGCAACAGGGGTGGTTTTCTTTAGTTCCGTGTGGGACAGTAGTAGTGGTGGCCATTCGCTAATCAGTCCTGTTTTGTGGCATGGTTTGAACATTGTTTCTGGAAGCTTAACTTTAAGCATAGTTTTTTATCCTCTTGATAATTTGTGAGATGCCCAGTAATCTCTTAATAAACTCTTTTTTTGTTAATCAGCCAGTGCCAGCTTCTTGTGACCAAAACCCAAAAACCATAGCTGGTATCGGCTTGAGTAAGAGTTAAGGCAGCAAATGAAGACAAGGTTTTGGATGCCTGCTGGGCTTAATCAGGTTCTACCTGGTAACGGGTTGCGGCTGAGCCGGTGGGTGTCAGCCAGCCAGTCCGTGCATACGTGTGACCCCAGATTCATGGGGACTTGTTTTAGAATATATTTTGGGGCGAATTGGAAGAGGAGCGGAAAATAACTGTGGTGATAATGGTCTCTTTGGATGGTGGAGGTATGGAATAATGGTTTCAGTTTGGACATGCTTAGTTTGAGGTGCCAGCAGAAATACTCATTATTGGGACACCTGCGGAGGCTCAGTCAGTTAAGTGTCTGACTCTCGATCTCAGCTCAGGTCTTGATCTCAGGGTCATGAGTTCAAGGCCCATGTTGGGCTCCGTGCTGACTGGGGCCTACTTAAAAAAAAAAAATACTCATTTTTGGACCTATGTGCCATGTCATTGGAGATAAGTTTCTAACATGCAGAAAAAGGTTTGGGGGTAGAAGTGAGTTACTCAGCTAACAGTTACTTCAAGGCTCTGTTGAAATTGGATGAAGTGCTAAGTGTAGCGACATGGAATGAGGAGGGAAAAGGATAGAGCACAGACCCTTGGGAATAGTTCATAATTATAAGGAAGATAGGGGAAGGAGAGAGTGAAGATACCTGAAAAAGTGTTCTGGAAGGATGGAAGAGAGCTGTGAGGGGGTGTACTATTTCAGAAGCTCAAAGAAGGTAGAAGGTTCCAAGGAGCAGATAGTCAGGACTATCAAATCATATAAAGGAGAATAAAGCCAGAGAAGAGGCCATTTATATTTTAACTTTGGAGAAAATCATGGAAAATAGAACTAAACCTTATAGTAGCAGAGTGAAGGGCTGAGGTAATATTTGGAATAAAAGAGGTTAAATGGAGACTCTAGTCAAATTTTGTTAGATTTGGAATCTAAAACAAATTCTGAAACAAGAAAATAACCCATAGCTTTTTCTTCCAACAGATTTTTACCAGGCTAGTTATTTAGTTTGTCTTCTTGAGTAACTGCACTGATGTATCAAATTCTTTTGCTTGAGTGAGGCAACAGTTCTCTGGTGTAGAAAACTTGGGGAAATATTTTGCTTTACAATTATAGCCTTCATTAAGCATTATTATGTAAGCTGTAAACAAATGTTAGAGAACTTAAATGTTTGTGACATCTGTGTTCTTATGTGAATGTAAGAAGTTTTCTCTTGTATGATCATTGTTAACAGTTGGACCTTGCTTTACATTTTTGCCAGACTGTACGTGATAGCAATTATATTCTGTCTTTTATTCCAGCTCTTCCCACCCCCGCAAACAGTGACTTTGTTATTACTGAATGAGAAGCTTGATTACTGTTCTTGGTTAGAGCCTCTGCCACTTAAGATTTTAATTTTTTTTTTTTTTTTTGGATTTTGAAGTGCTGTCTTTTTACATTTTCTTTTTCTTTATTTTAAAGAGCTGTCTTTATGTTTGATATTCTGATAGAATTTTCTGCTCAAAATGAAAGTCTATGCTCCTTGAATTCTGGCTTCAAAATAATTAGATAGAAGATACTCGAGCAAGATGAAAGATACAAAGATGCCATTCTTTTTTTTTTTTTTAAAGATTTTATTTATTATTTATTTGACAGAGAGAGAGATCACAAGGAGGCAGGGAGGCAGGCAGAGAGAGGGCCTGAGCAGAGAGCCTGATGCGGGGCTTGATCCCAGGACCCGGAGACCATGACCCGAGCCGAAGGCAGAGGCTTTAACCCACTGAGCCACCCAGGCGCCCCCAAAGATGCCATTCTTAATTTGTAAAGGTTTATTATCAACAAGACTGGGTCTTGTATCAGTCTTAAAAATGTATCTTGCATTGTAATTTGAGCTACAGTATTTCATCAAATATAAAGTTCAAATTCTAGAATTCAGTTTTTAACCTTAATTTATACAGTCAAACAGAAGACATAAAATTCAAAAAATTTTTTTTGTTATGTTGTCATTCAGTACGTCATTAGTTTTTGATGAAGTGTTCCAAGATTCATTGTTTACGTATAACACCCAGTGTTCCATGCAATACGTGCCCTCCTTAATACCCACCACCAGGCTTATCCATCCCCCCACCCCCCTCTCCTATAAAACCCTCAGTTTGTTTCTGGAAGTCCACAGTCTCTCATGGTTCATTTCCATTCCCCCACCCCCCTTCATTTTCCCTTTCTTCTCCTAATGTCAAAATGTTTTTTGAAGATTTATTTATATCTTCTTTTTTTTTTTTAAGATTTTATTTATTTATTTGACAGAGAGAGATTACAAGTAGGCAGAGAAGCAGGCAGAGAGAGAGGAGGAAGCAGGCTCCCTGCTGAGCAGTGAGCCTGATGCGGGGCTCGATCCCAGAACCCTGGGATCACGACCTGAGCCGAAGGCAGAGGCTTCAACCCACTGAGCCACCCAGGCGCCCCATTATTTATATCTTCTACCATTATTTTTGTGCAGAATGTTTTAAAATTAATTGCAGTTCATTTTCAATTTATGGAAGATGGTATGGATATTACTACATGTCCTAGAACTTTTAAATTAAGGATATTCCAGTGGTCATCTAGTTTAGAGTCTATAAATTATTCCTGTATGCAAACCAAAGCTTAAAACATCTTTTAGACGGAGCGTCTGGGTGGCTCAGTAGGTTAAAGCCTCTGCCTTCGGCTCAGGTCATGATCCTGGGATCATGGGTCTTGCGATCGAGCCCCGCATCGGGCTCTCCGCTCAGCAGAGAGCCTGCTTCCCCCGCCTCTCTCTGTCTGCCTCTCTGCCTACTTGTGATCTCTCTCTCTCTCTCTGTCAAATAAATAAAATCTTTAAAAAGAATCTTTTAGAAATTGGGTGTATGACATAATCCCAAACAGCATACACAGTAAATGTAATCTCATTTAATCCTAGTGGTAGAGAGTTACTTCTATTCCCATTCCCAAGATGAAGAAAATGAGGCTCATTGAAGTTGACTTCTGCTTGGTGGAGGTCTGTTGAAGAATGGATATATACTAGAGATTTTGAATTCCTAGCTTGATATTTATTTAGTTTTAATGAAGTATTTTGACAGAGGTGCTTTTAAGATAATTCAGATGGTCTAAAAATTAGGTTTTTTTATTTGTTTGTTTTTTGTTGTTGTTGTTGTTTTGCCCTTGGCTGTGTTTGAGTATGCTGACTAGTGAAATTTAGAATTTATTTAGAGACCAAATTGCTATACAAAAAGAATTTTACTTAACTTTATTTGACTCATATCAGAATTTCAGTGGCATTGATACCATTTATATTTTTTCTTGATGGCATTTTTTCCCCTGTAGTGTATGATAGTATACAAATGACAGTGTTTTATACTAATTAGACTTTTTCTGTAGATATAAGCAGGAGTTCATTCTGACCTTTCAGAATAAATTGTCAAACATATCCGATGCTAAGAGCTAAGAAGGGTTGGAAAAACAGTATTTTGCAGGTGAATCTTTGGGATGCTCCATTTACTTGAAATTTTAAACAATGAGCTAAAAGACCATGTTGAAGCATGAATGTTTAAAAGTGATGATTAATGTGGAGCTGGTCACTTAGAATTCATTTCAGGTGCTATGTTTCCAGTATTAGCCCTAAGTAATTCCTTGTAACACAAATGGATGATTTTTATAATATGCAAACACAAGGTTAGTAAAGTAAGCTAATAATTTAGCAACACAATAAAAGCCAGGTGTCCTTTGCCTTTTTCACTTTGAAGTTGACTTGTTAGCATATTAGAAAGCTTGTTTTTCCTTTCTTCATTAGTATTTTACCGTGGTATTTTTCCTTACTATCTATCTATCTATCTATTTATTTATTGTCTGAGAAGTTCTGGTTTTTAAGAGCATATATGATTGAGTATACTTTTATGTGCTTTTATATTGTTCAGTTTTCCATTTTTATTCAAATAACCATGTATATAAACTTCATTTTAGGCCAGTGAGCTGAGAAGTGCTGCGGTCAACAATATATAAAATTAATCAGAATCAATCAGTTCGTTGTTAATACAAAAGAAATCTAGAAGGCCTCAGTGCAAAATGTGAGAGAGCATAAACTTTACCTTAGACCGTGTTGCCCTGAATGGGTTTGAGGGATGGGAACTGTGATAGTTGGGAGTCATGTACATGCGGTGGATGAGGTTATAGCAAAGTCAAGAAGCTTGGGGGCAGCAGAATTAGGGTCTGGCAAGATGTCAGTACTTAGTAGGCAGTAGGATTTAGGTTAAAGATTTAGGGCCTTAAGATGTGGTCTCTGTCAAGTCCTCTTGAGATAATCATGGCAAAGTGGCAAATAAAGCTTGGTATGTGCAAAACCAAGGGAAACTTCATGCTGCCTTAATAAACATCTCTGATCAATTTAATTGGGAGGTTTTCTGGTGGGTACAGCCCCTAGAGTGAGTAGTACTCACTCTGATTATGGGTATAGTAACTGATCGCCATGAGCCAGTGGTTCATCCAGTTAATGCAGAAGCTTAAGGGCTCATATTTGAAGGTGGAGTTATACCTTTCAGCTGTATCTGGACCTCCTTCTGTGTGCCTGCATGTTGCTTGTGTGTGTGGTGTATGTGTACCTGTGGGTGCACCTGTGTGTGTATCCCACAAGGTTTCAGTTGCATCAAAGCCCAGTTAATATTTGTCCAAGCTATGTTTTGAACACTTTCTTTTTAACACCTTATCTCTTAGGAGTGGTATTCTTGCCTTTTTTTTTTTTTTTTTTTTAGGATTTTATTTATTTATTTGGCAGAGGGAGAGCATGCCGTGCACAAAAGCAGGGGAGCAGCAGGCAGAGGGAGAGGGGGAAGCAGGTAGGTGTCCTACCTAGCAGGGGGCATGATGCGGGCAGGGCTCGATCCCAGGACCCTGGGATCACAACCTGAGCCGAAGGCAGACACTTAACCAACGGAGCCGCCTAGGCGCCCGGACATTCTTGCTTTTTGACTTAGAGCAGACCAGAGCTCTTTGTGAGGCTCGTGGTAGTTGGACTGGTGCAGATGTGGAGATGAGTGCTTCGTAGCCAGCACGGGTTGTGAAAAAGTGCATTCATTTCAGTAAATTATAAGAAAACAAAACAAAACAGAAAACTATGGATTTAATTTAAACATCAGATATTCCCAGAAAGTAGAGAAACTTTCTCTATTGGTTACCTCTTCGGTGTTTTTAACTAAAAGACCAAGATGAATTAAATTCTTGTTCGTCATAAGCACATCCTACAGTGCTTGAATTAGTGTACTTTATTAATGTAAAGATAGTAAAAGGGTAGCCAAAGTAGAGTATATAGGAAAATGTTCTTAAGGTTGCATCAAGAGAGACATTAAACAAAATTGAAAGTCTGGGCAAAGAAAACAACTGGATTTTAAATATTTAGTTAATTGCATGAGAACAGATGCAAAAGATAAGAGCAAGTGCCTAACTTCTGAAGATAAAATGAGTAAATGCTAAAAGAAAATAAAATATTTCAACTTGCCGAGTAATTGGTAATCAACCTATCAAGGATAGAGATCTTTGCAATGGCTTCATTGAGAGTCTATCAAATTTGAGAAATTCTTATATTCAAGAGAGATTAAATTACCATTAAATCAGAGAAACACTTCATACTGGCCTGTAATTTAAGGGTATCTCATTTATGTTGAGTAACACATTTAAAAGACATCAAGTTGGATACTACAAATTGAAGAGATTGGAATGCACATTTCTTTTTTTTTTTTTTTTTAAGATTTTATTTATTTATTTGACAGAGAGATCACAAGTAGGCAGAGAGGCAAGAAGAGAGAGAAGGGGAAGCAGGCTTCCTGCTGAGCAGAGAGCCTGATGCAGGACTTGATCCCAGGACCCTGAGATCATGACCTGAGCTGAAGGCAGAGGCTTTAACCCTCTGAGCTCCACCCAGGTTCCCCATGGAATGCACATTTCTGATTTCAGTTACTGCACCTGATGTAAGAAATATCTTTTCTGATCAGCAAATTGTTTATTAAGAAGTAATCATTATTCTTAATGCAGTCAGCATAATTTGAGACATCTAAAATTTATTACTAATCATTTAAAAAAAATTTTTTTTAAGAAGGCTCCACGCCCAGTGTGGAGCCCAGTGCGGAGCCCAGTGCAGAGCATAAACTCATGACTCTGAGAGCAAGACTTGACGCTGGGGCGCCTGGGTGGTTCAGTTGGCTAGGCGTCTGCCTTCAGCTCAGGTCGTGATCTCAGGGTCCTGGGATTGAGCACTTTGTGGGGCTTCTTGCTCAGCGGGGAGCCTGCTTCTCCCTCTCCCTCTGCCTCCCCATCTCTTTCCCTCTCTCTCCCTCTGTCTTTCATGAATAAATATCTTTTAAAAAAAAAAGTCAGGTACTTAAATGACTAAGCCACCCAGGTACCCCTATTACTAACTACTAAACGAACGAACAAGAATCACTTTTAGATTTTTTTATACATATGCAAATGTATATGTATTAAATGCTATTCAAAGAAAAATCCTTGGTAGTGTTTTCTCAGGTATAAGATCGAAGAAGAATGAATGAATGAACAAATATACATACATATCAAACATTTTCTTGGTTAAGAAGGTAATAATAGAAATATTTTTAGGAATAAGATTGACTTTTCAAGCTTTTCTCACATAAAGTATATACTATGTCTGTCTAGTTTTTATCTGATTTTATATTTATATTTTTATTTCCTGTCCTCTTTGCATAAATATTTCATTTTATTTGGATTCTAAACACTTTTTATGACATTATTTTACATTATTCATAGTATGGTCTAATTTATAGCACAGGAGATATGAAATATTGAAGATTAGAAGTCTATTGTGAAACATTTAGTCAACATAAGTTTAATGGTATTTTTATTTGTTTTACTTTTTAGGGAGATATATATCTATACATATTTAATATAAATACATATATAAAAATATATATATTTGTACTATATTCAGTGCCCTTTATTCTTTCCCTTAGATCCAAATTTCCATCTGGTATCACTTTTTAGCCTAAACACCTCCTTTAGCATTTCTTGTGGTGTGGGTCTTAATGGTCTTTTTAAAGACCAGATAAGTAATTCTTAGACACTGGAAGTCCTTAATACTTAATAGTTTGAATAATGATGACCGTCATTTAGGCATACAGCTCCAAGGTACTTTCAGGAGGCCAGGGATCTGAGGGACAGAGAGTGGCAGCCACAATAGTAAATCACGCTTCTCAGAAATAATGTACCCTTTTATTAACTTTTCTTCCCATTGGTTAGTTGAAGTGTTGTAAAGTAAATGAAAATTCAGAATGACAGCGTCTTTTAGTCAAATAAAACCTTTTTTGTCTCAGAAGGGACCTCAGAGTCAGATGTTATTAGTTTCCCCTTATGAAGGAGTTTAAAACTTCAGTGTATGTGGACAGTAATGAGTCAGCACTTCTTTTCACACAAGTGACATTATAATTCAAATGTGATGTTTGAAGATATGTAAAGTAGCTCATGTTGTGTTTACTCAGATATAATTTACATATAATGAACTTCATACATTTTAAATATATGTCTCTAACTTTTGGCGATAGAAAACACTCATGTAACCACTAGCCCATGTACGATATAGAACATTTCTATCTTCCCAGAGACTACTCTGATATTCTTGCAGTCAGTCTTCTCCAGTTCTCTGCCCCAAGCAACCACTGAGTGATTTTGCATATTATAGATTAGTTTTGCCTATTTTAGAATTTTATGTAAGTGGGATTATACAGGATGTACTCTTGTGTCTGGCTTCTTTTGCTCAGCAAGATACCTGTGTGGTTCACCATTTGTTGTACTTAAATACTTTTTATTGCTGACTAATATTTCATTGTTTGACTACCCCAGACATTTTTACAAAGGTGTATATATATAAATGACCTATAAGAAAGTGAAAATGATGCTCAACATCATTTGTCAACCGAGGAAATGGAAATTAAAGCCAAAGTGAGGGGTGCTTGGGTAGCTCAGTCAGTTAAATGTCTGACTCTTGATTTTAGCTCAGGGTCCTGGGATTGAGCCCCGAGTCAGGCTTTGTGCTCAGCACAGAGTCTGCTTGAGGATTCTTTTTCCCTCTCCCTCTGACCTTTCCCCCACTTGCATGTGTGCACACTGTCTCTCAAATAAATAAATAAAATCTTAAAGTCAAAGTGAGATATAACTACCCACTTTCTAGAATGGCAAAAAAACAATCAAAGAAACCTGATAAAACCAAGTGTTGGTTACCAAATTGTATTCTCTTACATTGTTGTTGGGGTTATAGATTGGTACAACCACTCTGCAAAATGACTTCGCAGTTTCTTATAAAGTTAAACATACACTTACCAGCAGTCCTATTTGATATTTACCCAAAAAAAGCAAACATACTTGTACACAGACTTGTTCATGAATAATCATAGCAGTTTTATACATAATACCTCCAAATTAGAAATAACCCAAATGTCAGTTTACAAATGAATAGATAAACACATCATGATATAGATTTGATTTTGATTTGTACCTGAGGTTTGTCCTTGGCTAACTTAGAAATGTGTAAAATTTTCAGAAAGTTTAGTATAGAAAGATTCTTTTTTTTTTTTTTAAAGATTTTATTTATTTATCTGACAGAGAGAGATCACAAGTAGGCAGAGAGGCAGGCAGAGAGAGAAGGGGAAGCAGGCTCCCTGCTGAGGAGAGAGCCCTATGTGCTGCTCGATCCCAGGACCCTGAGATCAGGACATGAGCCGAAGGCAGAGACCCAACCCACTGAGCCACCCAGGCACCCCGAGTACAGAAGGATTCTTAAAAAATAGCCAGTTTTTTTTTTTTTAAAGATTTTATTTATTTATTTGACAGAGAGAGAAAGATCACAAGTAGCCAGAGAGGCAGGCGGTGGGGGCGGGGGGCGTGGGGGGGGGGGAAGCAGGCTCCCTGCTGAGGAGAGAGCCTGCGGGGCTGGATCCCAGGACCCTGAGATCATGACCTGAGCCGAAGGCAGAGGCTTTAACCCTCTGAGCCACCCAGGCGCCCCAATAGCCAGGTCTTTATTAAGTGAAAAACCACAGTAAGATTCTGTTTCATCTTGTTACTAACCCATTAAAAAGCAGTGGATTTTGTCATTTTTTATATATGACCTAGAATAAGCTAGTACAACCTGATTGATAATGTGGCCTAGCTGTGTTTCTACCTGTCTGATGATAGCTGCCTGCTGAAAGTTCTCTTCTCCTGGGTGAGAACTGAATTGTCTAGAAATGAGTTAGGCTTCTGTATCACTGTGGTACAAATTGGCTTAAATAATAGTGTGTTTTCATCCCTCTCAGATTCTTCCAGACTTAGTTTTTGTGTTATAAGTTTTCTTATTTTCCACATTTCATAGGTATTTAAGATTTTGAGAATGGGAATGTCAAAAACAGTTAGATTGTCCTTTAAACCAGAAAGTTTTATGGAATTGTGTTTTAACTGTAACATTTAATTCTCAGCCTTATTGAATAGTGAATTTATATCAGTGCTGTCTGTGTTGTAGTCATAGTCTCATTTGGTTATGTGGTGTATTTATAAATGAAATTAAGTTGTATGAATTACTGGGGATAATGAATTAAGGGCCTTATCAGGAATACTTCCTGAGATGATAAAAATCCCAAGATCAGAAGTCAAAATTCCTGAATTCTTAACATATGATTTGTGTATTATAATGCTTTTTTCTTTTGAAGTAAGAATACTATAAATTTAAACCTTATTCTTACAAGTGAAACATTGTAGATTAACTGCAAATTTCAAGCTGTTTCAAATTAATTTAAATTTGTATGGAATAGTCAGTTAGTGATTATTTTCTAAGGGAACTCTAGGAATCCTGTGGCTACATCTAGATAGGGGAGAAGCTAGATTAAAAATTAAAAAGAATGTATTAGGTTTGTGGCTTATTTTTAGACAATTAGAATTGATATATATTTTAAAGCAAAGGTTTATTTATACCCTGGAAAGTGGTTCATTCTTTCCTTCTTTCTTCCTCCCCTCCCTTTCTTCCTTCTTCCCTTCCTTCTTCCTTTCCTCTGCTCTCCCCTCTCTTTCCATTCACTCCCCTCCCCTCTCCTTTCCTTCTTTCTTTCTTATTTAGTAATCTACTGTATTAATAGACCACACTTAGCCAGTTTATAAACATTTAAGTTGCTTCCTTACTTTTGCTATTGTAAATAATGTGTCTATGAACATCCAGATACATGTGTTCCTATGCTAAGGGACAAGATATTGTCTGGGAGATACACCTAGATGAAAAATTGCTGGACTATAGAATATATACATCTCATTTTACTTGGTAATTACAAACTGTTTTCCAAAGTGATGGCATTATGAGACACTTCAGTCAACAATTTATGGTAGATTTCCTTTTGCTCTACATCTTTATTGACACTTGGTAATGTTAGACTTTAATACTTCTCAAATTTGTGAATGGTTAATGGTATCTCATTGTGGTATTAGTTCACTTATTTGTCTATTGTAGCAAGCATCTCTTCATATATTTTTTGGACCTTGAAGTTTTGTCTTTTTGGAAGTGCTCATTCAGGTCTTTTGGCCATTTTTCTGTTGATTTAACCTTTTGCAAAGTGGTTTTCTTTAAAAAATATGTACAAAATATGTATTCCATCTATCATTGTCTTATTGCTGAAATGTAATCATTTTTGAGGCAACTCATTCAGTAATTGAATATGAATCAATACCAAGACATAAAGTTGTTTACTCTTACTTTCCATTGTACTTCATTGTTTTCCAAAATTAAATCTAAGGAGAAAAAAATTAACGAAAAGAAATTGGTGTGAAATTGTTCTTGAAATCCTGTACTGTGTTTTAAGGTAAATTATTCAAATTCTTTTATAAAGATACTTTGAAGAAAAATAATAAAACCATTCATAATCTTTGCCTAAAACATTGATTCTCAAATATTTTCCACTAAGGGCTTTCTATTCAGGTTTTCTCAGCCTTTTGACAACACACCCATAGTCTTGTGATGGGACTTGGCTGTTTGGGATGGAGGAATAGTCTGCTATCAAATTGTTTCTTTTGGAGGTATGTGGAGGAAGACCTTTTGTGCCCGGTAATATAGCCATTAAGCATAGTTTTCTAGGCTTTCTCAGAGATTCTATGAACTATAAAATACACACACACAGAAATAATTTTAGGTATATAAAAAATAAATACATATAATGTATGTAATTTTAGATATATAAAAATATATATATTATCAGTCAGATATGTATATATATCCTCTTAACTGAATCACTTCTATTTTTGCAACTTTTTTAAAAAAAAGATTTTATTTATTTATTTGACAGAGAGAGATCACAAGCAGGCAGAGAGGCAGGCAGACAGAGAGGGGGAAGCAGGCTCCCTGCTGAGCAGAGAGCCCCATGTGGGGCTCCATCCCAGGACCCTGAGATCATGACCTGAGCTGAAGGCAGAGGCTTTAACCCACTGAACCACCCAGGCGCCCTATTTTTGCAACTTTTTTGTGACTCTAAAATAATTTCCAAATAAAAAGTTAAAAATATGTATTTATAAGGGTGCTTGAGTGGCTCAGTCAGTTAAGCGTCTGACTCTTGATTTCAGCTCAGGTCATGATCTAGGGGTTGTGAGATTGGGCTCCGTGTGAGGCTTCAGGCTCAGCATGGAGTCTACTTGTCCCTCTCCCTCTGCTACTCTCCCCACTTACATACTCTCTCACTCTCTCATAAATAAATAAAATCTTAAAAAAGTTGCAAAAATAGTACAGAGAGTTCCTATTATAGTCTTTACTCATCATTCCCCCAAAGATTACATCTTACCTACCATAGAACTAGTATCACATAGTATTACTGTAAACCTTTTCCACATTTCACCAGTTTTTACATGTATTCTGGGTCCATGGGTTTTGTGAAATTTTACCACATGCATTAATACTTGTAACACCACCACAAAGAGTATATAGAACTTTTTCATCATGCCCAGGAAATTTTCTCATGCTACCCTCAACGCCTTCCCTTCAATTCTGGCAGCCCCTGATCTGTTCTTCATCATTATAATTTTGTCATATTAAGAATGTTATATAAATGGAACCATACTGTTACTGGCTTTATTGTGTTATGTGTTGTATTCATATGTTGAAACCCCATACCCACTACATTGGAGTGTGACCATATTTGGAGATACTTCAGGTATAGTGTATTGTAAACCTAGAGCAAGGACAGGAAATTGGAATTGAGGATGACCGTAAAGCTCTTGACGCATTAGGGGAAGTGGGATACTTTAGAGACTGATATATTGTTAGCTCAGCTACAAAGAAATAGCTCCTTGAATTGAATTCTGCAACTGGGTTGTATTGTGTTAAGGAAAATCAGTGCTTGAATGAGAATCTGTTTTGCTAGAGACTGTTAAAATACATGGATTTTACTCATGAAGGGTAATAGGTGAACTAATTTCTGCCCCTTTATACATTTGTACATAGTATGATATGGGGTTAATTGGTAAGTAGCTAGTAAAGACCAGAATCTTGAAGATACTGGATTAAAGACAGAGTCTATAAATAAATAATGGAAAACAGAAAGCAATTTTATATGAAATGTTATCTTCTAACACAAATTTCTACAATCTTGGAAAGCTACTATTGAGAAGCAAGCTAGACTAAAGGAGTAATACATACAATTAAATCCCTTAATGTAGGTTTTGAAGATTATGTAATCAATGAATAATTTTTAAATGTATCCTCCGTTGACTTCAGGCATTTTCTTCAGATAGCTTATCCTAGTTTTAATGGGATTAGTTATACCAAAACAGAAAAGCATTTACATGTTGTTGATGATACGTTATTATTTCAAATCAGACCACTTACTCACATAGCATTCATAACTGTTGTGGATTTATAGATGGCAACTTTAGGGACAGTTTTTTTTTTTTTTTTTTTTAAAGAAAGTGTCTCTAATTGTTTTTTTTTTTTTAAAGATTTATTTATTTATTTATTTATTAGGAAAGAGAGAGAGTGAGAGAGAGCAGGTCAGAGTGAGAAGCGGACTCCCCATGGAGCTGGGAGCCCGATGTGGGACTCGATCCTGGGACTCCGGGACCATGACCTGAGCTGAAGGCAGTCGCTCAACCAACTGCGCCACCCAGGGGCCCTTAGGGACAGTTTTAAGAGTGAATGCTCCTATACGTATACACTCGTGTGTGTGCACCCACAGTCCTCCTTCAGTCCCTTTTATTTTCCCTTTTCTTTGGATTGCACATTTCTCCTTCTCTGTTCCATCTTTACTTTTTTTTTTTCTTTTTTTCTATTTATTTACAAACCCTTGTGTCGAGGGCTGACTTTCAATAGATCGCAGCGACCATCTTTACTTTTTTAATGTGTCCGCACAGAAAATAGTAAATTGCTTAGTTCTTAGGTCTTCATAATCTCTAGTACAGTGGAAAGCATACTGAGAGAAGCATTGAGTTTTTATCAGGTGGTCATATAATTAAACCATATTTCTCCACTTAGTATAACAACTGTGAACTACCTCATTTCTGTTAAATATGCTTCCTAGAGATCAGGTAAGATTTGCTTGTTTTAGTCTTCAGTGACTAGACTATCTTGACATCCTTTTTTTTTTTTTTTTTTTTGAGAGATTGAGAATGAGAGAGAGCATGAGGGAAGGACACGGAGGGGGAGAGAGAGAATCTTAAGCAGGCTCCATGCCCAGCATGGAGCTGGATGCGGGGTTTGATCTCATGACCCTGAGATCATGACCTGAGCTGAAATCAAAGGTTGGATGCTTACCTGACCAAGCCACCCAGGTGCCCCAATCTTTATATACTTTTGAAGAAAGTTTGAGCTGTTCTTTTTGAGAGATCAATCTAGATACATAGTCATCACACGCCTAATGATATTTTCATGTAAATGCTGTTACATGTATGCTGGTTATGTGGCCCAGATCTAGCTTCGGTAACTTCATTTGCTTATCTCATTATCTGTCTTCTTCTTCTACATATAACATTATCTCATTCTTCTAAGTTAAGATTTCCTAAAATATACCTATGTATATGTGTGTTTGTGTTTTCTTTCTGTATTTTGGAACTGACGAGAATTTTATCAGCAGTTGTGGCTGAAATGCAGAAAGATTGAAGCAGCCCTCTTAGATTTGAGTTTTCTATGCACTTGGTTTTACCATGGGCATTGTAAGATAATTAAAACATTTATTTTATTCCTTAATATACATGTAGTCTATTCCTAAGTAATATATTATCACCAACATAGTTTTTGTAAAAGTAAGATGAATAGAATACTGGCCTTTAAAATTTCTTTTTTGAGTGTGTTGAAAGGAGAATGAATAAGATGATTCAATTTGCCAGCTCTTGAACTAACTGAACTTTTAAGTATGAGAAATGAGAAAACCTTCTGTTTTGGCGGGGTACAGTTGTTTTCATGAAAGAAACAGATTCTAGTGAAAATGGCAAAGTTTGAGAAGATTTTAAACCTTAGGATTGGGGGTTACCTGGGTGGCTCAGTGGGTTAAAGCCTGTGCCTTCGGCTTAGATCATGATCCCAGGGTTTTGGGATGGAGCCCCACATCGAGCTCTCTGCTCAGCAGGGAGCCGCTTCCTCCTTCTCTCTCTGTCTGCCTCTCTGCTTACTTGTGAGCTCTCTCCTCTCTGTCAAATAAAAAAAAACAAAAAACAAAAACTTAGGATTGATAAGGTAAGATACTAAGGATTGTATTTTGTGAAGCAGGAAGACCAAAAGGGACTGAATGAGGAATCTGGGAGGTCAGAATTCTGTTCCATGTGTTCTGTGATGGGGATTGGTAAAGATGAAGGGAGAGGACACTTCATAGGTCCTTAGAGAATGAACAGAAGAAAACCTGTTTGCCTTCATTATAGCCAACTAGCAAGTAAAATCTTTGCATTAAAAAAAAAACGTTCATAAATTGGGGCACCTGGGTAGCTCTAGTTGGTTAAGCGTCTGCCTTTGGCTCAGGTCATGATCCCAGGGTCCTGCAATTGAGCCCTGCATCAGGCTCCCTGCTCTGCTAGGAGTCTGCTTCTCCCTCTCCCCCTGTTCATTCTCTCTTTCAAAAATTTATTGGAAACAATTGGAAAGAATTTCTGTAACTCACAGACATATAACAGTATTTTCAGTCTTTTTTTCATTTTAAGAGCCTTATATGACTCACATGATGTTAAGCTCTTACAAAATTGGTATAGAACTTTGAGGAACTGACTAGTTCTTGGTCATCTACATAGTAGGCAGTTGAATATTTGTTACCTGATTTAAAATAAAACCTAAATTTTGCTGTGTCTTAGGAGTTAGCAGAATGCCCAAAGGATAGTAGACACCATCACTTAAACTGGTACGTTTACTGAAAGTAGTTAGGAATTTTTTTTTTAAAGATTTTATTTATTTATTTGTCAGAGAGAGAGAGCACAAGCAGGCAGAGTGGCAGGCAGAGAGAGAGGGAGAAGCAGGCTCCCTGCTGAGCAAGGAGCCTGATGTGGGACTCGATCCCAGGACTCTGGGATCATGACCTGAGCCGAAGGCAGCTGCTTAACCAACTGAGCCACCCAGGCGTCCCAGTAATTAGGAATTTTAATTGACAAAATAAACAATCTGGCTTTTCCTAAATTCTTCTCCCAATAGTAGTGCCTGCCAAATGAGGAGTTGACACTTCTGATATAAGGCCCCACAGGCCAAATATAGCCAGTTGCATACTTCTGTAAATAAAGGTTTATTGGGACACAGCCATGTCCGTTAATTATATATTGCCTGTGGCTTCAGTGGCAGAGTTGAATAGTTGTGACAGAGACCCTGTGGCCTTTAAAGCCTAAAATATTTACTATCGGACTGCTGACCCCGGGACTAAATGATAACACCAGCAAATATATATGTCTTTGTTTTGTTTGAAGTTATATTGAAAGTCTAGAACTTTTTTTCTTATTTTTTTTATTAAAAAGTCAAAGTACTGCCGTACACTGAAGAGAACAGGGCATGTGTTGGCAGCGTTTGGGATCCTTTGATGGAGGAGCAGTGTGTGCTCTTGGTATGAAGTAGAAATTAAACTTTACCTGAATTAGCAGTTACAGAAACCTTACATGGCCAGCCAAAAGTTTCAATGATTAAATAATGGTGACAGACCAGTGTCTTTTCGGAAGTTAACAGTTAAATTATATAACACTTTAAAGCAGGTGTTCAGAACTATTTTCATATTTTGTTTGCACCACAGTCTCTAGCAAGTTATTTATATTTTGATGTGAGAAATCAGTTTTGTTTTTTTTTTTTTTTGAGAAATCAGTTTTTAATTTTTACCCTAAAGCCTGAGTTGAGTCTCTTATGTGGCTTATCTAGAGAGACTTGGGTTTGAATTCTGTTTTCTTTATTTAATAGTTGTATAAGCAAGTAACTTCTCTGTGCCCTAATTTTCATGTCTGTAAATGGGGCTAGATAATAGTAAGACCTGTCTCTCATAGGGTTGTTGGGTTAATACATGTAAAGCGCTTAGTACAGTGCCTTATATACTGTAAATGCTTAATATAATTAGTATGGCTTGCTTTTATAATACTTGGTTGCAGTGTCTGTTATTGAAAGCACCTGTGCTTGGATGAAGGTTAAAAAAAACTTCTTGAGAATTTGCCTTGAAACCCCAGCTCTTTCTCTAATGGCAATAACTGTCAAGTGATGCTGTTTGTATGAGATGGGAGTTGAAATCCAACGAAGGAGGTACATTTCTCAAGTAACATGCAAATTACCCATATAGTACAATTAATTTTGGTTACTGAGTAATGAATTAATTAAAGCAAATTTTCTTTTAATTCTTGATTTAAGTTTCTCTTTTCATTTCTTACTTTCATCCATTTAAGTATTTTTCTCCATCAGCTTGAGTTTCTGCAAGTGGGGTGTATTTTTTAATGTATCAGATTCTTGAGTCTCTGCTCCGACTTCATTGAATCAAAGTCTCAGATAGACCCTCAGTGTTCTTTTTTATTATTATTATTATTTAAAAATTTATTTGAGAGAAAGTGAGAGACCGTGAGCAGGGAAGAGGGAGAGGCACACTCCCTACTGAGCAAGGAACCCAATGTGGGACTCGATCCCAGTACCCTGGAATCATGACTTGAGCCAAAAGGCAGATGCTCAACTGACTGAGCCACCCAGGTGCCCTGACCTTCAGTGAAACTTAAGTACACCAAAATTTGAGAACTGGATATGGAGAACAAAATTATTTGAAAGGCAAACCACTGAGTTATCTGAGTTTTTCAGTACTTTTGGTAAAAGGCTGAACTGTGGAGGAGATGAAAACCGTTGACAGAGAATGGGTTTCTGTCACTGTCACAGAATTTGTTGAGGTTTGAATAGGGACTTTGGAGGTCATGATGTCAACTGTGTAACCATTGTGCCGCTTTCTTGCTATCTTTGTTCTGGGACTCCCTTTTCTTGCTTGAATCACACCCTCCCCTTTTAACCTCCAGCCTAAACTGTGCTTACACTGAACTAATGTTAAGACAGCCTGATAATTCCAACACAAATTTGGAAAGTAGGGAGAAAATAAATACTCGAAAGAAGGGACACATATTTTAAAAATACATGTCAGAAATATGAGCTTCTGTTTTAAGAATCTTCTTGAAGAGCCTGAGGAGCTTTATTGAGCTTCAGATCCTTTTTACTAGCAGCTGGTGAGCTGGTCTGACTTGCCTGGCCAAACTTTTCTCCAGTTGTGATGTCATGGGCACCTTTTATTTATGGCTACATCAAGGCTCTCTACCTGCTCATTTTGCTTCATTTCAATACAGTGCCTACTCCCAGTATCCTTCAAAAATTTACAGACTTCATACATCTTCTCAGTTTAGCTTCAAGATTCTCCTCAAATTCAGTAGTTTTTGTAAAAAAGCATGATTAATAGTTAAGGAATCTTTTAAAAAAAGATTTTTTATTTAATTTATTAGAGCACACACATGAGCATAAGAAGAGGGAGAAGGGAAGCAGACTTCCTGCTGAGCCTGGAGCCCCACGTGGTTTCCATCTCCCGAGATCCTGAGATCATGACATGAGCCAAAACCAAGAGTCAGAGGCCCAACCAGCTGAGCCACCCAGGTGCTCCAATACTTAAAGCATCTTAATGACTACTAGAGTTCCCACTTCTTTTCTTTTCTGGGGCTGACATAACTCCAACAAAATGAGTTTTCCTTTTCATTTTCTTTATTAGGCCCTCTGTGTAAGAGAGTATCACAATATAACAGTACTTTATCTGCATGTTAATTTGTGTTATTGTCTTCAGAATTTGACACAACAGAGGAAGGGCAAAGTTCTTTTTTTTTTTTTAGTTTTATATGTTTTGGGTTTTTTTTTAAGATTTTATTTATTTGACAGAGAGAGAGCGAGAGCATGCGCACATGTGAGAGTGCACGCACAAGCAGGGGGAGCAGCAGGCAGAGGGAGAAGCAGACTCACCACTGAGCAAGGAGTGTGCTTGACCAGCTGAGCCACCCATGTTCCCAGGGCAAGGTTCTTTTGACGTGCAACTGCTCACCAACATTATTGTGGATAATTAAGAGTTACTCAGTGACTATCACCGTAAAATACATGTCTATAACAAAGGTTGCAGGGATTGTCAGGGAATCTGAATGCTGGTAGGGCTCTTTCTATGTCTCTTGACTATGGAGAGGCCTGCGTTTAAACTATTCTATTCTTATTTTCAAAAGTGTCTAAGGATAGTTTCACAGCCTGTCTTGGTAATCTGTTCCAGTATTTAATCAGCATTCTGGATTCATTTCTTCTGTACCACTATCAAGGTGTATTATACATGAAGTTTCTTTTAAATATTCTGTTAATGTTGATTGATTAAACTTGCAGTTCATTTTGACTCCAAGATCTTTCATTGTTCCCACCTTTGTGTGACTAGACACTGCCCACATTGTTTCTTAGGTGTTTATTCTTTTACTTCGTCAATGGGCTTTATTATGTTTCTTGAGTGTAGTGACTGATCATTTTTAATTTAGAATTCTCTGGAGCTGCTGATTGATTCTTCTTGTCAGTAGTTGGCAGATTACCGAGTCTAGCAAAACTATGCCATCCTCTTTTCATTAATAAAATTAGTTCTAAGCTCAGCTTGTAAGTTTTAGATACTTCTCCCATCTCCTCCTTTTGTCCTGTCCCCATCCTCTCTTTATATGTTTGTCTTTTCCTTGGATTCACCCCCTCCCTTTTCATGTATTGGAACGAGGAGGCTAATACTTGATTTTAGAGCCTTTGCTGCATTTGCCAACAGTGGTATTGACTGGGTTGTATTTTTAAGCACCATGGGGACAGCTTTATTTTGGATGAAGAGGATTTGAATGAGTAAAGGTGTGAAAAACTACATCATATCTTATAAATCCTTATAAGGTCCCTAGGTCTCTTCCAGAGCATAATGTGATTTGTCAGTTGTCACCCTTTGTGAGCTGCAGGTGTCATTAATCATGAGAGAAAAATTCCTATTTAAATGTTTGATCATTTGTCTTCAGAAAATGTGATTTTCAACTTTTTTAGAGTCACAAAACTTATAAGCAATAATGAGTTGAATTCCCATTGGCAGTGCTGATCGCTGGGGAGTGTTCATGAGTGAAATACAGACTGACTTGTTTTAGATTGGATGCTGCTAACCCAGCCCTTAGGGCCTTCGAGTTGTGCATTAGGCTTGAATGTTGATGTGCAAAGGACCTGTAATGAAATATATTTCTGCGTGATACATTTCATGTAAAGGGGTAGCCCTTTTTTGTTGTTATGATGAACAGATTTACTTTACCATTGGCTAAGAATTTGAATGAAAAAATAAAACTAGGACATTTTGCTCAGAGATCGTTTGTCTTATATGTAATTGAATTGCACAAATCCTGTGAATCTTGTAGGTGTGTGTACATGCTTAACAAAAATTATTATGTTGTGCACTGCTTTTGAAATTAGAAGAAAGTGCTACTACTTTAAGATTCTCTCTCTGTTGTTATTGCAGTTTTTTGTAGAGCTAATCATGCCGACTAGGGCTTTCTTTCATATCCTTTGCCTCGCAGAAGTAGAGTGGCTTAGGTGATAAACATTTTTTGGAGGGGAGGTTTAAGACCTAGATTTCATTTTTAATGTAGAATTTTTATGAGATTAAGCAATTGAAAGAGAGATGATGTATACATTGGCAATTAACAAAGATGCTTGAGAAGGAGTTTTGAATACATTTTTATTCCCCATTCACATGGTATTGGTCACTAAAAGAAGTTAAGTGTTTTCTTTTTCTTTTTTTTTTTTTTAAAGATTTTATTTATTTATTTATTAGGAAAGAGAGAGAGTGAGAGAGAGCAGGTCAGAGTGAGAAGCAGACTCCCCATGGAGCTGGGAGCCCGATGTGGGACTCAATCCCGAGACTCGGGACCATGACCCGAGCTGAAGGCAGTCGCTCAACCAACTGCGCCACCCAGGGGCCCCAGAAGTTAAGTGTTTTCTTAATAGCATTTTTAAAATTGGTTTTAAAAAGTCTCTTTTCAGTTTTGAAATTTTTTAAATGTAGTCTTTTTGCCTAAATCGATAAATTAAAAGGCCAGTACTTATTTTTCTCAAACATATGATTTACTCTTTAAGATTTTTTCTGAAACCTCAAAGAATGCAAGATTTTCCTTTTACTAGTGTATTAGTAACCAAAGCTTTTCCTCTTTGTAAGTGAAGCTTTACAAGCTTTACTACTTTGAAACAAAAAAATGCTTCAAGGAAGGGTTATTGTTTGGGACTGGGTTCAAATATTCTTGAATTTTAGGGAACTGTAAGGGAATGAAGAGAAGGAAAATTGTAGTTAATAACAATATGGGAAGTGCTTTACTGGCTCTTAACAACTCCAGTGAAGAGGTGATGGCCTCTGTAATTGATTACCTAGTAAGCCTCGCCTGCAATTGTAGCTCTCTTTGAGCTTAATGAAAGTGAACATATTTTAAAATTCAGATATTTCAGAAATCATCCTAATTGTGGGTGTTGTTGCATAGAAGTTATATTACCTCAAGAGTGAAGGAAAATGGAGTACATTTAAATGTTCCTTGAGAGATTTAGTTTAGAATGATCATTTTCTGAAACTTGGAAAGTTTTATGGATCTATTTAAAAGCAGTGCTTATTTATATGAGCAGAAAGGTATACTCTTTCCAGGGGCGTTGGTCCCTGCTCTCTTAAGTTTATTCCCCAAGTTAATGAACTCTGTATCTGGCTTTTGAGCTTTTTAAGGAAATGTTGCATCTTAGGATAGAAATCACTTAGTCACTAGTGGTTTTTCAAGGGTGTTCAGCAGCCATTATTTGGATTTATGATACGGTTTTTAGATGAGATTTCTCTCTCTTTTTTTTCGGTTTTGTTTTAAAAAAATTTCAGTTGCTCAACTGGTGATCACATGGAATAAAACAAAAAAAGAAAAGAAATAAAAATTTTTTTCTGTGGTCACTTTGACTTTGGATAGGGTGTTGAAGGTTTTAGATTTTTTGTCTTTTTAGTGGCGTTGTCAGTATTGTGTGGAAAAAATTACATATTTTAACTTTTTTTCTTTGAGTCTAAACTCAGCAAATCTGTTTCTCAGAATTCTTCTTATCCTGGTCAGTAGTCTGAATTATTTTATTGCCGTTCTCTTATGTTGAGAGGTTAGACTGCCATGAACTTTGAGGACAGATATTTTTTTTCTTTGTGAAAATGTGTACGAATTATGTTGCTTCATGTGCTTTATATAAGATTATGTAAAATATGTTTAAAACAGATGCCAAAATTTTAGTTTTCATGTATCAGACATTGTAGTTGAACTTTTTGAAGCATTTTTTAAAAAAGTGATTATTTCGTTATCTGTTTAAAATTCAAGCTTATTGGGGCGCTTGGGTGGCTCAGTTGGTTAAGTGTCTACCTTCGGCTTAGATTATGATCCCAGGGGCCTGGGATCAACCCCCATGTCCATGTCAGGGCTCTCTGCTCTGTGGGGATCCTGCTTTTCCCTCTCTGTCTGCCTGCTGCTCTGCCTGCTTGTGTGCTTTGTCTGCTTCAAATAAATGAATAAATGAATGAATGAACGAATACATAAATAATAAAATCTTAAAAAAATAAAATTCAAGCTTATTTCCTAAATTATTTATTATTTTTAAAAAGATTTTATTTATTTATTTGACAGATCACAAGTAGGCAGAGAGGCAGAAGAGAGAGACAGGGAAGCAGGCTCCCCGCTGAGCAGAGAGGCCGATGCAGGGCTCGATCCCAGGACCCTGAGATCATGACCTGAGCCGAAGGCAGAGGCTTTAACCCACTGAGCCACCCAGGCACTCCTTATTTCCTAAATTATTTTAAAGCAGAAGACTTTTGAATGATCACAGTTCATTTAAAAATATTTTAG
Organism: Nasua narica; assembly: GCA_028533885.1. Classification (NCBI taxonomy): domain Eukaryota; kingdom Metazoa; phylum Chordata; class Mammalia; order Carnivora; family Procyonidae; genus Nasua; species Nasua narica. Next base: position 85,197,745 of record CM052802.1, on the reverse strand, counting down.
GGGTGCCTGGGTGGCTCAGTTGGTTGGGCGTCTGCCTTTGGCCTAGGTCATGATCCCAGAGTTCTGGGATCAAGTTCCGTATAGGGCTCCCTGCTCAGCGGGGAGTCTACTTCTCCCTCTGCCCCTCCCACCTGCTCATGCTCTTGCTCTTTCATGCTTTCTCTCTCCAATAAACAAATCTTAAAAAAAGGTTTTTAAATTACATATGTATGCTTGTCTATCTATATGTCTGTTTGCTTTTTCTGATGACTAGAGTAATACATGTTCCCTTTGGAAATTTAAGAAAATACAGAACAGTGCCAGTAAGAAAATTAAAATAACTTAGAATTCATCACATAGAATTAACCACAATTTACATTCTGGTAAATAGCTTTCCATTACTTTTTCTAGCTCAAATTGTATTTTATCTTCAGGAGAACCATCAGGCTTCCAACCAAGGATTGTGTAAAGAGTATTGATTATTTTTTGACAGCACAAGAGAAATGTAAGAAAAGGAATTAGAGATTAGTACTTGGTTTGGGATCATATTCCCCTTTAATTTTCTCTTTTGAAAAAGCAATTGTAGTTGTTTGTAGACAGCTGATTTACTTTGAAGTACATGCATACATTCCTGCATGCCTTCGACTCAAGAATTTTCTCTGGGCTGCTGGAAATCCAGTACTCTGACTAATTCAGTCTTCATGGAATCTCCTGTCATTCAGAGAGTAACTTTGACTTTTGATGGGCAGCACCTTGAATGATTCCATCAACTAATATGGTTTTACTGTAACTGTATTTGTTGACCAAATTAAATTGCTTCCCAGTAGCCTTATTTGTTCATTCTCTGTAAAGCTCACTCTGTCTAAATCTTTTCCCTATAGGAATTCCCAGAGAAAAGTAAGATCTTTGTATTTGCCATTTAACAGCAAAATTCAAATAATGCCCTTGTGCAAAATAAATATAGCAGAACAGAAATCGTGCTGATTTGGCATAAACAGCATCACAGCCTCTCATTGAGCCTAACATCAAGAAATGTCTGCATCTCAGACTTAGCATCTCTGTGAAAGTGACCAGAATCATAGGTTGCTATTTTATTATTTGCTGAAGTCAAATGCATTGTCATTTAATAAGAGTCAGTGATTGTAATGATTGTAGCTGTGTAGGTCCCATTGCTCATTAATCCATGTATTTGTATGGGGTTTTCACATCTCTATATACTCTTTCATTCTCAAGCTTAATTTCAAGAGAAGCCCAATCAAGAAGAGACTCCCCTGCCCCCAGAGCTGTTGCTGTCTTGTCTATGAGTTTTTGATTCTGCCAGACTTAATAGTCAACACTTCCCCCCCACCCAGCTTTTCTGAGGTAACCAGAGAAATTGTTATAAACCCAAAAAGAGAAAATGAACCAGTATATTAAAAAAAATTTTTGTTGTTGTTTTTTTCACACTGAAAATACTGATTCCTATAAGGGAGGCAGTAGTAAATAATAATATGTAAATGATTTTAATTTTCATCAGAATTTTGTTTTAAGCAGTTAATAAATGGTGGTTGAATAAAGAGGCTCCTCATAATTCTTTGCAGATATGGTTTCTGTTTTCAAACAGGTAAAATCACTCTCAGGTAAATATAAAATGAACCGGTGACAAAGATTTTATTTAACTCACAAAATTGATGAGGAAATCACTACAATGTTATGGCTGGTTCAAAGAGCATTTGAGAAGTTAGGCATATATATAGGCAGTTTAACAAAGAAGTGTCTGGGTTAGATAGAAAATTGGTTAATGCCCAGCAGAGCAATCAATCCAGATGTTTTGCATCTTGAATAAAAGTTAACAAGTGACTTCAGTCACTTGTTTACTTTTATCAAGAGTAAACAGTGAGTTGCATTAGGTACCTTTGCTTGGTGTGCCTTTTCCTTCCCCATTTGATGTTAAAAAGATGTGCCTAGATGTTTTCCAGGTTTTGGATACTTTTTATAATATAAGGAAAAGGAAAACAACAGAAGGGACATGATGTTTGCTTTTACAAACACAAAAGTGAAGGGAAACAGATTAGGAAGAAAGAGAATTGATTGGGCAAGAAATGTTTGTTTTGATAGTGTTTGGTTTAAAAAAAAAACAACCCAAATACATTTTGAGGTTGTAGAAGAAATAGAAGAAATAGAAGAAGAAAAAGAAGTTTTTTTTCCTAGTCTGCAATGTGGTTACTTCTCCAAAAACCAGTGGGAAAGCTTAGGTACTGTTGAATCATTCATGTTCTAGGACCTGTGTTTCACAGCTGACTAGAATGAATCTCTCAGTAGAACCATGATCCAGTTAACATTTGAGCAGTTGACTTACTGAGTTATTTTATATTTTGATTAATTTGTGAGACCCAGTACTGTTGTGAGAAATAAAAATTGTTTAAAAAAAGGTCTGTGATGTAGATTCGGAGAGAGAAGGATTTTAGAGATCATCTCTCTCTTTTTAAATTTAATTTTATTTTTTCAGTGTTGCAAAATTCATTGTTCATGCACCACACCCAGTGCTCCATGCAATATGTGCCCTCTTCAATACCCACCACCAGGCTCACCCAGCCCCCCACCCCCTCCTCTCTAAAACCCTCAATTTGTTTCTCAGAGTCCATAGTCTCTTATGCTTCATCTCCCCCTCTGATTTCCCCCAATTCACCCTTCTTTTCCTTCTCCCAATGTCCTCCTCCTCCTTGAGCGCTCCAGATGTAAGTGAAACTACATGATAATTGGCTTTCTCCGCTTGACTTATTTCACTCAGCATAATCTCTTCCAGTCCTGTCCATGTTGATAAAAAAGGTGGATATTCATCCTTTTTTTTTTTTTTTAAGATTTTATTTATTTATTTGAGATAGAGAAAGCATGAGAGGGGAGAAGAAGGTCAGAGGGAGAAGCGGACTCCCCACAGAGCCGAGAGCCCCATATGGGACTCGATCCTGGGTCGCTGGGATCATGACCTGAGCCGAAGGCAGTTGCTTAACCAACTGAGCCACCCAGGCGCCCTGGATATTCATCCTTTCTGATGGAGGCATAATATTCCATTGTATACATCTCTTTATATGGACGAGGAACCTGAGCCCCAGTGAGGTTAAGTGACTCGTTGGCTAATTCTGGACAGAATGAAAACTAAAATCCGTCTATCTTACCTTTGATCCAGTGCTGTGATCCATGTGTAATTGTGAAACATTAGTACTTAGAAAATGAAAATTCTTATTTAATGTTTATTGTGTGACTGTTATTTTGCTAACTCGGTGCAAGGTTCCTTCCTTCCTCCCTTCCTTCCTTCCTCCCTCCCTCCCTCCCTCCCTCCCTCCCCTCCCTTCCTTCCTTCCTTCCTTCCTTCCATTTTATTTATTTATTTCACAGAGAGAGCGAGATCACAAGTAGACAGAGAGGCAGGCAGAGAGAGAGGGGGAGGCTGGCTGAGCCTCTCTGCTGAGCAGAGAGCCCGATGCAGGGCTCCATTCCAGGACCCTGAGATCATGACCTGAGCCGAAGGTAGAGGCTTTAACCCACTGAGCCACCCAGGTGCCCCAGTGTGCAAGGTATTTAAACTACAAAAAAAATGTGATCTCTACTCTTGAAGGATTAAGCTCTAGCTGAAGAGACTGAATATTAGTTTCGATTTTTAATTTTTTTTTAAAGATTTTTATTTATTTGAGAGCAAGAGAGAGGCGGAGTGAGAGAGAGAGAGCTTGAGCGCGAGCAGGGGGAGGAGCAGAGGAAGAAGCAGACTCCCTGCTGAGCAGGGAGCCTGTCATAGGGCTCTATCCTAGGACCCTGAGATCATGACTTGAGCCCAAGGCAGATGCTTAACTAATTGAGCCACCCAGGTGCCCTTGATTTTTAATTTTTAAAATTAGTTTTTTAATTTGAGTATGGTTGGGACATAGTGGTATATGTTAATTTAAGGTGTACAACTTAGTGATTTGACAAATTTATACATTGTGTTGTTTTTACCACAAATATAGCTACCGTTTGTCTCATTACATCACTACTGTAATATCACTGACTATATTCCTTAGGCTCTGCTTTTTATTCCCATGACTTACTCATTCTGTAACTAGAGGCCTATATCTCTCTCTCCTTCAACCATTTTGCCCAGTTTCCCACCTTCCTCTCCTCTGGCAACCATCAGTTTGTTTTCTGTACTTATAGGTCTGATTCTGCTTTTGGTTTATTGATTTTTTTTTTTAAGATTTCTTTTGTGAGTGGAAACATACAGTATTTGTCTTTCTCAGTCTGAATTATTTCACTTAGAATAATACCCTCTTGGTCCATCTATGTTGTCTCAAATAACACAACCTCATTCTTTTCTTATGGCTGTATAATATTCCTGTGTGTGTGTGTGTGTGTGTGTGTGTGTGTGTGTGTGTGTGTGTGTGTGTATATACCACATCTTTATCCATTCATCTTTTGATGGCTGCTTAGATTCCTTCTATGTCTTGACTATTGTAAATAATGCTGCAATAAAAATAGAGGTGCATATATTTTTTGGGGTTGTGTTTTCATTTTCCCTGGTAAATATCCAGTTTAATATCCTTGGTAAGAATCCAGTGGGATTATTAGATCATATAGTATTTCTATTTTTAATTTTTAAAGGCATCTCCATAATGTTTTCCACAGTGGCTGTACTGAATATTATTTTTTAAAGAACCCATAACACAGGGAGGGATATACAAAGTATGGGTGGTTAGTGGGAGTACATGCTGTAGGAGTTTACAAGAAGAAATGGTCAGAGTTGAAGATTTAAAAAATAAAAAAATATGAAAAGTAGCACATGTAGGTGCCCAGAGGACTAGAGAATTATTATCAGAGAGGCAGTTGTTTTTTATAGGGGGGGGGAACTTGTTGTTTTCCCCTTGCCCACTTTTGTCATCTTATTTATTCCTGGTGGTATCATGTTGGTTCTGCCATTAGTATAATAATTTCACTTGCTGGTACTGTTAAGGGTTAATTTAAATTGAATTTTGTTTAATTTTATTCATATATTTAAAAACTTATTATTTCAGAGTAGTGGCTATACATAATCCTGTCCAATTATGTGGTAGGCAAAGACCTTAATGTGTATTTCCTAAAATAATCCCTGAGTAGAGTGGTAATTCTAGTATTATGGTGTCTAATGTTAAATTTCTTCCTGCTACTGGTAGGAGTGGCAAAGTTGTAAAAAACAGTAGAAGAGTTCATAGATATGTGCTCATTTTGCAAGGGCATTTTGTACTTTAGTTTTAACAGAAAAGTTAACAGTTTGATTGATGTATTTATCAAGATTATAAGAAGCAAAAGCTAAAATGAATATTTCACAATTCTAATTGCTTTGGCTTGGCTCCTCTCTGTATGTTATGCATTTTGGTTTTAAATATTTAAAATTTCATCTCTAGTGTAAAGTGGGAATGAAATCACTTAGACTGGTAAGCTTTTTGTCCGTGATAGTCATCCCTGCTCCCTTTTAAAGTGGAATAATGTTTATGTTGTGTCTTTCTAGCAGTAAGAGAAATCATTTGCTGAGGTGATAATTTCTCTAAGTGCTAACAACATCTAGAAAGTGAACACTTACAATGTGTGACTTCATATTGTGTGTTTTGTGCTTTCTCCTGTTGAATGTAAGATTTCTGTCATGACGTGCCTTTTTTCAAAAGACTATTTATTCATTCATTCATTCATTCATTCATTTATCTATCTATCTACCTACCTACCTATCTATCTATCTATCTATCTATCTATTTATTTATTTATTTGAGAGGGAGGGAGAGACTACGAGTAGGGGGAGGAGCAGAGGGAAAGGGAGAAGTAGGGAACCTGATGTGGGGTCTCCAGGATTCCGGGATCATGACCTGAGCTAAGGCAGACGCTTAACTACCTGAGCCACCCAGATGCCCATGACATGTGTTTCTGGAGTGGTACTTTTTGGTAGGTTTAGACAGATTGCAGAAAGGTGGCTATTTTTGTGTTTGCCAGCATTCTATTGCTGGAAGGGATTCAGGATGACTCTAGGGTATTTCTTCTTTTTTGTAACTGAAGAAAATGAGCCCTTATCTTGGGACAGAATTAGAAGATTATACACACACACATACACACGCTCCCTGTGGATGCACACATACACACATTATAAATATTTTTATTTCTATCCATGTGAGTGTATATAATAAAATCATGACTTCATAATGGTATCTTCAATTCTAACCCAGCATCTTGGAGTTCTTTTAAAAAATTTTCCCTGGCAGTGATTTTTTTTTTTTATTTTCTCAATCAAAAAGGATTTGCTGTGTGTAGATCTCCCAGTAACCATGCTGTCTTTGTGGCTTACTACTTCCAGACCACGTCTGCCAGTGCCCTGACTGGTCTGGGCTTCTGCAATCCCCAGCCCTTTCTCACTGCTGTGTTCTTACTCACCTCAGCCATTGTGCTGACTCCGGCATGCTGGAAACCAAAAGGAAAGCAAGATGAAAAGGAAAGGGCAGGTTCTAATACTTTAATATTTCATAGATCTTACTCTTAGCCCTGCCACATTTTCTTCAGAATTTCTTTTCTTTTCAAGATTCCTTCCTGTGTAGGCGCCTGAGAATCTTCAGGTGCTTACTCATTCCTACAGTCCTGGTTACCATTTTCATAGAAGGGAAACTGGAAAGGCTTGTGTTCTCTGTAGCCCAGTGCAGTCTTTGTTCACTAGAGAGAATGTGGTTCTTGTAGCAGCCTAATACCTGACAGTTATGGGTATAGGTGTTGTCACCAATGGTCTAGAATTTATTTCTGATGGTGGAGAGTGGCCGAGCCATAGTCTTTCCAGCTGTATAATTCCAGCTTTTTCTGCATGTATTGATACACAGAGCCATTTCTTGGTATTCACTTCCTTAGACCCAGGGGCTGTGTCAGAAGTTGTAGCTCCAGCCAGCATTGTGTCTGAAAATGTCTCGTCTTGAACTTTTGCATCCCTACCCTTGAGGATAGAAGAATCCTTTCTGTTACGAAACCCATGGTCTTACTCTTTTTCATTCCTCAGAATTATGAATGACATTTCTTTTTAGTTGCAGGTGAATGTATCTGTTCTTATCACTGACAAAATTCAGAGTTGGGGTAGGCTTTAGGCCTGGTAGGCCCTGGCTCCATTTCTTTGTAATTCTTTTGGTTCTGTTTTTTTGTATCAGCTTTGACCTTGGGAAATTTCCTCTGTGGTTGCAAAATGGCTGTAATAGTTTCAGATATCGCATCCACGTACCACATGGTCCAGAATTAACATTTTGGTTTTATGTGGGTTGGAGCAAGTCAGGTCATGTATTTATCCCTGAATTAAAGACTGTAGCAAGGGGCTGAAATTATGTTGCTTGGCTCAGGCTAATTCAGAACTACCCTTAGAGTTGTGGCTGAAGTCCATTTCATCCAGAACAGTAGAGGTATTGCAGAGTAATATAATTATCTTGGAATACTGATTATAAGTAACTTCAGCTTTCATAGCATTTAGGGCATTTAGGGTATTCATTAAAAATATCCTTAAGAAAAGATTTTTGTGTGTGGGGAGAGGCAGTCATGGGGTACTTAAAAAAAAGATTTTTGTTTTTTAAATACTGGTATTAAAAATGTTGAATTATTTATATGTTTAGCTTATTTCTCTGTCAATATTCTTAAGTTCCAGGGTCAATCTTAATTTTGTAGAGTAGCTGTAACTCATATAAAATGGATAGCAACCATTTAAGCTGGAGGAGAGATGAAATGGAGTTTAAGATAGATGAGATTTCACTCTTTACTTTCATTTGTAATACTTTCATGAAAATATGTTTGAAAGTACAATGTCTGAAAGCTAAGTAATAGAATATGTTAAGTGGGTGGTGGATTGTCTCAGTTCCTAGAAAGAAAAGAAATAGAATACAATCCTTTATTCAGGGTTGTAGGGGGGCTGCTTTGTTGGGCTCAGGCAATGAAGTGGGTAGGTGAGAACCATAAGGAATATCCATTCAGTTATTAATGGGGACTGGGTCCAGGGCTACTTGTTTGGCAGCCCTTGAACTTTAAATTTCTGAACAGGACTTTGCTAGTTTCCTGGCGTAGATTGTGGGAATGGGATCTGCTTACTCCTCCCTCAAGATGAGTCCAGACTCAGCTGGCCACCTCCATTTCTTGTGTGTTAAGTTGGTTTACCCACCGGCCTACCATTTGTTTGTTTACTAGGCTCCGCCTCCTACTGGCTGCACCTTCTGTAGGTACAGAATGGTTTAGGTGTACTGATTGTTCAGAATCTTGATTGTGTGGCTGACTAGGAGCTGCGGCCCACTGCCAGTGCCCAGCATAGGAGAGTATGATACCGCATCTCACTAGCCCAGGGAAAGGTCAAGTTTAAAAATTCTTATGTACAGTTTTTACTGAGTGCATATCTATCTGTTTCACACCATTCTAAAGTCGAAAAATTTTAAGTCAGGCCATCATAAGTTGGGGGCCATTTATATTAATCACTAAAGAAAAATAGTTGAAATGAATAACCTTTTGTTTTTGATATTATCCTAATTGACAACAAAGACATTCCCAGACCTTCCAGGGTAACTTTGGAGATAGTTCATCTTGAAGTGTTCATGAATATTTGTTTCATCTACTTCTGGAAGGTGAAATAACCAAGTCATTACTCAGTTTCCTGAAATGAATTTCAAAGAATGGAAAAATACTGCCTTTGAATGTATGGCAGACATTTTCTGAAGTGCAAACCTCCAAGCCTCTTTTATTAAGGCAGTGTTGTATAGAAATTTCTATAGAAAAATTTAACACTTACTAAAATGTGTTTCTGACAAGAGATTTTAATCAAAATACATTAACTGAAAATCCAATCACTTTTAAAAGATATCTACATTTTTCATATCAACAAGAGTTTCACAATATCATGTAATGATAATAGAATGTTCACTTGCAATTTGTGGTTTCTTTGAGGCATTAGCATAGTTTTTGAGAGTAAATTCTGAAGGAGGGTAGGAATTGAATGGGAAGAGGAAAAGTTCAAAGGAATGCATTTTTGTCTAATAGCACCTCATATCCTCACGAGGGGATATGTTTTATACTTGGGATTATCTGAAAAAGAATTTAAACCATCTTTAAATCAAATTGAGGTTTATGTTTTCATTTTGATCAACAGGACTTAATTTGGAAAGTCAATGATAATGGGCTGATATATATGTAAATTTCTATCTAAGGGTTGATCATTTAGCTCTAGGTACTAAATTTGTATCAGAATTATGATCAAATAATTTCTCATTAAATTGGCAAGTATTTGCATTAAATAGTCATCTTGAACAATTAAAATTACTTTGTTGTTCTTACTTGACTCTGAACTTGAGAAACTAAATCTTCTAATTGCAAGGAGAAATAAAATGACAAAATGTGTCAGTTAGGATTATTCAATTATTTTATGTAAATACAAAGCCATTTACTTTAAGGAGATCCATCATACCTTTTAAAATGTGATCAATCAACACCTTTCTTAGAATTGCTTTCATTGAGCTAATGAATAGATATTTTTATTCTTGAAATATTACAGTTTTTATTCTCCTTATTAATGGCCCTCCCTACATATGAGTAAATAAATCATTGGGCTGCTAGTAGTTCTAAGTGGTTTTCAGAGTGTACTTAAGTGCTTGTAATCACTAAGCAAAGGAGTACTATAGATTAAATGTGTTGTAAACCACACATGAAAGCAATGTCTTTTTTTATTATCTGCAACTTTAATGGAAAGAAAATGTTAATTTAGGGTAATGAAATAAACCTCCAAGTATGATCGGTGAATAGACCATTAGGTTAATTAAAATGAGGATATGTATCACTGCTGTGCTGAAATTATCATTGTGGAAGAGACAGATTCATTTAGTGCTTGAATAGTAAAATTCAGGATGTGTCACTCCCAAACTAGATTTACCACACAAAGGAACAAGATTGATGACAAGGGTAATTTGGTTTTGTTTCATTTACTCTTACCTGTCACATTACTTGTCATTCTAAAGAGCCTGACACTTAAAGGTGAAAATTTATCCAATCTTTTTAAAATCAATTAAGTATAAATTTTGTTGCTTTCCTATCTGTCCATCATCCTAGCTGAATTAAACACAGAAACGAGATTTAAGTAATAAGGAAGCATACAGATCATAATATAGCTTTCAAAAAGTTGCAGCTTTAAATATTGATCTGCAAAAATGCAATTGAAACCACCATGACAACTTTTTGGTTATTAGTTCTTTTCAGTGTCTAATTCCCAAGCCTGCTAGAAACTAATTTTGTATACTTTATTATCCACTTGGCCAATTTACTATTTGAATTTACTAAAAAGATTCGGTGCTCCATAGTTTTAAAAAGATTTTTGAATGCTTTTTGCTTGTTCCCTATGAAAAATCAGCCTTGTGCCAACCATAAAGTAGGTTTTCAGTAAGTACCTCCTATTTTGATTTAAGAGTCTTGGCATGTGTGTTTAAACAAAAATCTATATATTCTTGAGCTATTTAGTTCCCCCCATCACATGCCTAATTTAATATATTAATTTCTATTCAGGTCTTAGATCTAGAATTACAGCATCTGGCCTAATAGTCTACCAATGTAATGATCACCAATAGCTTTTTGTCTGGGATCTGAAGTATGAATGTATGTATTAAGTAATTTATAAAGCAGTCGCTTTCCCTAATGATTTTGTATGATAGTCAACCAAGTATTTATTGAATTCCAGTTCTGAGCCCAGTATTATAGTAGGAACTTTCATGTGCTTAAGGCTTTCCTTGGCGAAGCTTTGTACATGATCAGCCTGTGTTTATAAAATAATCCATTTCTTTCTTTAGCTTTCAAAAATAAAAACACTTTTTATGTAGGTGAGACCCTCTTTTTCTCTTGTTTTTAGCCTCTTGCTACTGGGAAAGTCTCTTATTTTTGCCTCAATTCTCCATTTTTTCTGAAATTTTTCTGGGTGCTATTTGGATATATTTAATGAGTTTATATGTAAGTATATTTAATATCTTTGATTATATGTGAACATTAACTAGATGTTGGTTGATGATAATGTCGGAAGAAACTTGATATAGGAAGAAAAAATAATGTTTATATTAAGAAGTGAATCTTTATTCTGTAATTGGACTCACCATAGAGTTTTTCTAAATAATTGCCTTAGAGCATCTAAGAGGTCTTGTTTTTTCCAATTTTTTTTTCACTGAAGACTTACTTGGACTCTTTAAGAAAACGGGATTGTAATGATTGCTTCTCCTGAATAGGGTCAGAAAGCTGTAGTGTTAAAGGCAGCTCTAGGATTTGGAAGCTCTCATCAATATACTAATGAGCCACATGATCCCTTTGTGTGTGTGTGTGTGTGTCTTCCTTTATGTCTGCTCCATTTTTAGAATTCTAACTGCATATTACCTATTTATATTACCTGTTTATTTGGGTTCTCTTTTTTGTCTCACAGCTTCTGCTTACTCATAATATTAGTTTTGGTTTGTCATAAAGTGTCTTAGATTCAGCCATGGCATTTGTTGCTTATTGTTCATCACCCAGTTGTCTCTCTTTCTTATTTTACATTCCTGAGGGAGCTAATCTAATTTACTTGTATATCAGCCAAAATAAGCTAATTTATGTTGAGGTAACGGAAATGAGTCACATAATTTCTTATTATTCATGCTGTATGTTCATTATGTGTTGGGTGGGAATGCTTTCCCATACTGTCCTCATTCCAGGACCCAAGCTGCAGCTATTATTTGAAGCACTGTCAGGAAAAAAAGGGCCCAATCGCACACCAGCTTATACAGCTTTCACCTGGAAGTGACCTGGTGCTTTGACTCTTATTGGCCAAGTTACGGAACTACCCATGCAATTAATGGGGTGAGGAGGTATTATCCTTCAGTGTGCCCTGGAAAAGAACTTCAGTTATTTAGGTGGACAGCACTAGTCACTATTGCGATTGGCACCTCTAGCTATGAGCTACTCACTTTTTACTTTTCTTCCTACACGGAATACATTCTCTCTTTTCCTAGGATACAGTTTAAAAATCTAACAGGAATTCTGTATCCATGTCCTTAGCCTTGTGACTTCCTGTAACTGTAGTAGGCAGAGTGTACTCTCTTCCCCAAGGTAAAGCTTGCCATGTGACTTTTTGGTTAGTGGAACATACATAGATATGATATATCCAACTCTGAGCAGAAGCTTTAAATGTGGTTTGTGTGGTTTGACTTGAATTCTTTCCAGAAAGGGACTGCTCTTTATGCTTGAATTCCAGTGTGAGAAGACATGTAGAGTGGATCTGCAGCATGGAGCAGAGCCTTTACCTTTCATTTAACATGAACAAAAAAAACCAGTATTTGGTGTGGTAGGTCACTGAGATTTTGGATTTGTTGCTACCCGCCAAAGCTTACGTTACACAATGGAATTTGGAGTTAAGACAAACTGGGCTTGAGTGTTTACTGGCTGTGTGATTTTGGGTAAGTTATTTAAGTTCCCTGAGGCTGGGTTTCTTCATCTGCAGAATGGAGATAATAATGCCTCCCTTACACTTCTGATGTGAGGATTAAGTTGGATGACTTGTAAATTATTTAGTATAGTATCCAACACATGAGAAAGGTTCATAAATGTAATTTCTCTTCCCTGTAGCATCCACCCTGCTTCCCCCATTAGTAGGGTTGTTTAAGTACAAGATTACTTGAAAGAAATTAGGTAATTGGAAAGAATCAATTGTGAGATTAGGGATTGGATAAAATGCTTGCCCTAAGTGGACCTTTCTAGCCCAAATTTAAGAATTTCCTTCTGAGGAGAGCCGATGATGTTCTAATAACTAATCTTTTTTTTGCAAATGATGGTTTCCTTTGCAGTGATAAGTCAACTAGATCCTTTTTTTTTTTTTTTTTTTAAAGAAAGGGAGAGAAGAGGGGAGGGGGGAGGGAGAGAGAAAGAGAGAAGCAGGCTTCACGCCCAGTACAGAACCCAACTTGGGGCTTGATTTCACAACCTTGAGATCATGACCCGAGTCGAAATTAGGAGTCAGATGCTTAACCAACTGAGCCAACCGGGCACCCCAAGTCAAGTGGGTTCTTAACGAGCTAAATAGGCCTCACTACAGCATGCCTACCAAAGCTACAACCCTTCAAAGAGAAACTCTTCTGCCTGTTAAATAGTCAGGTTGCATAGTGGGCCTATCATCACCAACAACCTTCTCCATGGAGGTTTACCTATTTTATAGGAACCAAGGTGAGTTAATCTAATAGCTTGTCAGTGACCCATGATTTGCCCTAGCTCAAGAAAGTGAGACCTATGTGAACAGATCATGTACGCAATGAAATTATACCCATGGGGAAGGAGATAAAACAGTGCTAATAGTGTGTGTGTTGGCTGCTATTAAAAATGAGATAAAGTGTCCAGGTTATAAGTGGTAATGAAAAAGGTATATATAGTCTACTCATTTAGAGACTTGTAGGAAAAAAAGAGACAAACTAATTCTTATTCTCAGGTATATAAGGATAAAACTGAGAAAAGAGACAAAGACCAGTTAAAGCTCAACCTGTGGCAAGGATCAAATCAAGAATATGATTTCACACCCTATGGTGGTTCTAAAATAGGACTAAAAACTCTTTGATACTGTTCCCTTCAAGAAGTAGAAAGTGGCTATTTAATGGACTGGATGTGATAGAAGTGATGGCATGTGACTTCCAAGTCTAGTTCTTAATAGGCATTGTGGTATCCTTCTTACTCTTGGATTGCCATTTGACTGAAACTAGCTGCCATGTAATAAGGACACTCAAGCTGCCATGTTATGAAATAAGACTCTTGAGCCCTGCGGAAGGTACACATGTGGAAGAATGGAAACTTTCCACCCATAGCTAGGAGGAACTCAGGCTACTCTAGCCAATGTGAGTGAACCGTCCTGGACACAGATGTCCATCCCCATCAGGAGCCCTAGTCAAGTCTTCTGATGATTGCAGCCCTTGCCACCAGGTTGACCGCAACTTAATGAGCTAGAAAGAACCATCTAGCTATGGCACCTCTGGATTTCTAACTCTCAGAAACGGTGTGAGATAATACATTTTAGAATTACTTATTACCTAGGAGTAGATGACTGATGCTTAGTGAAATCTCTAAAGTATCTTTTTAGTGACACCCAGTATATTCTTTTAATATATAGTATGTCCTTTCAGTTGGACAGAATGAGTCAAAAAAATTTGTCACATCAAAATTTACATTTCATTTGTTCCTGGCTAAAAATGTTTTTAGTAACACACTAAAAGGAGAAAAGTGATGAAAAAGCTGAAAAAGCATAACCTATTTTGGGAAATAAAAGTATAAAATGTTCTGTTTTATTCTTACTTGGAGACTTTTTTTGTTTACTTTTTAAAAATTTTCTACCCCAGTGATTTTCTAAATATTTTTCCAGATATTAAAACAGGTTGTACCCGTCTGGGTTCTTCAGAGAAACAGAGTCAGTGAGAGATAATATGAAGAGAGAGACAGAGAAAGAAAGAGAAAGAGAGGGATTGTCCAGGAAACTTATTTTTGCTCTTAAGGCCTTCAACTGATTGAATGAGGCTCAACCAACCACATTGTCAGGGGTAATCTCCTTTTGGAAAGTCTACTGATTGTAAGTATTAATTGCATCTACAGAATACTTTCCTTACAATACCTAGATTAGTGTTTGACCCAACCAGGCACCATAGCCTAGCCACGTTGACATGTGCAATTAATCATCCTGCCGGTGAAAAGGAGGAGAGGAAGAGGAAAGGTACTGAGACTCAGAAACCCCCCTTTTCCCTCAGTTGTGTTGAAGATTGTTGCACTCTTCTTCTCCATGCTTTTCTTAGTGCATTTGATGCCATCCGGGGGGGCACCGATGCACGCATATAAACCAGTGTGAACAGCTTTTGTTGTGATCTCCAAACTGTTCAGGGGTTCTGTTTCTCAAATTTATATTTAAAGAAAAAATATATTTTATTCATTATTAGAGCTAAAAGTAGCTTGTTAGATATCAGAGGGAAGATGGGTGGAGAAAAAATTTGCTGCTGCTCGTCTCTTGCTACCAATAGAAAAGTTAGGGATGTGTTGGAGTGCTGGATTTAGTCATAGTTTTTGGTGGGCTTTTGAGGCTCTTTCTCAGGTATTCAGGAATATACCTGAGTCTCAGTAAGCTGCTCCTTTGAGAATTGAACAGTCTGTGCAATTCCACAGATGACAATACTTCTGAAAACCATCAGGAGGATATTATTCTGTAATGCTTATTAAGTCCTGTCTTCTTTAGCAGGTTAAATGTATCTACTGCATTTTAAACTTCTGTCATTTTTTTTTGGTTAAGATTTTATTTATTTATTTGAGATAGAGACAGTGAGAGAGAGCATGAGAGGGGAGAAGGTCAGAGGGAGAAGCAGACTCCCCGTGGAGCTGGGAGCTGGATGGACGTGGGACTCGATCCCAGGACTCCGGGACCATGACCTGAGCTGAAGGCAGTTGCCTAACCAACTAAGCCACCCAGGCGCCCTAAACTTCTGTCATTTTAAAGAGTGCCTTTTAAGAGTTTACTGGTTTAAGTCTTTTGATAGGCCTGGCTTATAGCTGTCAGCGTGATTTTACTTTTTAAAAAATGCCTTTAAATTGAACTTTCAGATTGACTTCTAGGTATAACTTCTGAAATCTCTCTATGGGTTTGATTTACTGCGGAAGTAATATTATTAATTTTATAAGACTGCTTCTAAGCTGTGTTTTCCTTGGTCTTGGATTTTTCCTATGAAAAATGAAGAAGGACTCCTTAACCAAGTTTTATTGGGGTAAGATCAATTTTATGAAGCCTGACGACTTCTTCTTCTGAATTTTACCTGAGCAATGTTCCAGCTCAACTGAATGGCTCATAATATTGAGTGACTCTCTCGTCAGCTACTTTATTGATTAATGACACAGATAAGAAAAATGTACCTTGTAGCAGCGGGATTAGAATCAAGGAAACTAGAAGTCTCTCCTTTCATCGTAAGACACTTGAAAGTCTTTATTGAAGGATGATATGATCCATGAAAGAGAAGGAAAAGTCAGGTTTGGGTAAGCCATGTGGATCAGAGAGAAGAGGGACGGAGAAGGCTCCTGCAGTGATACGGTTTTGAAAATAACTTGTGGGAAGGGGAGGGGGAATCATCTGGGTAGCCAGCAAAACATTACATAAAACCTTGGTAAAGTGAGTGGCTTTGCTGACGCAGTGGAAAGATGAGCACCGGTACTGATTGTCCTGTTGTTTAGCTGTCGGAGAAGATGGTGCTGCTTCCTCCATCTGCTCTCACGTGCTGCCTCACCTGCTCCATCTTACTGAGACGGCTAAACCTTGCAGTTCGAGACTGTCAAGGGCGCTGCAATTAGTACTAAATCATTCTCGCTCTGACAAGTTCTGGCAACAGAAGCTTCTGGCAGATGCGCAAGTGCATCTTCAGTGTTTCTGAATGTCTGGATGGTATAGAGGAGCTTCTAACATGCTGCGTAGCTTAATCTGACAGTGAATTCAGTGTAAAATCATCTTTTAGAAGAGGAGAAATATTAGAAATCAGAGAGGGCTGTTGTGGTTAGCTTTTTCTAATAAGCATGATCAACTTTGGTTAATTTTGAATGTATATACCCTTAATAAAATAACAGGGAACTCATGCAAAAATAATTTGTATATAAAAATGTTAGCACGGTAGTTCCCTCTTACTTGCGGTTCGCTTTCTGGGGTTTCAGTTACCTGCGTTCAGTTGCGGTTCTGAAGCAGATGGTCCTCCTTCTAATTATCCTCAGGAGGTCAGTAGTAGCTTAATGCTACGTCACAGTGCCTGCCTCATTCACCTCACTTGTCTCATTACGTAGGCGTTTTATTATCTCACATCCCAAAAAGAGTAAATATAGGATATAATGAGAGATCTCATTCACATAACTTTTATTGCAGTATGTTATAATTGGTCTGTTTTATTATTGTTGTTAACCACTTTTTCTGCCTAATTTATAAATTAAGCTTTATCATAGATCTGTGTATGTATAGGAAAAAAAATAGTGTATATATAGGGTTCATTACTATCCATGGTTTCAGGTATCCACCAAAGGTCTTGGATTACATTCTCTGCAGATACGGGGTCGGGGGTGAGGGGTATACCTCAGATGCAGTCAATCACTGTGTTTTTCTAGAGTTGAATTAGCCAGTTGTAGAATAGCATGTGTGTAAAAATGAGAGCAACCAAAAGAAATTTACATAGAAAAGTACCTGGAAAATAAGAAAAGATAACTGAGACATTAAAACATTAAGGGTTAAAAAATGTCAGTCTGACATGAAAGCCAAACTATAGTATTTAGAAGCTCGGGCCCTAGAATCAGACTGTGGGTTCAGATCACTTCTCTTTTACTCTTGAAGCACTCCAATGGGCCATTTCCTTTTCTGCAGCTTACGGGTAGTAATAGGCAAAAGAGCTTCTAATTTTTTTTTTTTTTAAAGTATTGCTCGAACTCACAACTCCCTAGACCAAGAGTCGCATCACGCTCTTCTGACTTAGGCAGCCAGGTGCCCTGGAGAAAGAGTTAAAAAAAAAAAATTTTTTTTTTAAACACTTTATTTATTTGAAAGAGAGAGAGAGAGAGAAAGAGAGAGTGAGCGAGCGCACATGACCTGGGGGAGGAGCAGAGGGAGAAGGGGAGAAAGAATCTCAAGCAGACTCTGCACTGAGTACAGAGCCCAGCTCGGGGCTTCATCTCACTTTCTGAGATCATGACCTGAGTCGGAATCAAGAGTTGAGCACTTAATTGCCTGAGCCATCCAGGTGCCTCTGGCAAAAGAATTTATAAATGAGATATTAGGTAAAAGGGTACTTGACACATACACCTGTTTAGTGCACGTTAGGTTGTCTTGATGGAAAAGATGGTGACTTCATTCTCCTTCCTAAAGTGACTTGAAGTGGCATTCTCTTTGCTCAGATAAGTCAAAACAAATGCAGAAAGCTTGATATCTTAGTAAGCTCAGGCTGACATAACAAAATACTATAGACTGGGTGGTTTAAACAATCGAAGTTTATTTTCTTATAGTCCTAGAGGCTAGGAAGTCCCAGATCAAAGTGAGGGCCAATTTGATTCCTAATGGAGGGCCCTTTTCCTGGCTGGCAGATGGAGTGTGGGAAGGAGAATCTCTCTTCTTATAAGACCTATAAGCCCTATCTGATTAGGGCCCAAACCTTCTCACCATCTAATTACCTCATAAAGACCCCATCTCCAAATACAGGTACAATGGGCCCTGGGACTTCAAAATACGAATTTTGGGGAGATAGAATTCAGTCCATAGCACTGGATTAATATAGATTGTTACCATGGTGGCAGAAGATTAAGGTAAAACCAAAGGAGGTATGCAAAGATGAACTATCTCTTTACGAAAATTGAAGGAATGAAGAAAACATAATTGTGAAGTTTCAGAACAACTCATTTGTTAGCATTTTCAGTTCTATCCATTTGAAGATAATACCAGATTCACCAGACTATTGTCCTGAAGCAGTGTTACAATTTTGCACTGTTTTATCCTATTTGACAGAAAGCCAAAGACCTTCCCTGATATTAGAAAAATGAAATTAATTAGCATCTTTGTTAAAACTACTAATGATCGTTTCATATGTCTGGCTCAGCCCTTATGTAGGATTGTGTCAGGAGCTGTGCAGGGGTTTGCTCTCCTTAGGTTTTTGCTCTGTGACCTGGCTGAGACCCAGACTGTGGCCTCTGTTGGCTGCTGCAGCAGAAGAGCTCAGTGTTGGAAGGAGTGTTTCCTTGGCCGCGTAAAAGGACCCTGCTTCCCTGGAGCTGCTGTCGTGACCATGACTTTTTCCCCCTCTGATTGAATTAACGTCAAGAGTGCCTGTCACCCAGCATGCTATAGAAGTTTTTATTCCCTATAATAATTTTTTTCCTTTAATAATTATTTCTAACAACAAAAAAATCTCTGATGTTAGTTCTTTGCTTTTAATTTGCTTTCTCTTGGAAGCAGAGTCTTTAACAAAAAAGGGGAAGTTTCCAGTTAATCAGGATTTAACTGCTTTGGAGGAAAGCTGACAGCTGTTAAACCAATATAGCCTGACATCCCCAGCTATTTGCTACTCTTTAGTTTCTGGCTCATTATGTTGCATGTGAGTATTGTTTCTGTCTGGGCAGGCTTGGGCCAGCAGTGAGAACTGAGCCAGCTTTTGCAGCATGTTGAGACCGTTCTTCTGGCTTTTGGGCAGATTAAAGAGATGGAATTTTCTGAGTGGCAGTGGAGAAGCCGGCAGAGCCTTGGATTGTAAATGGAGGACTGAAGTTTGGTTCTGGTTTTGTTACGACCAGCATGATTTCTTCAACTAGCAAGTGAGGGAGATCAGGCTAGATGATGTCCTTCTTATCTTTAAATTATTCCTTCTTTGGTTCTGTGATTCAAAACACTTTTTTTGGAGGTGGAGGGCAGAGGTGCTAACAAATGTCTTTCAGAGCGTCTTCAGAGATCGCAGACTGTTCAGGTCTTCACAGCAGCGTACATTAAGCACTGGGTATTAACAGTAACTTAAACCCACGTAGACTATCTTCCTCACACAGAGGTTTCCAACTTCAGGTGATGGTGATATTCCAGCAGTCACACGGTGGGTTAGTTGACTGATGAAAGAAGAGAAATGGGGTGCCGTTGCCCTACTCATTGGCCTTGGGATTGGCAGCATCCCGTACATGATTTGGAAGGCTCTTGTGGTCTGGTCCTTGCTTCTTCCTGTCTAGTCACAATGGCCAGGACACAATGTAGTTCCTGGAATGCCACGTGTTTCCTGCTGACACCGAGTTGTCTTTTTACTTGCTATTTTTCCTGCCAGGAATGCTTTAGGGGAGCTGACAACATTGACTTCATCGTTAGCCTTCTGTTTTGTTCCGGTCTGGGCCTCTGTGTTGGAAGCCTCTTGGAGATTAATATACAAATGCCCACCAAGGGGACAGGGAGACGCTTGCTTTGGCATCCCATAAATTTGTTAAAGATAACGTAGTCTCTGCCCTTCCTGATGCATAGGTGGTGCCACGAAATCTAATTAAATGTTAGATGTCAGTCAAGTGCATTCAAACCTTTTGATCTCATTGCAGTGCCCTCCCACGTATCATCTCATTCTATAAAATGTGCAAGCTAAGGTCCGACTTTTGGGGAGAATAGCCATGCAGCATCCAGATTGTTACCTGATCGATCCCCACTGTCAGGAAGTTACCCTGAATAAAACCCTGTGTAAGCTGGATGGAGCTGCCGCTTCTTTTTTTTTTTTTGGTCTCAAAGTACCTTCTCAGTTTGGGGGATACTTTACTGTTCCTCCTCCACCTTCTAACAAATGCTCTTTGCTGTTCTAGCTTCCTCAGGGGAATGTTCTTTGTTGTCTCAACCTCTGTCAGTTAGCTAACTCCTACTCTCCAGGTCTTCCCTCAAGCATCACTTTAAAAAGAGCCACTCTTCTGACTTGACTGACAAGGTCACTTTTGCTTATACACAGTCACAGTACCACATATCTTTCTTTTGTAGCACTTGCCATCATTATAATGTGATTTATTTGTGTCTTTCCTTCCCCCATGTACTGTAAGCTCCATGAGAGTGCAGATCATGCACATTTTTGCTGTCTTTATATTTTGTTTATTATTATTATTTATTTTCTAAGTTTGTATTTAAATTCCAGCTAGTTGACATACAGTGTAAAATTAGTTTTAGGTGTACAACTTAGCTATTCATCACTTATATACAACACCCAGTGCTGATCACAAGTGCCCTCCTCAATGTCCATCACCCATTTAGCCCATCTCCCCGATACCTCCCTCCATCAACCCTCAGTTTGTTCTCTATAGTCAAGAGTCTGTTTTCTGGTTTGCCTCCCTCTCCCCCTCCAAGTTCATCTTAAATTTTCTTTTGTTTCTTAAATTGCACACACGAGTACAATCATATGGTGTTTGTCTTTCTCTGACCGATTTCACGTAACATAGTTCTCACTAGTTCCATCCGTGTTGTCGCAAGTGGCAAGATTTCGTTCTGTTTTATGGTCAAATAATATTCCATTGTATAGGGGCGCCTGGGTGGCTCAGTTGGTTGAGCGGCTGCCTCTGGCTCGAGTCATGATCCCGGAGTCCCAGGATCGAGTCCCATATCGGGCTCCCGGCTCTGTGGGAAGTCTGCTTCTCCCTCTGACCTTCTCCCCTCTCATTCTCTCTCTCTCTCTCAAATAAATAAATAAAAATCTTAAAAAATATTCCATTGTATATATAGACATTTATTTTTGTTGCCTGACTCAGTGCCTGGAACATAGTAGGTGCTCGGTATATATTTGTTGTGTGAATGCATGAGCCAAAGTTCCTGACTTGGAATAAATAATGATAATAGCAGCCACACTAGGAGAGGCTACTTATTATGTACCTGCAGCGTGCCATACCCTCTTCTGCTCTGGCCCCCATCCCCCACAGCTCACATTTTATAATCATTATTATAACCATTTCCCGAGTATTTTGACCCAGGCATGGACCCTAGAATCTGTGTCCTCGACAACTGTGTTCTACAATCGGGAATATTATAGGAAAAGATCAGAAGTTTTCTTTAGCATTTGTTACCCAGGTCAATTCCTATCATTTGCTCATAAGTCTTTTTTCTTCTTTGTTGTGTCTACCACTGTCATCAGAGTGTAAAGGCTATCTTGTTACTTATTTTGGCTACCACACATCTAATTTCCTGGGAAATTCCTATCTTTCAAAATGCTGTCTCCCTTTCATGAGGACAGAGCCCGCCTCTTTTTATGTAAGTAGAAAATGTCATATACCTGCCTTCCCAGCTTTTCTTGTAGTTGTGGTATAGGCATATGATACCTTTGTCCCAGTTAGCAAATCAGAAGCAAGTGACACACGGAAGAAGGTGCCAAGGGAAGTCTGTTCTGCTGAGGATTGGCCAGGAACGGTAGCTAAACTGGGTGTTCCGGAATTGCACTGAGCCATTCTAGAGACAGTGCAGAAGTGATGGGGTCTGTGGCGCGAGCTGTAGCGTTTGTGCCCAGGGACAGAGCGGTGCTTTCTTCATGGGACCAGTGTTAAGGCAGGCATGGGTTTGCATTTTGCTCCTGACCTGGCTGTCTGGGAGGAGCAGCTAGAGAGTGGCCTCTCGTGCCAGAGTGGCTTTATTCAAATCCCAGCTGTGCCACTCACCAGGGTCGTAACCTTGCTTGGGGAGGTGACTCTCTTTGTGCCTCACTTCCCTCAAATGGAACAAGGGGAAATAATAGCATGTACGTCACAGGGTTGTCCTGAGGATTAGAGGAGGGAAACTCTTAGAACAGTATCTGGCACACTTATTATAATGTTTATTAGTGTTTTGTTTTTTATCATTGTTTTCTGACCTTGATATTCTCTGAAAGTATGTATCATCTTCTTAACACCTTTTTTTTTTTTCTTGCTCGAATGTGGCAGTTGGCGTATACTGCTTACAGCTTAGCGCCCGGACTGATCCAGACAACACACACATGTTGAATGGTAACTGTGTGTCCGGCATAGTATTAGCCTAGGTTTCCTTTTCAGGAGGGATTTATAGAACCATTTCCGCATGTCTGTAGGGGCCGAAGCTTGTATTATTTTTATTTAAGTGCTTAACTCCTGCTCTAGTTTGTTTTGGATTGACTTCCTTCATTCAAAACCTCATGCTTTGACTCCTGACTTATTGCAGGATTTGTTTGAGCAAAATCTGAAACAGATTCTCCCCGAGGGTGAAATGCATCACACGTTAGGCTGTCTGGCTGGTGTCAGGTGGTGATTTCATTATCTTCACCATTCCAATTATCTCGGCATACATTTATTGCTGATCATCTATGAAAAGCCTATTTAACTCACTTTTCATCCTGAGTAAAGGGCCATCCAGAGCCTGAGTTTCCCTCTGGAACCCTCTTTATGTTGCTGAGGAGCACAATGTCTCCTGGCATATTAGCTTTCAGTCTGTGAAAGCAGATACTTTCAAATGGGAAAATGTCATGCAAGGTGAACTATTGGTATTTTCACAGCAGGCAAATTCTTACCACCCTCAGTATAAAAACACTACTGAATCACATTTATGGTTTTGTCACCGTTACAATGAGAACAGATAGTGACATTTAAACCTAGGAAAATTCAACCCCTGATACTGACTGTTAATGTGAAAAACTTGAAAAAGCAGATAGAACACTGTGACCTTAGCGATGTGAATTCTCTAATCAGACCATACAGAGCAGTCAAATATTTGACTTATTGATTTTTAGAAAACCAAGCTGTTTTGTATGCAAGGTATGAAAATAGTATGAGTTTTTGTCCTTGATTCAGAATAAGCAATGAGAGCCAGGGTTCTATGCAGTAGATGTGAATTTATGTTGAATAGTATAAACTTTTAATATTTTAACATATATTACCAGGAGGGATATTCAGTTTTCTCATGTATATGTAACTGTGTGTTTAGAACATAGTAATTTGTTTTTACATATTAATTTCTGTTTTAAAACTGGTATTAATAAATATATACTGTTATTAAGAACCTTGTATAGTATCTTCAAATTTAAAAAGACTCCAGTCTCACAGGATTATAAACTTCCTCTGCTCACATTTGAACATACTTGTCTACACTCTCAGCCTGCTAAATTTTGTTTTTTTGTAAAATTACTCATCTAGAGGTCTGTCGATTTTCTAGTGTATTGAAAGCTAAAAATGTAGTAGGTTGAGTTACCCTGGCCTCTTAAAGAAGCCTTTCCATTTTAACTTAAGTTCTAGATTATCTTTTAGACTGATAGTATTAAAAAAATTCTCCCTAAGAGGGGCGCCTGGGTGGCTCAGCTGTTAAGTGGCTGCCTTCAGCTCAGGTCATGATCCCAGGGTGCTAGAATCGAGCCCCGCATTGGGGTTCACTGCTCAGAGGGAAACCTGCTTCTCCTTTGTCCCACTCCCCCTGCTTGTGTTCCCTCTCTCGCTATCTTTCTCTCTCTGTGTAAAACAAACAAACAAACAAACAAAAACTCCCTAAGATAATAATGTGGTTAGTTTTTTATTTGAACATTGTGCATTTTATCAGAAATGTTTTTTTTATTTTTCCTTAATCCTTTCAATCACATCTTACAAATATTTGAAAACACTTTTATTTTCTCACTCTGGATAACCCTCTTGTCCTTGTCACCATCTTTTCTTCGTGGTGCTGTGTCCTGGCTCTTTAAAGTCCATCATGGGGCGCCTGGGTGACTCA
This sequence comes from Nasua narica, assembly GCA_028533885.1. Lineage (NCBI taxonomy): Eukaryota > Metazoa > Chordata > Mammalia > Carnivora > Procyonidae > Nasua > Nasua narica. Next base: position 85,173,573 of record CM052802.1, on the reverse strand, counting down.
GTGGGTTAAAGCCTCTGCCTTGGGGTCAGGTCATGATCTCAGGCTCCTGGATTGAGCCCCACATAGGGCTCTCTGCTCAGCAGGGAGCCTGCTTCCCCCTCTCCCTCTGCCTGCCTCTCTGCCTGCTTGTGATCTCTCTCCCTCTGCTGAATAAATAAATAAAATCTTTAAAAAAAAAAAAAAGATTGAATAAGAGGAAGCCAGAACGAGTCCCTGTAGTAGCTTCCAGGGTATAGTTACGAAGATGAATAAAACCACCTATTTTAATTCTGTGAGATCAAAATCTAATTCTCTCTACTCAATTTTTGAAAAGGTGTTGGTAGAAAATTATATAATACTAGCAGTTGAATTGGCCCACGTGACCCAGATTTATAGTGTATTTATAGAGATATTAGATTTTTGTTTTGTTGTGTTTTAAATCTGGAGTCTAGGTTTTTGTGTCCGTTGGAATTTTAGATTTTTGCCTTTCTCTAGGGAGCATCTCGTTAGGGAACAGTACTCGGCCAGTGAAATGAGTTGTGAGCTTGTGGAAAGGAGACCAGGACACAGGGCACTAAACAAATAGTGGAGAGGGAGAGAAATGGCTAAGGCAGAAGTGACAGCAGGGGAGTCACGGGGAGGGAATCAACAGGATGAGAAGATAAAAGGTTGGGTTGGGGGAGAAGTAGCATGGAGAAAAGGAAGAGGAGGTTAGAGAGAGAGAATATAGAGAAAAATAAGTGGTGGAAAAGAATGAAGGTAGAATGGGCTGAGTTAGGCAGAAAAATTGGTAATGAAAGAGCAGTTAAAGGAGAGTAGAAGGTCCAGAGTCAGGGAAGGTGAGAAAAGTAAGATTGGAAGGACAGTGAAGAACAAAAAGATTGACCCTCTAACCCAGTGTTCTGCTCAAGTAGGTGGTAGTCACGGTTGTTGGCTGCCCAGGTCTGTTCCTGGTGAAGGTGAAATCCCAGCACTGTAGGCCAAGTCCAGTGTCATTTGTGCTTCACACTTAGTGGAGAATGAATAAACAGTGCTGGGCATCCTTTCACTTTTGCAAAGGGTTACAGAGTCAAGCTGCACTGGATGAATTATCAAATTACCTTTTTTTATTTTTTTAATTAAGCATACACTTCAGTAAGAGAATTTTTTTATGTGATGATCTTAGTTTGTTACAGACCTGAAAAGCTGAAATTTATGACTTCATTTAAGATATGAGGCAAAGAAGGGGCACCTGGGTGGCTCAGTCGTTAAGCATCTGCTTTCGGCTTGGGTCATGATCCCAGGGTCCCGTTGTCCTGGAACCGAGCCCCACATTGGGCTTCGTGCTTGGCGGGAAGTCTGCTTCTCTTTCTCCTGCTCCTCCTGCTTGTGTTCCCTCTCTCGCTGTCTCTCTCTGTCAAGTAAATAAATAAATCAAATCTTAAAACAAAATAAAACATATGAGACAAAGGAAAACTTAGGCTAAGCATTTTAACAGATGCAAGTTATACAGCTTTTGGTAGCATTTTATTATGGAGCATCTGTTTGGAGATGTGTTGTATTTCTGGAGAACTGTCTTTGTTGACATGGTAATATTTTAAAACGGTAAAGAAGGCCTTAAACTGGAGTTATTTTGGTGTCAGTTACCAGTTAGAGGACTTTGATATGGGATAGAAGGAGAGACTTTGAGACTGGAGCCATAGGTGTGATTTTGCAAAGTCAGGCAGATAGGGTTCTCTGAAGAGGCCTCTTGTGTATTAAAGCAAAGTTCTGCCTGCGGCTGGCCTTTTCCTGTCTAAATGAAGGTCAGGTGTAGAGTAGAGATTGCCAGCTTGTTATCTTTCAGTAGGTTCTAAGTAGGGTACCCTAGATGCTTGTTATATTGTAAGAATGGTACCTGTCAAATTCTTCTTGATTTTTTTATTGGGGGAGTTTTACCTAATATATCATTCTACTGGGGGAATAAAGGAATTTAGTCAGTACCAAATCTAGGCATGTTCAAGTATCAGAATAATTAATTAAATATGTAATGGGCAAATGAGAAAATTTGGCCTTACTATTCTATTAGATTGAATGTAAAAATGGTTACAGAAAAATTATTTTGCTTAAAATAAAAGCATATTTTTAAAAGTGTGCTTTAGAAAGCAGAAAGCAGTTGTGCTATAAGTGTGTGTAATTATCTGCATTCCTTTTCAGCCTCTTTGGAATCAAATTGGTTTTCTCCCCAAGAAAGGCAATTATATGCAGGAGGCCACTTTTTGTTAAATTGCTGTGTGTCGCACGCAGGGCATCCCACAAACCTGAAATCATAGATGCGCTGCTATGATTTATAATACCCATTAATTACAGCTTTGTATTAAAGGCTTTTAGTTTTCTGCTTCAGTAAACCTAAATTCTCCTTTTGAAGAAGAATTGCTTACATTAGGTGTTATGCTAAATGGTGAATCCTGTCTTTTAGAATCTCATCAGAGGTACTTGATGCGGTGAGATCTTCTCAGTCGGTGTTCCATGCACACAGTAAAGCTGTTTAACTTCATAAGGTGATGAGATAACTGGAAGAGATACTGGTCTTGTAATGAGGAGGCCTCCCACAACATGGTTGAATGGGGAAGACTGCAAAGCAGTAATCAAAAAGTATTCGTCCACCAGCTGTTGCTCGTCCTTGTAGCACTCTGCCAGGCTTTGTCCGATACCTGGCACGCACGCTTCCCGGCCAACTCCGTGGTTCTCAGCCGCAGCTGCTCTTAAGAGTCACATGGGGCTTCAACCTCTCCCACCCCCCAGCCCCGAGCCCCATTAAATACTGGGTATGGATGTTTTTTTAAAAGGCTCCTTGGTGAATCTAATGTGTAGCCAAGAATGAAAACGTAAGTCTGTTCAGTTCTGTTGGGTGGCTTTTCACCTGAAAAGTTAGATTTCCTCTTGGTTTTTTGGCTTCATATTCCCATATTCCTTCTAGAAGTTGAAAATATGACCGAGCGAAACAAATGAACAAAACGAGGTGGCAGTGTTTTCTCTTGGGCTTCTGCCATAGTCTGATTCTATTCAGGGACAAATATTTCCCTGGCAATTCCCTTAGATTTTGTAACTTCACATTTTTTCCCCATGTGATGAATGTTTAATCTGAGGTTTTTTTGCTAAACTTGGCCATTTTATAGCCCTATCAGAGACCCCTTTTCAGTGAAGCATTGCCATTTTTTTCTCTGTCACTATTTAAAACTACATTTTTTAATGTCTTTTTTTAAAACATTATTTGCCCCAGGGGTATAGGTCTGTGAATCATCAGGCTTACACATTTCACAGCACTCACCATAGCACATACCCTTCCCAATGTCCATAACGCAGCCACCCTATCCCTACCTCCCCTACCCCCCAGCAACCCTCAGTTTGTTTTGTGAGATTGAGAGTTTCTTATGGTTTGTCTCCCTCCCGATCCCATCTTGTTTCATCCTCCCCCACAACCCCCCGCCCTGCCACTCAAATTCTTCATATCAGAGAGATCATAACCTAGAAACACTTAAAAAATGAGGATTTATACTGGTTTTCATTACATCTTTCTCACACATTACTCATTAAACTTCACATACCTGAAGAATTTGTAAGTAGTATCCATTCTTTTCATAAGGAGAGGCGGTAAAGTAAGGACAGATTCATTTGTAAAAGCATCAGGTTGTCCATTTGAAAATGGGGTTGGTGTTTGTTACCTATGAATGCTACTATGCTATCTTTTATTTGAATATATTGGCAGTAATAATTTGGTTGTGGCGTGTGGTCCTAAGTGATGTAAGAAGTTCTGAAGGAAGAGTATAAATCTAATAATGGTAGTAGCAACGATGGTTTTTTGGAACGCTTCCTCGATGTTAAGCGGCAGTAAGTGCATGGCCACTGGCAGCTTCGTGCTCCCCTTAGGAGATGTCGAGATGCTCATACCATTGTTATCCCTGTTTTAGAGGTAAGAAAATGGAAGCTAGTGGGCGGAAGAGTCCAGATGTGCCTGCGCCAGAGCCTGACTTTTAACCCATGCTGTTCCACCTTTTTTCCTACCTCTGTGTATCTCAGTGTGCATTTGGGCGTAGAGCTCCTGCCTGCATCCCCTTTCCTTCCAGAGGAGCTCATTGACTTAATTTGCTTCAGCCTCTTTTGTTTTCTTCTCTCCTTGTATGTCACGCAACCATCTGTTCTTGGCATCCCTTTTTTACATGTAGGAGACTAGGTCCTGGTGAACGCGGGCATGCTTTGGGGGTTGGCAGAGGGGAGGGGGCACCGGAAAGGCCTGTGGAGAGTGTTTAAGGTATTTCCCTTATGGGTGTAAATACAACCTGATTGGCAACTGTATACTTTTCTTCTTGCTAACAGCTTTTTGAGCTATAATTTCTATAACATACAATTCAGTCATTTAAAGTGTACAAATCAGTGATTTGGGTTGTGTAACCAGCACTCTGATCAATTTTAGAACTTTTAAAATTTTTTAGAAGATTTTATTTATTTATTTGAGAGAAAGAGTGCACGAGGGGGGGGGAAGGGCAGAGGGAGAGGGAGCGATGTAGGTTTCCATTCCCTCAATCCACCTGTTTCCTTACTCTATAGATTTGCCTATTTTATGTAAATGAAATTCTACAATATGTGGTCTTTGTGACTGACTTCTTTCAGTTAGCCCCATATTTTCAAGTTCCTTCCATGTTGTAGTATGTACTGGCATGTCATTTCTCTTTCTTGTCCAATAGCAGGTCACTGTATGGATATAGCAGATCAGTGGCTATTCTGACTTTTACATCTTACTGCCCTGGCTCCCAGCATTGTTGTGGCTGTTGCAGCTTAGTAACGAACAAGGAAACAGACCTAGTTGCACGGCTTAGGCGGGGTTAAGTGGAACCATCCATTCTTTTGTGCATTTATCACATTTTTATTGAGCGCCTAGTATATGCATAGCACTGTGCTAGATTTTATAGTATATAAAAGATGTGATGTGATATATGACTTGTGCTGTAAGTGTGTTACAAGCAAAGTTGGGTTCAGAGGAAGGAAATTAGGTTTGTGATTTCTGGCTGCCAGTTCTCCTTGTGCCTGACTTGTTGTTGGTATTTTTATTATGTTTTTTGTTTGTTTTAAATCATTACCTTACCTCTCATTAAAGTGGTTTTGGGTCTCCTAGATATGAACTGATATTCAGTAAGTTCATCCCCACCTCACACTTCCATGAATTTAAATATTAAAACAGAAGTCTGAGTCATTCTGGAATTTTCCAGTTTAAAACTAATAAATATTAAAATTTTATTAGAATCTTGAAGGTCATGAGTTCATGATGAATCTAAAAACTTAGAATATTAGTTAGTCCCAACTTATAGAAATGTTTGGAAATGGTCAAGTATATTCAGCCACCAAAATTGCCCAGTGATAATATCCTATTTAGTTCAGTTGGAATTCAAATTACAGGCAGGTTTAATGAATGGGAAACCTTGTAGCTTCTGCATACCCTGATAAGCATTGCATTAATATCAATTTAGCTACTTGAGTAAATTCCAGATCCACAAGAGAAGCTCTCTTTAGGATATTTTGAAATGTCACTCATCTGCTTGAGGAGCCCAAAGTGGGGCTTGAACCCACGACCCTGATGAGATCAAGACCTGAGATGAGATCAAGAGTTGGATGCTTAACTGACCAAGTCACCCAGATGTCCCTCTTTCAGTTAGATTTTGTAACTCTACAAAATTTTGTAGATTTTGTAACACTGTTTGTTAGTGTTACTTAATATTATACCATATAAAAATATTCACAATGTCACTGTCATTGTATGTGTAATATGGCATAATTAGCTGTGAAAGATCAGTGTTTCGCTGTGTATTTATTTTGCTCCTTGCTAAAAACTCAGTAGGCTATCTTTATTCATTGATTTAAATATCATATAGTGTAAGTAATATGATTAGGTCATTTAGAACTTTGTTGTAAATTGGGAAAAGAGTCCACTTCCTGATTTGGGAATTATTTAGATTTTAAAAATTTTATAAAATTTAATTCCTACCTTTTTTTTTTAAAAGTGAGCTCCATGCCCACCGTGGGGCTTAAACTCAGGACAGGACCCTGAGATCAAGACCTGAGTTGACATGAAGAGTTGGATGCTTAACTGACTGAGCTACCCAGGCACCCCTCTTGTTTAAAATTTTTTTAATAAGTATTTATTTTTACTGTGTTCACATGTCATTTTTTCACATTCACATGGCTCCAACCTGTATATTGCTACTACTGCTACTAATAACAGTAATAATAATAATAGATATTTTAGTTAAATATTAAAGACTGTAGATTTTTAAGGGTAGAATAATAGACAGGAAGCTGTAATAGTAAGAGTGATGGTAATAGGTGATTGGAGACTTGAGTGAGGAAAGACGTAGTTGTTTAACTTGATAACTTCTGTGAAAGAATTATGTATATGTGATTATAGGTGGTATTTTTTAAGTATTATAAACCCCACTTGTGTTGTGAACTGTGTCATAATTAGCATATCATTCCTTGTTCATAGACATACTAGATATTCAATATGTCAGTGATAATTGAGACTCATATACTGCACTAAAATATAAATAAGAATAAATAATAAATAATAAATAAAAATAAAAAATAATATTATGATCCCAGGGTCCTGGGATCAAGCCCCATATCGGGCTCCCTGCTTGGTGGGAAGCCTGCTTCTCCCTCTCCCACTCCCCCTGTTTGTGTTTCCTCTCTCTCTCTATGATACAGTTTCTTCTCTCTTTATTTATATAATAAATAAATTCTTAAAAAAAAAAGAAGGGGCAATTTGAAATGGATTTTAAAGGATAAGAAAGGGGGCACCTGGGTGAATCAGTCAGTTAAGCTGCTGCCTTCAGCTCAGGTTGTGATCTCCAGGTCCTGGGATTGAGCCCTGAGTCCAGCTTCCTGCTCAGTGGGGAGTCTGCTTCTCTCTCTCTCCCTCTGCCCATCCCCGCTGCTCATTCTCTCTCTCTCTCTCTCTCTCTCTTTCTCTCTCTCTCTCATAAACAAATAAAATCTTTTAAAAAGGGGGGGGCGGATAAGAAGGATTTCCCCAGATTGGAATGGAGTAGAAGGAGTTAAGTTAGACAGATGACCCATGTAGAGAGAACTTTGGGTAAGAGTTGGAGTTAGAAATGTATGACTTATGTTTAGGAGATAGTAGATGTTCATAGGAGATAGTAGATAGTGAGGTGAGGTGAAGAGTAGGGAACAGTGAAAGGACCTTGAAGTGTGAGTGTATTTGTGTTTAATTAAGCAGGCAGGGGAAACCCATCTTTGACTTTTAAAATTTTTTTATTGTTTTTTAAGCTGTTCATTTTGAAATAATTGTAGATTTACAAGATGTTGGAAAAAAAAAAGTGTGTGTCTCTTATCCTTTACCCCGTTTCCTCCAATGGAAAAATCTTGCCTAGTAAGTTCTAGGACACCATGAAAGCTAAGACATTGATGTTGGTACAGTCCACAGAACTTACCAGTTTTATGTGTGCATTACATGTGTGTTTATGTAGTTTTATCACATGTATAGATTTGTATAACTATCACCACAGGGCTTCCATTAATGGCTGCATCCATTCTCTCCTCTCTGTCTCCAGCCTGTTGCTGGCAAACATTATAATCTATTCGTCATTTCTATAATTTTATTATTTCAAGAATGTTATAGGGGGCACCTGGGTGGCCCAAGGTGGTTGGTTGGTTGGTTGGTTAAGCGTCTGCCTTTGGTTCAGGTCATGATCTCAGGGTCCTGGAATCTAGCCCCACATCGGGCTCTCTGCTCAGCAGGGAGTTGGCTTCTTCCTTTCGGTCTCCCTCTATGCTCTCTCTTTCTCTCTCAAGTAAATAAATAAAATCTTTAAAAAATATATTATATAAATGGAATCATATGGTATGTAGTTTTTTTTAAAAGAAAAACCCTTTTATTTTCAAATAATCATAGATTTATAGGAAGTTACAAATATAGTACAGAGAGGTCCTGCCCTTCGCTTAGTTTGCTCAGTGGTTCTGTCTTGCATAACTGTATCAGTATCAAAACCAGGAAATTGGCATTGATATTACATATGTATATAGTTCTGTGCTGTCTTATCCCATGTGTAGATTTATGTAATCACTGTGGAGGTCAAGATAAAGAACTAATTAGTCACCAGGAAGCTCTCCCTCATCCTACCCTTTATAGTCACAGCCATATCCATCCCTCTTGTCCCCACTCCATCCCTCATCCCAGGTCACCACTAATCTGCTTTCTAAATAATTATATTATTTCAAGAATATTATGTAAATGGACTCATACAGTATGTGACCTTTTAAGATTCCCCACCTTTTTTTGCTCAGCATTATGCCATTGAGATCCATCCAAGTTGTTGCATGTATCAGTAGTTTGTTCTTTTTATCACTGCATGGTATTTGTTTAACCATTCATCTGTTGAAGGGCATTTGGATTGTTTCCACTTTTGAGCTGTTCTGAATAAAGCTGCCATCAGTATTTGTGTACAGGCTTTTGTATGAACATAGGTTCTGTTTTTCTTTGTGATAAATGCCCAAGAGTGCAATTACTGAATCATATGGTAATTGTTTGTTTAGTTTGTTAAGAAACTACCAAACTGTTTCCCAGAGTGATTCTACCATTTACATTTCTACTAGCAGTGTATGAGTGATCCAAGTTTTTTGTGTTCTGTGCAGCATTTGGTGTTATTGCAATTTTTAAAATTTATTCTGATAGGTATGTAGTGACATCTCTTTTTTTTTTTTAAGATTTGTTTATTTATTTTGAAGGGGGCGAGTGCAAGTGGGGGGAGGGTCAAAGGGGAAGGCAGACTCCCCACTGAGGATGGAGCCCAACATGGGCCCAATCCTATGACCTGGGCTCAGTACCATGATCCATGAGATCATGACCTGAGTTGAAACCAACAGTCTGATGCTCAACTAACTGAGCCACGCAAGAGCCCCTCTGTGGTTTTGGTTTGTTTTTTGTTAATGGCTAATAATATTACACTTTTTTTCATTAAAGATTTTGAGTTAAAAACCAGGATATTTCAAGAGGGTTTTTTTTTGGGTTGGGCAGGTGAGGAGAGGAATAAGAGAAAGGTTAATTTAGAAGCTATTGAACTAGTTTAAGTGGGAAATTCAGAAAGTTTCCTGGGCTGCCAAGGTCAGCGGAAAAAGAATGGTGGGAATATCTGCATGGATGTGGACAGGTAAGGATCATGGAGAGAAAGAGTAGAATGAAAATATGGGCATTGATATTTGGTGACTGGAAAGTTTGGAGTACTTTTGACAAAAAATAGTTCAGAATTTTCTTTTTAATTTAGAGAAAAATGAAGGATTTGGTTTCAATTATGGGTGTTTTGAGAGCAGATGGATTATTTGGGTGGAGGTATCCATAAAGAAGTTATATATCTGAGTCTCTAGCTTAGAAAGGTTAGGGCTACAAGTATTTTAAAGTCAAATATGAAGAGAAGATAGTTCATATTTTGCTTGGACACGGGGAATAATAGTAAGCCAAAGAAATATATAAATCAAAGATTTAGAAGGAAACCTGGGAGGGGGGGAACCCTTTCAGTAGATATTGATGGTCAACACTAATGCCAGATCTGAAGGGATTGTGGTATAAATGTGAGCAGTAAGCTCGGAGTTTTCTTTTTTTTTCTTTTTTTTAAACTGGCGAAATAAGCATATTTTATGAAGAGGAAAGAGGAACCAATAGGACCATGAAAGATTTAAGATGCATGTGAGGGCAAATCATCTCAAAGCTTTAGAACGGGAGTGCTTGGTTGAAGCAGAATGTGATGGTAGTGTTAGGGAAAACATCAAGAGATAGGAGAAAACATCATGGACCTAAGAGGGAAGAAAGGGACGGATGTGCTAAACAGAGAGTTTTTTTGAGGAGGGAGACTGAGGACCAGCATCAGATGGCTTCTCTGACCCTTTTAGGAACATAAATGGTTTTTTTTTTTTTTTTTAAAGATTTTATTTATTTATTTGACAGAGAGAGAGATCACAAGTAGGCAGAGAGGCAGGCAGAGAGAGAGGGGGAAGCAGACTCCCTGCTGAGCAGGAGCCCGATGCGGGGCTCGATCCCAGGAACCTGAGATCATGATCTGAGCCGAAGGCAGAGGTTTTTACCCACTGAGCCACCCAGGCGCCCCGAAACATAAATGTTTTTTAAATAAGCATTTTGGATGATTCTGGATTATTTATTTTTAAAACTCTGGCTTTGATTAAAGCCTTAGGATATGAGCACAATACAATCTTTCATTAAAACGTTTAGACAACAGCAGCGGAAGAAATGCCAGCAGCAAAAACAATATATCTTATAATTCTATCAGCGGGCTTGTTTTGAAAGGGACACACTTGTTTTACTGATACACCTGGCCAGAAAGAAATTGTCTTTTAAAAATTTTTATGGCTAACATGAAAATACACTGATCACCTATGATTTATAGCTTAAAAAAATCATCCAACCCTAAATTTATGACTCTTTGATCAGTCAGAGCTAGGATTTTTTCTTTTTTCTTTTTTTTAAAGATTTTATTTATTTATTTATTAGGAAAGAGAGAGAGTGAGAGAGAGCATGAGAAGGGAGAAGGTCAGAGTGAGAAGCGGACTCCCCATGGAGCTGGGAGCCCGATGTGGGACTCGATCTCGGGACTCCGGGATCATGACCTGAGCTGAAGGCAGTTGCTTAACCAACTGCGCCACCCAGGCGCCCTCTTTTTTTTTTTTTTTTTTTAGTGATTCAGGGTAGGTGAGAGGATCACTGGACAAGGCGTTGTTACTGTTGACTGCTGATTCAGTGTCGAGGATGATATTCTACAGGTGTAGGAAGCTACCGAAGGAAAAGACTCATTCAGTAGGAGGAAAATGGAAAAGTGAAGATGATGCCATTATTGTACCCCATCTAGGGTTTTTCTTTGGGAGAGGAGGTGGTGTTGGTGTTACACCATCATTAATCACTGAGACTTGATATTTCATCTAACAGAGGAGTACCTTTGTTGTGGGGCGAACTATTTATTTTCTTTGAAATGTAGTTCCATAACTGGCAATGAAATGTGAGCCAGTATTGGTCTAAACTAAAGAAAGACATGGAGAAGAGAATTTAATTGTGATGTAGAAGTAGTAAAAAAAAAAGTGGTCTGAGTTTAGTGCTAAAGTGATTAAGGTATTAAGTAGTTCTGATGTCATTAAAATAGTATTGGGTCTTGTATTATTTTATTCACTGATTTAAATAGTATCATGCTATTTCAAAACTTGAACCTATAATTGTTGCTTACTATTAATATTTAAAACCTATTTACTTCATTCTACTTGTTCACAAATATAATGACTTCGCTTGAGCTTCATAGATTTAAAAGCTTTACAACATGGAAAATTAAAATCATGTTCTTCACTTGGATGATTGCACAGAATCTTTTTATAGCAGATTCTAAAACCCGATGCATGATAGTATTTACACAGATGTTCAGAAAGTAAATAATAGAGTTAGGGATTGTTGTAGGGATTATGCCGTCCTTAGCTGTTGTAGTTGCTGTCTGTCTCCCCGCCACCCCCAAAACCTCCACGAGAAGGTGTAGACATGGGTGTCAATTGAAAACTGGAGTGAGAAGAAACTCATGTGGTTTCTTGTCACACTCAGAATAAAAAAAAATCCCAACTCCTAACTTGTCTGTTCAGTTTCATTTTATAAAACTGCTTTTGCCTTTTTTCCCTTTCCTCCCTGCCCTTGTTTCAGGGACTTTGTATTTGTTCTCCTTCTCCATGGACCATTCCTTTTCCATTTTTTTTGTGGTCTGTTGAACAATTGAACTTTAGACCCTTAGCTTTGTTTTTCCCTTTTCCTAGAATGTTTCTCCCCCAGATATTTGTGTGGTTTGTGTTTATGTGTTTTGAGGTCTCTCTCCTCAAATGTCATCTGCTAAGACTTTCTAAGAGAAAATTTTCCTGTCTTAAATAAGAGCCTTGCCCTCTCACATCTTCCTCATCATTTCCTCCTCCTTATGTTGTTTTTTTTTTTTTTTTTTAAAGATTTTATTTATTTGAAAGACAGAGAAAGTGAGAGAGAGCATGCGAGGAGAGGAGAGAAGGTTAGAGAAAGAAGCAGACTCCCCGTGGAGCTGGGAGCCCCATGTGGGACTCGATTCTGGAACTCAAGGATCATGACCTGAGCCGAAGGCAGTTGCTCAACCAACTGAGCCACCCAGGCACCCTCCTTATGTTGTTTTCATTCTAGCACTTAATCATATCTGATATTAAATTTTGTATTTATTTATTGTCCTCATCACTACAGGGCAGGGATTTTGCCTTGCTAACTTTTTTTTTTAAAGATTTTATTTATTTATTTATTTGGCAGAGAGAAAGAGATCACAAGTAGGCAGAGAGGCAGGCAGAGAGAGAGGGGGAAGCAGGCTCCCTGCTGAGCAGAGAGCCCGATGTGGGGCTCGATCCCAGGACCCTGAGATCATGACCTGAGCCGAAGGCAGAGGCTTTAACCCACTGAGCCACCCAGGCGCCCCACCTTGCTCACTTTTCTATCCTTAGCATCTAGAGCAGTGACTGTCAGAGAGGAGAGACTCAAATAAGTATTGATGAATGGATGCATATTTGCCTAATTAAGTTGAGAAGACAAGTTTCTATGAAGCTGATATTATGGAAATAGTATTTGAGTGGTAAGTTAGCTATATGGGGTGATTAGTAGAGGATAAATACCCACAGTGGAGGTTCAGAATCTGAGAGCATGTGACATAAGCTGGGGAATTATGGTTTCACAGGCTTCTGGACACAGTGGTTAGTTTAGGACATCTTGCCCTGAACTGAACTCAGGGGCAGAATACTTTGGGTCTATTTTCTGAGGCCCTGCCATTCCTCTGTTTGCTGACGCTCTTCCTTATATCCTGTGAACTATTTAAGCCTGGGCGCCTTATAACACTTGTTATTTTTCCCCTTGGGTGGTTAAAGGTTTGTACCTGTTCCTTGCCTGTAAGAGCTCTGCCTAATAAGGGTGGACAGAGATGGGTCATACGAATTAGATGTTCAGATATTTGTAGCTGTTAGTGTTAGATCTGGGTGGATATTGGTCTTTGTAAAAGGGTTGATGAATGTAGTCCTGTAGGTTGGTTTGTTTTTGCTTTGTTTTGTTTTATGTTGGGTCTACAAGACAGAATAGAAGATAGGAAAAAAATTAACATCTACATTTTGAAAACTCTTAGGTTATAGGAAATAGGAATGTTGGTAGTGATCCACACATTATGGCTAGAGAATTATTTGTCCGTTCATTTATTCAGTAAGTAGTTAGTGAACGCTTATTGTCTGTAGGACATTTTCCTTACATGCAGAGGTTAATGATCTTACTTGACAGAGTCATTTATTGTGTGAAACTGTGCTGCACTTTATGGAGGCAGGGATGAACAAGTCCCAGCCTCTGCCCTAGAGGAGCTCACCTTCCAGGAGAGGGAAGGTGACAAGCAAACAGGTGTGTGCCTAGCAGTGTAGAAGTGTGTGCTATAGGGACACCCACAAGGAAGTCTAAGTTTAAGGGATGGGACAGAGAGGAGAAGTTTCCTAAAAGGTTTTTAAGGAATGGAAAAGATAAATAGGTGTTTGCCAGTGAGGGGCATGGGTGTAGAAGAACTAGAATTCCAGAGAGCAGAGGTATTTAGCTACTGGATCAATGGGAAAAACTGCACTTCAGAATGGCTGGAGTGGATAGCCCAAGAGGAGAGAGGTTGGAGGAGAGATGGGACCGAGAGGAGGCAGAAAGAGGTAGACCAGGCTAATGGGAGGAATCACTTAGAAGATTTATCTCAGGGATTAACAGAGTAGAGTAGTGTTTTGGTGGGATCAAAGTAGAGTGAGTTCTAGCTGGAAGACACGGCGGGAAGACCCCAGAGAGCGGATATCTGAAGCCTCATGTTCTGAGACACAGAATCATCCTTAGGGAAAGAAGATAATCGAGAGACCTTATTGGAGCAGAGGCTTTAGATTCAGTTTCAAGAGGGCACTGGGCACATGGCCGGATTCCTGATATGTCTAGTGTACATGACACGTTCAACTTCACCAATAGTTGTACTAGTGTCATAACCCAACCAGTCATATTTCACATTCAGTGACAAACTTAGGTGTTAGAAATGAGATCTTGGGAAACTGCTAGATGATCATCATTGACCAATATTTGTTGTGAAACAGCTTGGTCTTATGAGATGGATATCTGGGAAAAGTAGATCAATACTGAGTAGACACTTGACAAATATTTCTTATTTAGTTAGCTACTTACATAAAAGTTACTGGAAGGGTGCCTGAGTGGTGCAGTCGGTTAAGTATCTGGCTTTTGGTTTCTGCTCAAGTCATGATCTCGGGGTTGCAGGATCAAACCCCATGTCAGGCTCTGGGCTGAGCAGAATCTACTTGGGATTCTCACTCTCTCAATAAATAGGTCTTTTTTTTTTTTTTCCCAAAATTTTTATTTATTTATTTGACAGAGAGGAGAAGAGAGAGAGAGAGAGAGGAAGAGAGCAAGCGCAAGCAGGGGGAAGGGCAGGCAGAGGAAAAGTAGCCTCCCTGCCAAGCAGGGAGCCCAATGTGGGACTTGATTCCACTGGGATCATGATCTGAGCTGAAGGCAGAGGCTTAACCAACAGGCCACCACCCAGGCATCCAAGTAAATAAGTCTTTAAAAAAAAAATTATTGGAGCCACAGTCTCCCCCACTCCACACTGCCCCCCCACAGACTAGTATACATTTGATTTCTTCTGGTGTGAAGCATAAGGATTTTATTCATATTCCAAAAATAAAGCAGTTCGGAACAACTTGTCTGCTGCGTGGCAAATGCATTTAATGTTTATTTTTGGTGACTTTTATTTAACCCTTGAATTTTTACAGTCACCATCACATCAGAAAAATAATTTAAAAGATCACTAGTTAAGTTCTAACAATTCCCCTAGAAAGTAACAACAAAGAAATATCTTCTAATAAGCTTGTTTAATATTAAATTTTAATTGGAACAAGCTCAACTTGGTTTTGAATCCGTGTCTTCAAGTCTACCTTCTCCCATGAAATATTCATGTAATGAAGATGGACGAAAAGGTGAAAACTAGCATAAAAGAGACCTGTATCTGATGTGCATGTCAAGGTGTCTATGTATTTGTACATATAAATGTATTAATGTTGTTCTTTAAAGAATTGTCTACTTTTGGGGTAATATTGTGGTAAAAATGTAGCAGTGTGTATCACATTGTGGGCTGAGTTTATTTGATCAATGAAATTTGGAACCCAAAGTCATTATTTTTATGGTACTACAAATCCTATATTTAGAGAGAATGAGAAGCAGACACATTCACTGACTTGTAGAGGTGGCATTTTACTAAAAACCATAGCTATACACATTATATGTATTATATATTAAAATATACATGTTAATACCTAATAAATATAAAATATATATTAAATATTACACATTATATATTAAAAATATAAAAATACTTTAAAAGAAGCATGTTTGGATCCATTGGGAATGGGGGTAATTTGAGAAATCAATCAGTAAATGTACTCTTGATCTAATTGCCTAAGAGTGAACACATTAATGCGGAGGGAAGCTCAGGCAATTTATTTAAAATCTTGGAAGCGGTGGTAATGTTGATGGTGGGAGTTTGAGTAGCAGTGAGGTAGCAGCCGGGAGCTCTTAACACACCACCCATGTGT
Organism: Nasua narica; assembly: GCA_028533885.1. NCBI lineage: Eukaryota > Metazoa > Chordata > Mammalia > Carnivora > Procyonidae > Nasua > Nasua narica. The sequence goes on along the minus strand of CM052802.1, from coordinate 85,157,919 downwards.
GGCATAATACATATTTGCTGAATAAGGAATTGAAAGCATATTATGTCTATGAGTTTCTTTTCATTTACTGTGTTTAGTTCTTAGCCGTTTAAAATAAGAACTAGTCCCGTCAATTTACAGATGAAGAAATTGAGGCACTGACGAATCGACTACTTCAAGGTCATTCGGGTAGTACGGCCGGGGTGTGAACCTGGGCATGTCTGACTTTAAGCTCAGGTTGACATCCTTCAATACTGTGTTCTTTCTACCTGATTTCTCACTTCCATTTTCAGTCATACATGTATTAAAATCCTGGTGTATAACCGTGGATACAGTCAGAGCATACACAGTGTTGATTTTGTATTGTAGGTTGTTAGAAAGGAGAATCCCAGTAGAATGAATGGCCAGTAACGATGTGATATTTCTTGGTGGTGTTGGCTGGAATCCCATAGATGAGATTTTCCAGAATATCTTTCAGCAGCATTTCCTGTACCCCTTTTCACCTGTAGCGTAACGTGAACCAAGAGTAGTAGTCTTAGGAATAGAATACTCCAGAGTTTATGCGGTGTGGTTTCAAAGCTGTGCCTTTTTAACATTAGAAACTGTGATTAGTTCCAAAGTAGAATGTAGGTTAAACAGTCACTAGAAATTTCACTGAAAAATCTGTGGTTCTGAGAATGTTTTTGTACTTGTTGAGCAAGTGACCCCTGTTACCACCTCCAGGGGACGATTCTCACTTTGCGGAGGATAGCAAAGGGCATGACAGTGCCCTTCAACAGAAACAGTCCCAGGATGTCAACCCACTGTGTGGTTTGCAGGTGTTGAGGTCACCAAAAAAGACACAACTCACACAACCATTGGATAGAGGAGTACTTTATTCACATAGAGAAGAGGCAGAACAAGATCAGGCTCAGTAGTAGACACTGGTTCTCCGTGGCCAGGAGGTCTTGCTCTGCAGCCTCTCTGATCTCTGGAAGATGGTCTATACTCCCCGCTCTGTGTTGCAGGTGAAGGACCCCATTGCCTCGCTGCCTGGAACAGAGGTAGCAGTGGAGTTAGCTACGTGCCACTGACACACAGGCTTAAGCAGAACAAAGAAGTACACATCAAACCCAGAACAGGGAAGGATATTCCCAAACTGAGAAATATGACTGGCACAGCCTGTGAGAGGTCTTCATGTCTTTGTAAGGAAGAGTTCTGAGCCCGAGACAGATTCTTCTGTGGCTTCAAGCTGCAAGTGACTGTTTTCCTAACAATACTTATGTTGTACCACAAACACTTCATGGGAGTTCCACTCTGTTTAAGAAGTCGTTGTCGTCGTCGTCGATGTCGTCGTGGTCGTCTTCTTTTTTAAAAAAGATTTAATTATTAATTTGAGAGAGAAAGCTGACATGCGCACTGGGGAGATGGGCAGAGGGAGGGGGAGGGGGATCAAACAGACCCTGCTGGTTGGGGAGCCCGACATAACATGGGGCTCTATCTCATGACCCTGAGATCACAACTTGAGCCGAAACCAAGAGTTGGATGCTTAACTGACTGAGCCACCCCAGTGCCCCAAGAATTATTCTTATTGTTGGTGTTAGTCCAACAATTGAATTTGAATTTTGTTTGTATTTTTAAGTCTGTGTATGGTGTTTTAAAAGTGTTATTCAGAAAAAAAAAGTGTTGGGTTGTTAATACTCACTGTTATCAATTAACTGATAAGCAGTTACTTATCGGTAATCCTGTTTTCTGATGTTTTACCAGTTTACTAAACTGTAGCTTATTTCTTTGCTGAATTATTTGGGATTGTGTTAAGATAGAGTTAATGGGCAATTGGTTTCTATCCCTAAAGCTAACCATGGAGAAACATTAGAGGAAAGGAGACATTAGAGGAAAGCACAGATCTGTGGAAAGAACTCAAATAAGTAAGAAAACCCCCAGGGGCAATTGAGGCCTTTGTGAATTGGTGTGCATGAGTCGGTGGTTAGCTTGGGATACAGGGTGGCTTGAGGAATCAAGAGAAAATACATTGTTTTAAGGTTTTTGCCTTGTAAGTTTTATTTTTGAGTTGACTTTCTCCAATTGCCTTGACACGATAATTGCCTGCCCCTCTGCTACAGAAATTGATATCAGTGGGATCCTGTCAGGGCAGGACCAAGCCCTGCTGGGGTGAGGAGCTGATGAAAACAGGAACAAGCTCAGCAGTAAACCCAGAGCCCTCAGTCCTCCTGGGGCCTGCAGATTATACCCTACGGAGACTGGCTTCTCCCAGTGCTGCTGCCTTTAAGAGTTTAAAGGCTAATCCCTTCCAAAGAAGTTGCCTTGCAGTAGGCAGAGTCGGAAGTGGTCAGGAGTGGTTATTTGATGCCTGTGGCTCATCTTCGTCTTTTTCAAATACACCAGGAGGGATAATAGTAGGACTTGGGTTTTGGCCTTTCTTCACACGTTTCTAGATCTCCTAACTTTTATCTTTGGGTGACTATGCCCTCATAGGCCAAAATAATTAGACATTTGAAGAGTATAGCCACTGCTGAAAACACGAAAAGATAAACTGAATAGTATACACTTCATGAAACAGAATCATTAGAACAGAGGGGTAATTTTTATTTGTTTGTTTATTTTTAAAAATATTTTTATTTATTATTTGACAGAGAGAGACACAGCGAGAGATGGAACACAAGCAGGGGGAGTGGGAGAGGGAGAAGCAGGCTTCCCCGCTGAGCAGGGAGCCCGATTCGGGGCTCGATCCCAGGACCCTGGGATCATGACCTGAGCCGAAGGCAGACACTTCACCGAGTGAGCCACCCAGGGGCCCCCAGAGGGGTAATTTAAAATAAATATAATAAATATACTTAGCAATAAAAGTGAATAGTAGTAGTATCAAGAAGGAACCCGAAGTCCTACAGAGAACAAAGTGGGAATATTAGATATAACAAATATAGTAGTTGAAATAAAGAACTTAATAAATCAGGTAAAGAGCATGGACACAAATGACAAATGCATTGATGAACTTGAGGATCATGTTGAGGAAATCTTCCGAAGGTAAAGGAAAAGTAGAGATGGAAAATATTGAGAAGGCTAAGAAGTGTGGAGGAGAGATACAAACAGTATCTCTGTGCGAGCATTCAAATATAGGGTTTTCAGGAACGAGAAAAGAAATTGGAGGAGGGAAAAATATTCAAAGAAATAATGATGATAAATTACTCAGAATTGAGAAAGAACAAAGGCTTCAAATTGAAGGGCCTAGTTTGAAACCAAAGAAGCAAGGTAAGAAAAACCTAAAGATAAAAAAATGTAGCACGTCTTGATTGTTGAAATTTAAGAATGTTGTAGCCAAAGAAATCTAAAAACTCTCGGAGCAGAAGAATAGATTATCCACACATTAATATGAATCAGACTGAGTTACCTTTTCAGCCCTGACGTTCTCCGTTATTCTGCATTTTTAGGTTAGGGAAATCATCTGTATAATATGTAATTAAAAACTAGGAAAGTAAATTCATTCATTCATATTTCATTTGATAAAGTATTTCTCAATTGAATAAGATTTCTTTATAACCTTACTTTCTTTATAACCTTACTTCTCAAGAAAAAGATTTAGGGTGGCTGGTCACCATATATAATTTTATAATTTTGTGTAAATATTTGGGAAAAATTCTTTCATTTTCATTAAAGTCGTATCTCCTTTTTGGAGAGGAATAGTTTACTTTGATCTTGTATTGGGTCATACGCCTTTTAGAAATGAATTTTTGCAGCCAGAGATATAAAATGGATGATTTTCTATTTCTAGTAATTGAATATGACACAGCTGATTTTGAATCGCTCTTCTTTGTACTCTTAGATTTTAATTATTTAAATTGCCTGTTATTACTGCTTGAGTACCAGAAAGAAGTCATATTCATCTTTGGCTCAGAAATCCTCTGTCCAGTAGAAATGTAATGTGAACCACATATGTAGTGTTAAAATTTCTAGTATCTACATAAAAAATGTTTTAAAAGGATGAAAGTAATTTCACTGTATTATTTAACCAGTGTATACAAAATATTATATCAATATGTAATTAATGTACATACTTTTTGGGGCACGTGGGTGGCTCAGACGGTTAAGCATCTTACTTCGGCTCAGGTCATGATCCAGGGGTCCTGGGATCAAGCCCTGTATCTGGCTCCCTGCTCATCGAGGAGTATACTTCTCCCTTTCCCCCTGCTCATGCATGTGCTCTCTCTCCCTCTCTCTCAAATAAATAGAAAACATCTTTAAAAAATATATACATACTTTTTAACAAGGTATACATTCTCTTCTCTATATTAGGTCTTTGAAATTTGGTGTGTTTTACAGCATATCTCAATTTAACCACATTTCAAGAATTCAATATCATATGTAACTAGTTTGGTTCACTGTTCTAATTGTTGGGTGGCTTAAGAGCTTTTGTAAGACCTCACTTGTGGTAAGGGATATTAGAACTGAATGCTCTTGTAGCAAGTGATATATTTATATCCACTAATGGTAGCTAATCATACAAAAGGAACGCTCACACTGGAGGACATTATTTGATTGCTGTAGTTTTCAAAGTAGAAATTATGTTAAAACACATAAATCTGTAGAATATTTCAAGTCTGACTGGTTTTACAGTTTAAATCTTAAGTCTAGATAATTCTGATTGTCTGACAGGCAGCTTATGCTTAACCATGGACAAAACTGAGCCTCTGATCTTTCCTTCCATATTTGCTCCTGCTTGTATTAGTGAATGGTATTTCTGTTCTTTACTGGCACAGGGGCCAAAAATTCTTTCTTTGACTTCCAGCTAAAGCATTGGTGAAAAGTCACAGGATGCTGTTGCAAATGTCCAGGTTTCTGAAGTCTTTAGTTCTCTCTACTCTTACTATGATGTGTCTGTAATGAAAAAAGTCTGCTGAGTACTTTAAGGTAATGTTCATGTCCCCTCTAAAAAAAAAAAAACTCAGTGGAAATTTAGGACAAATAGATGTGTTTTTCAGTAGTTGACTTTAAAATTCTGTCAGCTGTCTGCTAGTTCACGTGGCAGCACTGTTGAAACATCTTGGTCGGACTAATTTTTGTTCATGCTGGCGTTCCTTCAAATTGGATTAACATGAACAAGCTGGGGGGAGAGGGGCATGTAAGTCCAGCGCACAGAGCAGAACACGAAAAACCAAGCTTTGCATTTTGGTGTGTTGTGCTTTATCCAGGGGCTCTTGTGACCCTTTGTTTAAAGCATTTTATTAGAGAAAGTAAACTGTAAGACGTGTAAGATGCAGATCTCTCCCTCTCCCAATTTTATAACTGTTGCTGATTCTTGAGTTGCAACAAAATGCATTTTTATGTCAAGATGGGCAGCTTCAAAATAAAGCTGATTTGGGCCTTTCTGTGTGTAGTAAGATCTTTTGGAACTTACATCGCCTATGGGTTTTTGTTCCCTTTCTCTTTTCCTCAGATATGTAATAAAACATGAAGATGTCAGAGATAAAGGATGGCTATAGCTCAGACTTGTCCTTTGCTTGTCTGGTTATCCATCAAACACTATCACCCTGATTGTGCCAGAAAATATGAAATAATGTCATTGGAAAGCAATCAGTCAAATGTATGTCAAGGTCTTTTAAAAGTCTCAACTAGCTGTTCTGATATCAAAGGATGTTTTATAAATATGACATAGTAAAATGAGTACTCTTAGGAAATGTATCTTTAAACATGCTTACTTTACCCCCCTCTTGATTTCATACCTTGATGGTTTGAGTCAGATGGAGAAGGTGCACTTAGTAGTATGTCATGATGGTCTAGAATCACACCCTTGATAGCTTGCAGGAAAGTATTAGCTAGGGTCCATTCCATCATTAAAATGGCAGCTCATAATTTTGGGCCGTCAGAATGATAGGCAATTGTTCTAACAGCCATATTATTAAAAAAAAAAAAAAAAAGAACCTTCTCTAGCTAAGCAAGCAGGTAAGGATTCTTTCAGTTTTCAGACCAGCATCTCTTCTTTACCATAGAATCTAGTAATTATCTCCAACCTTAAAAATAATAGAAGAGGTCATAACCTGAAAGGAAATAAGGAATAAGAAAAATACCTGTTTTTCTTAGAAAAATGAAATTTTGCATGCAGTTTAAATTCACTAGGTGATTTAGATTAACAATGAAATGACTTATTCTTTTATAATAATAAATTCAGGGGGTTGGGTCTATGTTCTTAAGGGGATTGTATGTTATTTGATATGAGAAATGAGAAGACATCAGTGATCCAAATTGTTACTTGTGGTGATTACTAATTTTGGAAAAAAAAAAAAAAAAGAATAGGATTTGGAGTACCCTGCTCTGTTTTTGAAATGTTCCAAAAATAATTTATTTCATAGTCCTTCTTCCTCAGTCATATTAATGAGATTTATCTCTAAATTTATGATGAATTAAAAACCATTTTTGAAAATGCATCTTATCGGATAGAATGCTGAGGTGAAAGTCCAGTTGTCATTGTTTAAATATCTTTACCACAGTAAAGGCATTATGCTTTTCTATTTCCATTTCATAATTAGAGGTTTTTACTGATGTTTATGTCCCAGTAAAGGAAATTATTTTTCCTCTTCTGATTTGTTTTAAATATAATCAGAAGTGCTGTAATTAATCACAAGACTCTAATTTTGTGTAATTGAAAGCTGGTCAGGTATTTTAAGAAGCTCCTTTCAGAGTATTTAAATATAAAAATTATTAGAGGAACAGAATTATATAATAGTTTTATTTTCAAAGGAAACTGTAGGACTATTTAATGATTGTAGAAAATTTCAACTAAATTGAATGAATCTGAAAATAGTGCAGTATCTCATTTCAGGTTAGAGAAATAAACTGAGTGAGATGTGAAGGCACATTGGGCTGTTCTACACATAACTAAAAATACTTTCTATATCTACAAAGGCAGAGTCTCTATCAAGGAAGAAATCAAGGTGCTCTAAGACAGCAGTGAAAATTAAGTTATAAAAGAAAGGAAAAGTAGCTAAGTACTAAGCAAATGAATACTTTCTGCAGCATCTGTTAACATAAACATTAGCCATCTGGGGCTACCATCCTTGAACTATATATACATTTGCATCAGTGGCTTGAAGTTCAGCTGTGGAAAGAAATGAAGTCTTATGTATCCTTGTTGTTGATTAGTTGTTTTTAACCACCTGAGGCCCTCCGGTTCTTCAAGTGCATTCCCAAGGACTCTATCTTGTCATACAACAGATTGCTGTTACCAATGCTTTAATAAAAATCCTATCCACCCCCTTCACTCCACTCCCTATTGCTCTCTTTCTACTTCCAAGTGTTAATAAGTCCACGTCAAGGGAAAAAGCATTCTCGTAGAAAAAGGAAAATGTGAAAGTACACATACATATCTTCTGTGTGTGTCTTCACTTTGGTAATAAATATAATTGTGGATCTTTGGATATTAATTTTAGATGACTTAATAAATTTAAGGATGTAAGTGTAGTACAGGATAAATTATGTTTAATTCAAAGTTTCCAACATTAGAAGTGGTACGTTGTTTAGTAATATTTAGAATGGAAATAAGATTGCCAATGTAATGTGTAGCTTATGTCTGACATCTATACCAGGAAATAGACTTAGCAGGAAGTTAAAGAATCATGGAATGTACTACTTAAAATTATTTTTTTTAGATTTTATTTATGTATTTGTCATGAGAGAGAGAGTGAGCACAAGCAGGGGAAGTGGCAGGCAGAGGGAGAAGCAGGCTTCCTGCTGAGCAAGGATCCTGATGTGGGACAGGATCCCAGGATCCTGGGATCATGACCTGACCTGAAGGCAGACACTTAACTGACTGAGCCACCCAGGCCCAGAATGTACTACTTAAAAAAGATGAATAACATGCACTGTGAAAGCCACCATTCTGTCTGGGCAGTCTTTTTAACATTTACTAGAAGCCTATAGATACTGTTGGCAATTTCAGTGCACATAGTTGAATTTATGTGCATATTTAGGGAGCTTTATGAAAAGTTTCCTCATAATATTTTGCCCAAGATTCATGGTTACAAATAACAAACAGAAAAGGAACAGTTGGGTTCTGGAAAACCCAGATAAGTTTGTTTCTTGCATTAAATAGGAAATTGACAAATGTAAATTTAGGTAAATATGGTATAGATGTTTTGGAAGACAAAAATGATGAATGTAATTATGATAATGAATAAGGAACTTTAGAACTTCAGTTACTGCCTCACAGATTTATTAAATGAATGTGAAGTCTAGGAATTTCAAAGATTTTTAGAGTATTTGCATATAAAGATTTATGGCTGAACAAATGTCGGTTCTGTCTCTGTGTAATTGTGGTAGTTACACAAAATGACCAGGATATGGCCAATGAAATCTCGCAAGGTCCAGAATCATCTCAGCCAACTCCCCAATCCCAAATGTAGCACTGGAGATTTTTTTTCAGGGAGGCTGTAAGGAGTACAAGTGGGGTAGCATGTATTTTAAAGCTTTAGGATGGCCAAATCTTTAGAACTAGATATACTAGGGAATGTATTAAGTATATATAGGACAGCAATGGCACTGTTTTACTCAATGGTAAAATAAATATCTTTATAGTAAAACCAAGAAGGACAGGTTCTAGAATCAAATGCAAATTCTGGATAAGATAGATACATGAGGCTAAATAAAAGTTGGCACTTAAGGGCATAAAGGTCACCTGTTCCCTCTGCTTGGATGTTCCGGGGATCTTTGGCTGAACAGTTTGTGAAGCCCTGGGGTGCTCTGGAGATAATAACACTTTTAGGAATATTGTGAAGATTAGAGCCTATATAGAACTCCCTGTAAAATGCCTGGCATGTAGTAAAAACATAAGGAATGTTGGCTGTATTGCTGCTGCCCTTAGTCTTACTCCAAGAGCAGTCCTTTAAGAAGACAAACACAAGTTTGACAATTTGTTATATCTTGGATGCCACCATGAAAAACAAAATGTGGGGCGCCTGGGTGGCTCAGTTGGTTAAGCGACTGCCTTCGGCTCAGGTCATGATCCCGGAGTCCCGGGATCGGGTCCCATATCGGACTCCCGGCCCTGCGGGAAGTCTGCTTCTCCCTCTGACCTTCTCCCCTCTCATTCTCAGTCTCTCTCTCTCTAATAAATAAATAAAAAATCTTTAAAAAAAAAAAAAAGAAAAAAAAGAAAAACAAAATGTGTTGAATTCCACATGCCAGATCTTTGTTTTGCTCATGAGAGGTCTAATTGTGAAACTGCTTGCTCTAGTAGCTTAAGAATTTTGAACCAAAATTATTGGAGTGTTCTAGAAGTAAAATGATTTTATGGGTGTTTTATTTTATGGAAAAAAAATCCAGTGATCCATGTACGTTTATCACTGCATATCTCTTAATACCTTTTTTTCCCCCCTTGCTCAAGCAATTGTTTTACATTTCTAAATGATGTAGAGTATCAGTAAGGTGCTTAGGTTAGCCTCTGCATAACAAGCTTCTTTTCACTCCATAGGTTTCATGATCAAAAATCAGCACTGGGATGTCTGCTTACGCTATTCCCGGGTTTACTCTCAGTTCTTCATATCATCCAGACCCCTGAACTGGAAATATCTTGTTAACTCTGCACTGTTTAATATTCTTTGGAAATTAAAGTACTTGGGCATGTTTAGAGCTCAAATGAAATCTATGCGTTTTGCTTGACAAGGTTGTGGGTTGGTTTTTAGAGCCTACATATTGAAAATCATGTTTGAGGCTAGCTGATAGAGAACTTTTCATGTACTGAAGCGTTGTACTGATGAAACCACCTGTGTTGTGAAGATCAAGTGAGATAATGTGTGTATGAGCCCAGTGAGAACCAGACAGTGCGGTGGGCACGGAAGTCTTAGAACTAGAGGCGAATAGCATCTCAGGCAGCCAAGGGGGAGCATGAAACCGGGAAACAAATTTGGCTCCAGGAATAAGGAGGAGTATAATGTGGACTCGCACAGTTTGGGGTTTGTAATTGGGATCCCTTGCTATTATAAGAAAATGAAATTCAGAAAGACACAGGATTTTCCATTGTTAAAATCAATGAAGTTAAAAGAGCAGCTGCTTGTAAAAGTTAATTTTACTTGACATCTGCCTTGGTCCCAGTAACAAAAGGGATACTTCTGTTGAACAACCTGTGCTCTCTAGAGTTACATCTTTTTGTTACTGCAAGGTCTCTCTTTAAAGTAATTGTTGCCTTTTGATATCAAAAATTATTTCCTCAATGTATAAACTTTGTGTCTCTTGGAATATATCCATAAGCATAACATATGTGTCTTCAACTTAGTAGAAAAGTGTTAGTATTGTAGAGTTTGAATTGGTACTCTTGCGTGAAGTAAGGTGCAGTAGGAGCCATCTCAAATCTTTTATGAAATGAGATTGTAAAGACATTTTGAAAAGCTTTCCCTCTTGTTCTTAGTTTAAAAAGACACCTATTTGAAACTTGTGTCCACACAAAAACCTGCACATGGATGTTGATAGCTATTTTCTTTTTTTTTTTAAATTTTTATTAACGTATAATGTATTATTTGCCCCAGGGTACATGTCTGTGAATCATCAGGCTTACACATTTCACAGCATTTGCCATAGCACATATGCTCCCCAATGTCCATATCCCTACCCCCCACCTCCCTTAGTTTGTTTCGTGAGTTTAGGAGTCTCTTATGGTTTGTCTCCTTCCATCCCATCTTGTTTCATTTCTCTTCCCCACCCCCCCATAACCCCCTGCCCTGCCTCTCCAATTCTTCATATCAGAGCGATCATGTGATAATTGTCTTTCTCTGACTGACTTATTTCGCTTAGCATAATACCCTCTAGTTCCATCCACATCATTGCAAATGGCAAGATTTCGTTTCTCTTGATGGCTGCCTAGTATTCCATTGTATATATATACCACAGATAGTAGCTTTATTCTTTTTTTTTTTTTTAAGATTTTATTTTTTTATTTATTTAACAGAGAGAGAACACAAGCAGGCAGAGAGGCAGGCAGAGGCAGAGAGAGGAGCAGGCTTCCCGCGGAGCAAGGAGCCCGATGCGGGACCCGATCCCAGGACGCTGGGATCATGACCTGAGCCAAAGGCAGCTGCTTAACCAACTGAGCCACCCAGGCGTCCCTAGTAGCTTTATTCTTAATTGCTAAAAGTTGAAAGCAACCCAGATGTCTTCCCCCCACCCCCCACCCCCCAGGTGGTGAATGGATAAGTAAACTGAGGTACAACTAGATGATGGAATGCTAAAAATGATCTATCAAACCCTGAAGAACGTGGAGGAACCTTAAATAGGTATTGCTGAGTGAAAGAAGCCAATCTGAAAAGGCTATATGTACTGTATAATTCCAACTGTGTGATACCGTTAGGGAGGAAGAATTTCCTTTCCCTTTGTTTGGGGGACATGAGACAGGTAAACAGAAAATCCAAGTTAATAGCATATGTGTGGGGAATCCACACAGACATGGAAATTCCAAAGAATGTGGCAACATGAGCTAAGGAGATGGTTATGGTCTGAGGATACAGAGGGGAGAAAACCATTAGCAGGAAGGTGAGGAGATGTTTGGAAAACAAAGGTTTCCCTGTTAGTTTCTTGGGTAAAGAGGAATCTGTTAATAGCTCTCTTTCTAGAACAAGCAGGCGGTTGACAGGAAGTAAAGAACTTTACCTGAATCTGCTGGGTTTTGATCGTTGTTGACTCAAAATAATGTTCATGTCCAAGTGACCTATCTTGGGAAGGCCTGCCTTTGGCCCCTGTAATGTTCCAGCAAAGGCAAAACTGTGGAGACAGTAGAATAGAAAGATCGGTGCTTGCTAGGAATTGGGGAAGGGGGAAAGAAGGGATAAGTGGGTGGAGCACAGAAGATTTTTGGGGCAGGGAAACTGTTCTATATGATACTATAGTGATAGATACATATATTGTACATTTGTCCAAACCCATAGAATGGCAAACAGCAAGAATGAATTGTAATGTAAACTATGGACTTTGGGCAATAATGACGTGTCCGTGTAGATTTGTCAGTTGTAACTGGACCACTTGCACGGGGGATGCTGGTGATGGCGGAGGGCGGATGGGAAATCTCTATACCTTCCTCTCAGTTTGGCTGTGAACCTAAAACTGCTCTAAAAATAAAGTGTATTTAAAAAAATAAAAAATAAAAAACCAAACCAGAACTAAGAACACCTGCATTTGGTCTCTTTGCCATTTATACATGTCCGTAAAGGTCACTGCCCTGGTATCACTGGAAGAGAGTACTATTTTGCGTCTTTGAGTAGAACAAGATTATATGAAAGAAAAGGTCTAACTTGTGCTGATTACTCATCTTGGAATTCTTTTAAGGTACAACTTAGATACTAGTGCATATTGTCATTCCTCTTGAGTCTTGTAAGGAAGCTCAAATGAGTGGTAGAGGGTAAAAACGCCAGAGAACAAAACTGAGCAATATTTTCCAAGTGAGCATTGTTTTCTTGTCATTTTTATGTGTTTTAATTTAGCCAGTGTTGGGTGAGTAGTTCAGAAAGAAGGGATTTATTATTTTAAAATGAAGCCACCCTCTTGTTCTTCATTTTCAACTGATTGAGTCACCTTTGTTTTCGAAATGTCTTTTGACTCTTTAAGAACCATTTACCATATTTACTTCTGTAGTTAACTTGCTTCTGTGTTCTTGTTCCCTCCCTTCATGCCCGTCATTCGGAGGAGAAAATCATGAATTCCGCCCCCCCTCCTATGGGCCCCTTTAAAAATTCTACTTCAAACTAGTCATGGGCTGACAGCAGTCTCCTTTAGGATATTAAGAGCAACAGTCAGCTTCACAACCAGGAGGCAGAGTGCTTTCCTTAGGGAACATTTTCTTTTACAGATTGTAATTCATTTATTCCAGGTGTTTAACTGAAAGAGATAAAGGAGCCGTTGGTTGTATTGTCTCTCTCTTTCCCCCCACTTTCCTCTCTCATAAATCTGTAATTGCTTAGAATCAGTGTTATAAACTTTTAAGTCTCTTGCAAAATTCCTTATTTTTCTTATTTCTCCCGCTAGGGATGGCATATACTAGGCAGATACCTCTAATCTCTCATCCCGTATCTGGAGCAGATGTTGGCTGTCAGTCCTGTTCTCTTTGCTGGATGTAGCTTGGAACGAACCCTCAACACTGTACTCCAATAACCTACTAATGAATGACAGTTGGGAATCCCTGCTTTCTGCATAATCCCTGGCCTTTTTGCCAGTTCATGGTTTTACCTGTGACTTATTTGCTGATAACATGTAAATTTCTATCTTTAGCATCATATCCTCTCCAGGGCTCTAGATCCACATGTTCAGTTGCCTCTTAGGGAATCAGAAACACCTCGAATTCAGTATGCCAGAACACATTGTTTCCTTTATCCTCCCCAGTCTCGTCTTCCTGTGGCCACTCTGTTGCAATTAATTGTACAGTCCCCCTACCTGGATGTCTTCTATAACTTCTCCTGTTTTAGGTATCAAATTATGTAGAATATGCCTCCTTCATGTTTCTCACATTCATGGCTTCCTTTCTGTTGCCACTGTTCCTACCACAATTTGATTCTTCATCTTAGATCCCTGGATCAGCCACCTCCAAACCATTCCTCACACCGCTGGAAGATCAGTCAGCCTGCTTTCCTTTCCTCTCTTGATCGGTTTCAAACACAGATGTATGCAGAATAAAGCAAATGCCCCTGAACTTACCTCCAGGATCTTAATTCTAAAAATTACTCTTTCCAGGCTGATCTAATTTGAGTGGAAAGTCTAAAGAGAAAATATTCTCTTTGTTTGCCTTACTCTCGAAAAGATAAGAGGAACCGAGCATGCTTTATATCTAGGTTTTCCAGACTTGAGTAGATAATCTTCTAATTGCTATTTGAATTTAAATTTTCTTGCAACTTCATGCGCTTTTGAGCTGGGGGTGTTTTGAGACTCCTTTTCAAAGTAATTTACCTACAGTAATAATAGTATCTTGAAAATTGTGTAACATAGCACTTTCATTTTAGTAGTATTACATAAATGCTAAAGGATTTTTTGTTTTACATCTAAGTGAGCCTTATTTGAATAGAATCATATGTACACTATTCCTTGCTCGTTTTCTGTAAATTTTTGAAGCAGTTGCAGTCTTGCCAGTTTGTTTGTTTGTTTTTAATATATGCGGGTCTACTGTAGAAGACTTTGAACTTTGATGCATGTTTTAAACTTTCACTAATGTTGGAAAAATAGATTTTAGTTGATATTTTTGCTTTATTTGTAGCTATATTTAATGACCCAAACAAACAAAAAACCCCCATGCAGAAAGACATAGATTAGAAGGAAGAAATTGTGTCGTGATTACTCTTTTAGTAATGCCTGTGATGGTATATCCATAATTTGAGTTTTGGACTGGTGTTTTTGGGCTCCTTGTTTCCTTTCAACCAGGGAACTGTAGTTTCAATCTCATTGAGTGGTAGAACTGTGCTCCTCCTTGTAAAGGGAGGAGTTAAGATACTCCAGTCAGCTAGAAATGAAAAGAGAAATAAATGTATGTGGCCCCTCTAGTTGATAGATCATATTTACTCATGAAAAATGTAGAAATGTGGGACCAAAAGGGTCAGTGTCTAGGGCAGACTTTTCTAAACCCATGCTTCCATTGGAAATGTTTGAGCAAGGTGAACCTTTCATCTACTCTACAGTGTTGATTGAGTGCCTATGATATGCCACACCATATACAATTTTATGCAGTGGGGGAAAAATGGTCGTCAAGAGAGAAAAGGTTTCTGCCCTGAGAGTTTATATTCTTTTGGGGAGAGAAAGACAGACACAAGTAAGCAAAGTAATAAGGTAATTTTAGATACTGATGACTCTTGTGAGTTGCCTGACTGACAGGGTACTGCTTTACCAAGACTGATTAGGGAAGGCCTCTGGGAGGATGTTACACTTGAGCCAAATTGCAGATGATATGAAGGAACCTTGAATGCAGAATTTGGGAATCTTCAAGACTCAGAGCCCATGGGTTTGTGCATCTTGAAGAACATTGTCCTGTTTTGAACAGTGAAGGAAATTAGAGGAGACGGACTCACACTGGAATCGGGCAAAGGCCTCTGACTGGTTTACAGCACGAAGTATGGTTTGCTTTGAATTGTACCGCGGTAGTACGTTGTGTGGGTCCTGATCTCAGGCGCTCGCACAGGCTCTGCGTGTGGGCACTAGCCTGCTGCGTGTGGTCTGAAGAACCTGGCTTCCTTAGGAGGAGAGTGACAGAGTTGGACCACATACCGCCAGACTTTCTCTTGGCTTCTGTACCTTTGAATATATGCAGTTTATTTATTGGCATTAAAAGGAGAATTATTAGATGGCAAAATGCCTTAATCATTTTTTTGTAGTTAAAAATAGGGCAAAATGCAAGATATACTCAATGGTACTCATCATTAAAATAAGATTTATTTAAGAATCTGTTATCTGTTATACTTGTCAAAAACCACACAAGCCTAGACATGTTATACTTGTTTAAAAACCACACAAGTTGATTCATTTTGCTAGATATATTCTTAATAATGAAAGGACATCCTAACAACCTCTCAACAATAATATGAAATAAACTATATGTTATGCCAACTTTTATTATGGTTCCCATGAAACAGTCCTAACTGAAACAACCCATTTAGTCTTCATGATGTAAACTGTGATAGATCTTCTTTCCCTTTCATTCTTAACGTGTCAAGGATGCTGCTGTATTTTTTATTAAAAACAACAAACAAAACGTGAAAACCAAAGCCTATTTAAATTAGACAATTATTCATTTCATGTTATAGAGAAAAGTTTTTTAATGCTGAAAATTTTATAACAGTGTATTGCTTTTTTGTAAGGCTGATAGTTGTGGTTTAGTTTTGGTTTAGATTTAGTTTTGCTCAAAGTATGAATTTGAAAAGCTGTAACCATGAAATGTAGATATAGATATACTTTTATTTTCATCAACTAATGGAATTATACACTTGCAAGTTTTAGTGATTTGTCAAACATTAATATTTATTAAAGACATGTCCTGCAGGCTTCCCTACCACAAAGTGGTAGGGGTGCAGTGCCCCTCATGGTCAGGTGAGTGTAGTAGTAGCTACTTGGGCTCTGAGAGAAATTTCAGAAGAAATGATGGAGCCAGCAGTTCCTAAAATGAGGTTTATGTTCTGTTAGCAAAAGGTCAGCAGATGGCTTTAAAGAGCTTTGGAATAGCTTTATAACCTAATCTGTTTACCGTAAAGATATACATGCTCTTTTTGAAAAGCTAATTGTTTTAAAAGTTGAAAGCAAAACCTTTGGAAAACTCAAAATCTTCCTCAAAGTAATTTTACTTAGGCATTGACCAATTGAGGAATTTTTCTTTTCAGTGATTAAGACTTGAAAATAAATTACAGGGAATGGGAAGGGGTGAGGCAGGAATCAAATCATTGAGCATATGTTTTCCAGAAACTGGAGCTATTGTAAATTTCTACCTAATATGCTTCTGTTCTGTCTTGTGGAGTTGGCAGAAGCTGGACACAGGCATATCTTGTTTTATTGTGCTTTGCAGATACTTTGGTGGTTTCTGCGTTTTTTTTGTTTTTGTTTTTTTAAACAAATTGAAGGTTTGTGGGAGCCAGTCTCTTGGTGCCATTTTCCCAGTAACATTAGCTCACTTTGTGTCTTTGTCACCTTTTGGTTATTCACATAATATTTCGAACATTTTCACTATTATATTTGTTGTGGTGATCTGTGATCAATGATATTTGATGTTACTATTGTGATTGTTTTGGAGCATCACAAACTGTGCCCATAGAAGACAGCGAAATTCACAGAAAAATGTTTTCTGTGTTCTGTTTGACCAGTCATTCCCCTGCATTTCTCTTTCCTTGGGCCTCCCTATTCCCCAAGACACAACAATATTAAAATTAGGCCAGTTATGAATTCTACACTGGTCTCTAAGTGCTCAGATGACAGGAAGACTCAGTTGTCTCTCACTTTAAAGAAATGATGAAGCTTTGTGAGGGAGGTGTGCTAAAATCCAAGATGGGCCTAAAGCTAGGCCTCTTGTGCCAGATGGCCAACTTGTGAAGGCAAAGGAAAAGTTCTTGAAAGAAATTACAAGTGCTATTCAAGTGAGCACGTGAATGATAGGAAAGCCTTATGGTGTATGGAGAAAGTTGTCCTGGTCTGGACAGAAGATCACTCCAGCCACCACATCCCTGAAGCCGAAGCTAATCCAGAGCAAAGCTCTTACCTCCTCAGCTCTGGGCAGGCTGAGTCAGGTGAGGAAGCTGCAGAAGAACCATTTGAAGCTGGCAGAGGTTGGTTCGTGAGGTGTGAGGAAAGAAGCTGTCTCCGTAACATAAAAGTACAAGGTGAAGCAGCAGGTTACCCAGATTCTCTCTAGCTGAGAGAATTCTTGGAGGTGCTGCACAACAGATTTTCAGTGTGGATGAAACAGCCTTATATTGAAGAAGTTGCCATTGCAGGACTTTCAGAGCTAGAGAGGACAAGTCAGTGCCAGGCTTGGAAGCCTGCAAGGACAGGCTGTGACTCTCTTGTTAGGGGCTCAAGCAGCTGGTGGCTTGAAGTTGAAGCCAGTGTTGTTTATCATTTTGAAAATCCTAGGGCTCTTCAGGATTATGCCACATCTACTCTGCCTGTGCTCTATAAATGCAACAACGAAGCCTGGATGATAGCACATATGTATATAGTGTGGTTTATTGAATATCTTAAGCCCACTGTTGAGACCTCCTGCTCAGAAAAAAAAATGCCTTTCAAAATATTGCTGCTCATTGACAACGCTTCCGCTCACCCAAGAGCTCTAATGGAGATGTACAATAAGATTAATGTTTTCATGTCTGCTAATACAATATTTCTCCTGCAGTCCATGGATCAAGGAGTAACTTCAAACTTTCAAGTCTTATTTAAGAAATACATTTTGTAAAGTTAGAGCTGCCATACTTGGTGATTCTTCTGATGGATCTGGGGTGGTAAATTGAAAACCCTCTGGATAGGATTCACTATTCTAGATGCCATTAAGAACATTTGTAATTCATGGGAATATCATGTCAGAATATCAACATTAGGGGTTTGGGAGAAGCTGATTCCAGCCCGCACAGAGGATTTTAAGGGGTTCAAGACTTCATGGAGAAGTGCGTGCAGATGTGGTGGAAACAGCAAGAGAACCAGAACTAGAAGTGGAGCCTGAAGGTGTGACTGGGTTACTGTAATCTCATGATCAGACTTGAACAGATGAGGAGTAGCTTCTGATGGATGAGCACAGAAAGGGTTTTCTTGAGATGGAATGTGCTCCTGGTAAAGATGGTGGGAAGATTGTTGAAATGACAGCAAAGGATTTAGAACATGACATAAACTTAGTTGAGGAAGCAATGGCAGGGTTTGAGAGGATTGGCTTCTGTTTTGAAAGAACTTCTGTGGGTACAGTTTTTTTAAACAGCATCTCATAGTACAGAGAAATAGTTTCTGAAAGGAAGAGTTAATCGATGTGGCACATTTCTCTCTCTCTCTTTTTTTTTTAAAGATTATTTATTTATTTATTTGATAGAGAGATCACAAGTAGGCAGAGAGGCAGGCAGAGAGAGAGGCTGAGCAGAGAGCCTGATGCGGGGCTCGATCCCAGGACCCTGAGATCATGACCTGAGCCGAAGGCAGAGGCTTTAACCCACTGAGCCACCCAGGAGCCCCTCTCTTTTGTTTTGGTATAAGAAATTGCCGCAGCCACCTAACACCACCCTGGATCTGACAGCCACCATCAACACTGAGGCAGGACCCTCTACTAGAAAGATTATGACTTACAGAAAGCTCAGAGCATAGCCACCAGTATTTTTTAGTAGTAAAGTATTTTTAAATTAAGTTTGTACATTTTTTAGACATAATACCATTGCGTACTTAATAGACTATGGTATAATGTAAATAACGTAACTTTTGTGTGCAGTGTGAAACCAAAAAATTTGACTTGTTTTGCGGTATTTGCTTAGTTATGGTAGTTGGACCTGAACTTGCACTATCTCTGCAGTGTGCCTGTAGTCAGTCCCACTCATCCTATGCCCAGTGTTTCAGCAGTGTGGCCTAAAAGGATATTTTAGGAGAAAGTCTAATGAAAGAGCAGGTGTAATAACTTCAGCCTGAAAGCCCAAGGGAATTATTACATAATTTTAATTAGGGGAATGGTTAACTTTCATTTTGAAAATTTCACTCTGGCCTTGGTGAGGAGAATAATTGAGGGAAGAGGCAAGAGTGGAGGCCGAAACAGCAGTTGAGTGGAGATATATTAATAGTTTAAGAAAAAGGAAATAAAGCTCAGATTAAGATAAGGTTGAGTTGGGGCACTTGGGTGGCTCAGTCAGTTGAGTGCCCATCTTGGTTTCAGCTCAGGTCATGATCTCAAGAGTTGTGAGATGGAGCCCCTACTGGGCTCTGTGCTCAGTGGGGAGTCTGCTTCCCCCTCCCTCTGCCCCTTCCCCCCCTTTGCACGAGCGCTCCCTCTCTCTCTCCCCCTCTCTCTCAAATAAATAATTATTTTTTAAAAAGATAGAATTGAGTTGAGAAGTATTTTCTGTATGGAATGAACAGACATTTAGAAATACATTACTGTTACTGAGGTGTTTTTGTTTGTTTGCTTTCATTTAGAAAAAGTGTGATTAGAAAGCATACTATATAGATTGACAGAAGTTGCTGAAAAAGCCCATTCTGTCTGCTCCATCTGTTTTCAGAAAATTGACTTTTGAAATATCTTAATAAATTTTCTTTTTAGAGTATAACTTTGCTTCTGAGCCATGACATCTCTTAAATGACATTTTGTTAAGGGATTTGACATTAGCAGATATACGGTGTATTAAAGTATTAAAATGTTTTGTTTATAAAACCTCGATAGCATTTTATATGTCATGAAGTACTAGACTGAACTTTTCTTAGAGATACTGGGAGTCTTTTGGCTGTGCTAAATGCCACAGAGTATTTGTCTCACTTCTTAAAAAATTAGTTAACTTTTGCCCCAAAGTGGGACTGTCTTTCCATTATTATTAATTAGACATGATTTAATTAAAATGACTTAATATATGGCATTTTGGTCAACATTTTTTTCCACAAATATATATTAGACATATTATAAGTGATAATTTTATTTTACTTCATAATACTGAAAATTAGGTGTTATGAATTAAATCTTTTTGTTTTCAGAACAATTTAATGTATAAAATAATTATAAAGGATACCCCATATAAAACCAACGGATGTCATTCAGTTTGTTGTTTGCCTTAAGAAAGGTTCTCTTTTGTGAGTTGTCAGGTAATTTTGTAGATTTCAAGAACTATTTTGACATAATTGAATCCAGAATAAATCTTTTATTTTTGTTTTGGTGTTTTATTAAGGTTACTTCAAGCTGTCTGATTACTTTGGATGAATATTTTTAATTTTGGGGGGACTAAATTGTTACAGCATAAGAGGGCTTTATCTTAAGTACAGAGAGAAAAGTAAGAGATACATAGAGATACCATTAATATTATTGCAATAAAGTATATCAGAGGCTCACATTTTCATGATGCACTGTCAGCCTGAGCTATACAATATTTAAGAATAAGGCTTTGAATCTTACATTCTCTTTTCTAGATCGGTTTGGGGTCATATGTCAGTATTAAATACTTTGAGTTGCTTTTGTATATTTAAAAGATATTTTTGTTTTCCTAAAGTAATGTCAAAATGAAGGAATGCATGGGTGTGTGTGTGTGTGTGTGTGTCTATAACCAGTTCTGCATATAACCAATTTCACAGTGGCTTAGCTATAAATGAAAGTCTCTCTCCCCAGTTTCTTCATCATCCCAGAATTCAGTGCTACATGGTTGGTTGGTGTAAATATAGGAGTTTTTCCATTTTTTATTTACAAAGATAATACTTTTATCACTAGAGGTTTTCCTCATGAACTCATGAAAAGTTATTTTCAGGATGTCCTCCTCTTATTCTTTGTTTTACCTCCTTTTTCTTTACTTCTAAACTCAGTGGCATACCCTGCAAAACTTAGGGCCATGTAGTTAGCTTTACTCATATAACGTATCTGCTTTTTGTACAGTTCTTTAATTTAAAAAGGAAAAAAAAATGTACTTACATTTTAAGTACTCCCTTTCTTTCTGCTCCCCTGTCCCCATTTTACATTTAATGTTCAGATATGTTCAGTATTTGGTCTTTGCTGTTTTTACTAACTCAATTCTCCTCCTTTAGTTAACAGCCAGGTCCCTGCCTGCTGTGCAGTCCGATGAGAGACTTCAGCCTCTACTTAACCACCTCAGGTAATATGAAGGCACACGTACCCTTGTTATGCTTACGATTTTTAAGTGCATTAAAGTGGGTAAAGTATATTAAAGTGATTAAAGCCCCTTCAGTTACTAAAAACTTAACAGTTTTTTCCTTGCTTTAATTCTGTGTTGTAAGCTGAAGTTCTTAATATACTTGCTGCCCTTGACTTTAGGGTACTGTTGGAGGCTTTTTTAATTCAATGAAAGTGTGTAGGGCTGCCTGGGTGGCTCAGTGGGTTAGGGCCTCTGCCTTCGGCTTGGGTCATGATCTCAGGGTCCTGGGATCGAGCCCCGCGTCAGGCTCTCTGCTCGGTGGGGGGCCTGCTTCCCCCTCTCTCTCTGCCTGCCTCTCTGCCTACTTGTGATCTCTCTGTCAAATAAATGAATAAAAAAAAATCTTTAAAAAAAAAAGTGTGTAAAGCTAGTTGGTAAATTTACATTAAAATGAACAGAGATGATTAGAGAAAGATCTCAAAGGAAGGAGCTATCTATTTAAATGGAGAGCATACCTTTGGGACCCCTTACTGTTATTGGGGGCAGATGAAATGGGTGGGATTTGTTTTCTAATTGAAAAAAATAATACATTCTCATTATTTAAAAAAAACTTTAAAAGTACAGAAAAGGGAGGGAAAGGAAAAAAACCCCATCATTACTACTCAGAAGTAGTATTTCTTTCTTCTGTGCTGTTTTTAAAACCTAGTGTTGAAATTACACTCCTATAAAAGTTGCTGGTTTTTTTCATTTTAAAATGAACATTGTAAGACTTTTTTTTCTGTTATTAGCATCTCTTCAAAAACATTATTTTTAGTAACTGTGTGGTATTTTCTCATTTGGTTGAATTGTAGTGTATTCATTTCCTTTTGGGGGCATTTACACCATTTCCAGTTCTTTTCACTAGTATGAAAAATGTCACATGTTAATCTTTATCTGTATTTTTGATCATTTTCTTGGCATAGGTTTTCAGAAGTGCAATTACTTTGTCAAAGCAAATGAACCTTTTAAAAGATTTAAGTATATGTATTTCTTTTTCAAAAACCTTATTCTACTTATATTTTAGATTATATAAGATTGCCCACAAGATTGTTACTGTACCCTGAACAAGATATAGGACAGCTAAATGGTTGCTAATTTAATAGTTAATTATGGAGATACCATTGTGATCAAGTATATTTCATTGATTATTATTAAGAATGATTTTAAAACATCCATTTTCATTTTGGAGTGGGGTTAACCATTTGTATATTCATTTATTGATAGCATCTCCTGATTTCATTTGATATTACATACTTTAGATGTAAAGGATAGTAATTCTGAGTTGTATTTGTTGTTACATTTTTTTTTTCTGAAAGTTTTTGATTAGGTTACATTATCCAATGTACCTTCCTTTTCAGGTTTTATGTAGGCAAACACCAGTAGTGTTTTCCTTTGTGGATTCTTTTTATTCTGTTATTTTTTTGAATAGGTCATATAGAGGGACAACATTTTTATTAAATTTTATAGTATGTCACTGTGCTCTTTAAGATTCTGTTGAGTTCCCAAATTGACAGCACATACTTCCCTTCCATTGGGCAGAGACAAACCATGTCATGAATTATAAAGTTAGTTTGAGGGCCAATTTCCTGTTGCTTGCACTGGTTACCAAAATTGCTAGTTCTTTTTGATTAACCTATTTTGAGAAGGTTCTGTTCTTGAATTTAATGCCAATAAGCTATCGATTAGTAGCTTAGCCCTCTTCTGTTCTAAATCACCTTTTTGTATCTGACCACTTCAACCCCGCCTCCTTTCCTTCCTCCTTTCTTCCTTTCTTTCTGAATCCAGTCAGCACCCCTGAATCACCCTGATTTCTTCCATCCTGATCTCGGTGTGTCTCTTCACAGCCTGCTTCTCTTTCAAGGTTTGATTCCTATTTCCTTTTGGCTTCTTCTAGCGGACAAAGGCAGAATGTTCAAATCAAAAGTAAAGCTGAAGAAGTAAAAGAAAAAATTAAATACTTTTAGTAAATCCAAGTAGTACTTATTGGTGAATTAAACTCTTGTCATGTTTGACACATTTATGTTATGTATAAATGTATAGGTTAATGTCTTTGGGATTTACCTTTGCACAGAGCTCAGTTAGACAAAATTCATTGAGAATGGAAAGAGACTAGGATCCTATCACTGTATCAAACAGTACAGAGTATGTCTTTACAAGATTTCTTTCTCAACTTTTTTTTTTTTTTAAAGATTTTATTTATTTATTTGACAAGAGAGAAGGAGAGAGAGCACAAGCAGGAGGAGAAGCAGGAGAAGCAGTCTCCTCGCGGAGCAGGGAGCCTGATGCAGGGCTCCAGAGTAGGACCCTGGGATCATGACCTGAGCCAAAGGCAGACACTTAACTGACAGAGCCACCCAGGCGTCCCTCAGTTTTTATTTGTTTGAAATCTCAGTTGCTTATTTGTCAGGATTAGAATAGTGATAATAATCTTTTTCCTCCTCCCTTCTCTCTTTCCTGTCTCTTTTCTGCCTCTTACCCTCCTTATAGTAACTTTTTCTTCCCAGACAGACATTTCTTAACCTCTGAATAATTGTTTTGTTGTTAAGGATGGTCCAGACCGACATTTCATTGGCTCGAGTAGCATAAATGCTGTATGTGGTTTTTAAGCTTCCTAGAGCACTGTCACTGAGTTATGTTTAAGTCACTTCCCAGCCTCCCCTCTCCTGCTGCTTTTGTCTCTTGAGTATCTCTCATACTATTGTAACTTCTTATGTGGTCTCCTTGTTGCCTTCTTTGCACTCTCTAAAATATTTCACATTATTGCCAGAGTGATTATATTATTCCTTGGCTTAAAATCATTCTCTGTCTTCCCAGTTTCATTCCAGATGAAGTCTGGACTTCTTAGCCTGGCATATGAAGTCCTTCTGGAAGGTGTTGCTCTGTTTATTTGGACTCTTCTTTTAGTACTGGTCCCCTAAGTTCTAGTGCAACCACATGCCTTGAAGTTCTTCTAATATAACTTGCTGTTGTTGATCTCTGTGCCCTTGAAAATATTTTTTCTTCTGCCTGGAATATTCTCCCCTTCCTTCGTTTCTGTAACTTACCTAACTTTTGCTTATCCCTTAACACTTAGCCCATGTTATCTCATCTGGTAGGTTTTCCCTGTTGAGTTTGCAGTGGGCCCACTTCCCCTGAGTCTGAATCCGATGTTTTTATATGTGTTTCCACAATAGCCCCATGGCTACTTGTGTAGTACAGAACACATAATATGGTCATCCTTTGTTTATTTTCTGATGACTCCATTATAGTATGGGCTACTTATGAACTTGTAAAGTGACTTTCATATTTGTATTTCCAGTGCCGGGACAGTATCTGGCACATGATAGGTACTCATTATGTGTTTTGTCAAATGAATGAATGCATGTTACAACAGTGATGTTTTTTTCTGCATGATGTTTTCGTAATTTATAAGTCATATTGCGACAATTTTTTTTGTGTATTACCTGATTCAGAAGATATAAGCCTAAATAGCTGAATTTTACCTCTACTTAATGCTTAATTCTGTGCAAAATGATGGGTTCTCCTTCCTCCACCTCAGTATGGTAATTGTCAGCTAGAATTTAGATTAACTACTGACACATCTCTTCAAGTCCTTGAAACTTACACAAACTGTACATTCGTTTAGGGCTTTCATTCTCTGTGGAGTTCACTCAGGACTGGTTGCTAGGCAACTAGGGCTAGATGCTACATGTAATATGCACCAACTGATGTTGCTTTTTTATTATTATTAAATGAAATGGCTTCTCATTTTATTACCATGTCAGAGACATCTGTATGGAGAGTGGCAGTTGATGTGCATAGTTTTGACACTTTGTGTTGTACAGAGTAACCTTGTGATATGCATTTCCAGCATATCGAATTGTCTTTTTTGGGTGTATAAATGTAATGTTTTTTTTTTTTTTTTTTTTACCTTCCTTTTGCTTAGGTCAAAATAGGAAAGAATACTATTTGATTTGGAAAGTTCTAGTGATAATCTTGTTATGAGAAAGTAATCATCATTGGTTTGCATGACCTGTATGGTTTAGATGTTATCTAGAGGAGATAGACATTAGGCAGTTGAGATTGAGATCATTATTAGTTCTAATTTTGTTTAGTGCCTCTAATGATCAAAGAGGAATGATGAATAGCATTTTAATTAAGTTTGTCAATAAGACTGATTTGGGAGATGATACAAATACCTGTAAAAATTAAAGTAGCAATACAAAGAAATTCTCAAATCATTTTTACAGGACTTTGACAGTCAAAAGAGAATTAGTGTAACACTCTGTCATCCTACTAAGCTAGGATATTGCTTAACAATATATAATATTCTGAGGATGTAGAAGTGATGTGTCCATTTTGTCTTAGTTGAACCTAGTTCTCTAGTTAAAATTTAAAGCAGGCACAGAGAAACACTTTGCTTCAATGTCTTAATGGAAATACAGGCTTATTTTTTTTCATTTGTAGTGTCCATCCATTCATCAGTAACTGAGTGCCAATTATGTGCTTGGAATAAAAAAATAAGATGCAGTTTCTCTTCTCAAGGAATTTATAGTTTTGACTTCATTTGAGAGATAGGCACTTAAACACGGTAGAAAATTTGTAAACCTTTCTAATAGAATTAAACACAAAATACGTGATTTTACTATTTGAACTATTTTACTGTTTGAATTCTCATGGAATTATTTCCTTAAACAATGGGGTCATGACTTAGTTGTTTTGGATTCCATACTCCTAGCACAGTATAGTGGCTCCTAGGGGGTACTCCCATTGGACTGAACTTTACTCTCACTTGGGGGATGATGTTGTCACTAACAAAGGAGTATAAAGGAAGATTAGGGAATGAATGTGGTTGGTGAGATTCCAGGTTCAGTAGTTTCAGACATTTTGAACTTGTGGTGCCTGTGGAACATATGGGAGGAATGTTTAGTAAGTAGCTGAATACAGACCCCAGTGTAAGAGTGAGGTTTATACCAGAGAGAGAGATTTGCTAATCATCATTCTTTAGGCAGTGGTTAAAAGCAGGACAATGGTCGATATCACTCAAGGGGAGAGTATAGAGTGACAAGGGGACATGGCCCTGAATAAAACTCATACATAGAACATCAGTGTTTAAGTAACTTGTGATGGGCTGCAATGAAGATAGGAGATGAATTAAAAGAGAAACCAGTAAAAAGCGGGGAGGAATCTTGAATGAAACAGGAACATAAGAAAGGATAGTGGGATCAAAGATGCTAAGGGAAGGATTTCAAACAGGAATGGTAAACACCATCAAATGCCACAGAAAAGTGAGGATAGAACTACATAATGTCAGTTAGGTTAGGCATGTGGGAGCCAATGGTGGCTTAACCACAACATTGTAATGGTATGATGAAAAATTAAGAAATGAGAAATTAAGCTGTGGAAATACAGGGAGTGTAGGCTACTCTTGGCAGAGCAAGGAAAGAAAGAGGATTATATCTGTGAGTTTCATAGTTGAAGAAATTGTGTTTTTTCTTTAAGATTGGGGAGGTGAACATATACAGGTTAAGGGAAAAATGAGGTCAGTGGAACTAAGAGAAAATAATTGAAGGGGCAGGTTTTTAGAAGAGGTAGGAGGAGATGGGACCAAGAAATCACACTGATTACAGTATACTTTCCAACCTGGCTTTTTATAGTTCTTACTCAGACCATCCCATCCCAAGAGACCATCTCATGATAGATGGTCCTTTATTATTATTATCCCTATTTTTTTCAAGATTTTATTTTTAAGCAATCTCTGTGCCCAGTATGGGGGTTGAGTTCATAACCCTGAGGTCAAGAGTCACATGCTCCACCGACTGAGCTAGCCATGTGCCCCTTATTATCCCTATTTTAAAGTTCGGAGATGGAGCCTCAAGAGGTTCATGGTAAGAAAACCTGATTTTTCAGGTTTTTCCTTTTTCAGGGTCTGTATTTCTGTTCCCTCAGAAGAAATGAATGAGTTATTTTGTAAGACTTTACTATTTTTCTCAAAAGTGATACTAAGAACTTCTCTATTGGAAGAACTGAACTTGCTTACTTACGGGGAAAAGAAGTTAAATTTCCAAATGTCAAAGAGGATTTGTGTAAATCATCATTTCTCCTTTCCTCAAAGCACCTATCATTAGATGTGTCATCTAATGGGTCACATCTCACTTTGACTTTAGTGTCGTCCTCATCCATCACAGCATTTTCTAGGGTGAGTTGTATAGTGCATTTATTTTTTAATTTGGAGAGATACAAAGATCTTGGGCTATGTTCCTGTGAATGTAGAAGTTTATTATACTGGCTTTTAAAATGATTTATTAACTATCTAGATGAACTTCTGGGTTCTGACTCTATCTCAACCTCCTACTTCTTCGCCATCTTGCTCCTTCTCCCCTAGAAGTTTATTATAAATAAATATCTTTGTTACCCTAATTTTAGTACCTGTGGGATAATATTTATACAATGGTATTAGACTATCAAGGGCATTTGTTAAAGATAGATTATTTTTATTATGTCACTTAAAAATTAGTAAGTATAAACAGGTGAGAATAGAGAGGAAAACTTGCAGCTCATATAACTGTAGTTGTGTGATCAAAATTTTTTTTCCTTAAAAATAACGCCTTTCGGGGCTCCTGGGTGGCTCAGTGGGTTAAAGCCTCTGCCTTCAGCTCAGGTCCTGATCTCAGGGTCCTGGGATCAAGCCCCACATAGGGCTCTCTGCTCAGCAGGGAGCCTACTTCCCCTTCACTCTCTGCCTGCCTCTCTGCCTACTTGTGATCTCTCTCTTTCTGTCAAATAAATAAATAAAATCTTAAAAAAAAAATAATGCCTTTCCCCACAGTGTATTTATCCTTCAACCCTCCTCCTCAAGACGTGAAATGAATGGGGCCAGAATATAATAGATCACTTTATTATTTTCTTAAAGATTTTATTTGTTTATTTGACAGAGACAGAGACAGCAAGAGAGGGAATACAAGCAGGGAGAGTGTGAGAGGGAGAAGCAGGTTTCCTGCTGAGCAGGGAGCCTGATGCAGGGTTCGATCCCAGGACTCTGGGATCATGACCTGAGCTGAAGGCAGATGCTTAACAACTGAGCCACCCAGGCGCCGCAAAGATCACTTTAATAGTTGCTCTTATTTAATGTTTTACCCTCAGTTAAAAAATACTAATTTTAAAAACATATTTATTATGCTTTCTCCTAATTTTGTAAGCATGTTTCAACCCAGCAATGAAATAGAAATCAAAGGTAAAATAAGCTAGCAAAGCAAAGCATTGCCTTTAGTAAATACTTGGACTACATCACATGGATTAACTGGTAAATGCATCCTGAATTTATAAACAGATGTTTCTTATTAACCTTTATTTTAAAATCATTTAAAATAATGAAAGCATCTTCCTTCATTTGGTATTATTACAGACTCCTTTGGTAAATTTGTTTCCTAATGCAGTACATTTGTTTAATATGTACCTGTTTCTATTTACTTCTCTAAAGTTCTTGCTGCCACAGATTTTATATCAAATGTAATCTCTGTATCTAATCTTTCCCAATATCTATAGTGGTGCAGCTCTGTGTTTCTTTTTGAATTAGTTCTCATTTTGGAGTCAGAAAATTGTGTGGGCATCCATGCGCTAGAAAAAGGTTTAGTGCATAGGGACTTCCACCAATTGAGGGCTGAAATGAAAGCCTCATTAATATGGTCCGCTTGCTTTAGTTTTTTGTCAGCTCTTCCTCATTACCTGTTCCAGCCTCTAGCAGTACTTTGAACTATTTATTTCCTTTCCTACATGCAGCAACACAAGCTTTTATAGCTCAGTGAAGGTGTCCTAGGTGCCTTGTAAGATACTAATAAATTAGGAAGTATTTTATTTCCCATTATTTATTGTTTTTGAGTTATTCTTTTCCACCTCTTTGTGGAGAATGTTCATGCCTTCTTAGAAATCCACTCTGTATGGGAGGAGTTCATGCCTTCTTAGAAATGTACTTCTTAGAAATGTACAAAAAGCATTTGTTAAAATCAGCCTGTTGTGTTAAGGGCACTATGAAGGATACTCTGATTATGTACTAAGGAACTAGCAGATATGGTCCGTTAAAAAGTTTATATTCTGACAAGGGAAGAAGACCATTTTATAGGCACACATCTCCCTACACACACACACACACACACACACACACACACACACACACACACACACACACACACACACACACACACGCCTCCACCCAAAGCTGTACTGAAATAATTGCCGCAGCTTAACCAAGGAGAGTAAATCGAGATGGGAAATCGTATTCGTGAGGGATGGAATCTGTATGTGGATCACGTTACAAATTGAAGGCCATTTAAATGGTTTCTGATAAAACCTATAGGTACACTAAAATTTGGCAAAATAGAAGAAATGAACCCTGCCTTACTAATAAAAGCACTGCTAAGCTTTTGTTGTAATCTTTCTAATTTTGTGTAATTATAAGTGGTTAAACATTAAAAAAAATTTTTCTCTTACTATGTCATAATTAAGTATAACATTTATTTCCATGGGCCTGATTTCTAGTGGCTCTATAATGCTCTATTTAAGATTTGTCTATTTTTACTCAACCATTCCCATTTTATTGGGTACTTGTGGGTGTCTGTTTGTTTTTTGGTTGTATAAAGCTGTGAAGAAAAACTGAAGAATGTTAGCAGTTTCTGTGTGGCCAGATGAAGTAAACTGGGAGAAGAAATGTCATATTGACTTCACGATGAAGGGAATTTAACATAGATGTTTTCTAGCAGATGGTGATAAGAACAAAGAGCAGCAGCAAACTAGGGGTGTATAGTTTTGAAGAACAAGAGAGTTCATTTTTCTAAGGGTGTCCTGTTGCCCAGGTGAGAAAGTGGCAGAGTTCTTAACAAGTGGAACCAGTGACTTGAAAAAGACAGAATTGAAGAAGCTGAATTTTAAGATTTTATTAATGCATCTTACTTAGAATCTTCTCTTGTAGCCATATCAAATTACCACAAATTTAGTAGATTAAAACAACACTTATTTTTTTATCATATAATTCTATAGGTTAGAAATCTGACATGGGTCTCATTGAGATGAAATCAAGATGTCAGCAGAGCTGTGGTCCTTACTGGAGATTCTGAGGAAGAATTTGCTTCCAAGCTTATTCATAGTGTTTAATTGAGTTCCTTAATAGAGCGGTGGGACTGAGGTCCTCGTTTCCTTGCTGGCTGTCAGTCAGGGTCCTGTGGCTGCCCACAATTCCCTAGGCTTTCCAGAAGCCCCCTGGAGGTCTCTTTCCGGTCCTTGCATCTGGTTTCCATCACAGAGCCAGCATCCACACATCAAGTTCTTCTTAGGGTTCAGACCTCTCTCACTTCTGTTGCTGCTGCATCTTTCTGCTTCCATCATGAGAAAAGCCAAACCTCATGTGATTAGATTGGCCCACATAGATATCCAGGATGGTCTCCCCAATTTCAGGACTTTAACCTTAAGTATATATGCATAGTCTCTTTTGGCATGTAATCTAACATATTCATAGGTTCCAGGGATTAGAGGGCATTGATCTCCCTATTCCAGTGAGGGGGTTCTTTTGGGGAGGTTGAAAACAGCTTTTCTATCACTTTTCATTGGTTTTGTAGGTAAAACACCACTCTTAATTTATATAGAATACTAAATTTTCCTGGGGATTTTTAGATAGGTTAATTCACTTTGCTAGCTCAGCATGTTTAAGTGGAAAAAAAAAGGGTTAACAAATGATTTACAGAAACATAAATATATGTAAAATAAAAATATATTTACAGAAGCACAAATTAGTTACTGGTTTTCTTTTTAATGATATAGAAGGAAAATAGGAAAATCTTTCTTGTCTCTCTGGCCAGCCGGCTTTGTAACCTTGGCAAGCAAATATGTCCCCTTTGGGGAACTTTGTAATGAGATATTGTGCATAGTGGCTGTGACTCATGGAGGTACTTTGGTTGTGAGAGCTGTTTGGTCAATACATGATCATAAACTTTTTAGCATTCTAGGAGTTTTTTTTTTTTAAGAGTTTGTTTTATTATCATTTATCTGATATATTTTCAAGGAACTTCTACTCGGTGCAAGACATAGTGCTAGGTTCTAAGGTTGCATATTCTGTTCTTACAGGGCTTAACATTGATCAGCAAACAGTTGAAGAATTTTAACTAAAGTAATTACAATAAATGATAATAATTGTAGAGGAATGGAATCTGTGGGGGTATATAATGTCACGGAAATAAGCCTCGTGGAGTATTCTTGCAGCCTATCTATAACTAGAGGTTTTAGGTTTTAGGTTTCTGTTAGCCATCTGACTCCATAGTTTATGAGGGATTTCTGGAGTGTGGATGCTGGTAGTCTTCCTGGAAAGCAAAATGTATGATACTTAATGCTTTTCAAATAGTTTTATTACCTACATTTATCAAATTTCCTAGTCTTCACTTAGTGTGTTTCTTTAAAACATTGATTGTCCTCCAATTAAGTAATAAAGAAAATTAGTTATTTTACACTGTGTTGGGCATAGCAAAATATAAAATGCAAAAATACAAAATGATGATGATGCTATGTGAAATAACTTTCTTAAAAAGACTGAGAAAGCACTGTGGTAGTAACCGTACTATTTTAGTCGCTAAAAAGTAAGTTGTTTAGTGCTGTGTTTTCTGTAATGATGGAAGTGTTCTGTTCCTGTGCTGGTCCATCCTGTTTTATTTACAAAACCAAATTAGATAAACTGGGGTGAGGAAAGACAGACTGCTGAGACTCACCAGAGGTTTAATGCCCTCTCAGTTTTGTTTTTTTTTTTAAGATTTTATTTATTTATTTGACAGAGGGAGAGATGACAAGTAGGCAGAGAGGCAGGCAGAGAGAGAGGGAAGCAGGCTCCCCGCTGAGCAGAGAGCCCGACGTGGGCTCGATCCCAGGACCCTGAGATCATGACCTGAGCCGAAGGCAGAGGCTTTAACCCTCTGAGCCATCCAGGCGCCACTAATGTCCTCTCAGTTTTTTATAACCACTATTTGGAAAGTAGTTCTATAGAAGATAATACAAAGTGAAGCCATCAAGAGAAACGAAATCTTGCCATTTGCAACGACGTGGATGGAACTAGAGGGTATTATGCTAAGCGAAATAAGTCAGTCAGAGAAAGACAATTATCACATGATCGCTCTGATATGAAGAATTTGAGAGGCAGGGCAGGGGGTTATGGGGGGGTGGGGAAGAGAAATGAAACAAGATGGGATGGGGAAGGAGACA
>CM052802.1:85078563-85124945 GCA_028533885.1 Nasua narica | reverse complement strand
TTTTTCCATCACTTACAACAATGGCTGGCAAAATAAGACCTCAGTAAACACTTGAATGAATAAATGAATGGGAGAAAACACTTTCCTGTTTTAAAATTTTACTTCTCATTTAGTTTTTAAAAGCTCTTGTTATAAGGAACTTACTGGCTTTTTTCAGTGATTCATGAATTGAGCAGCATCCAATCTAACAGAAACGAGCTTCAGGGAGCTGTACGAAATGAAAGACCTGGATAGGCAAAAGGGAGTAGGAATAAAGAAATTATATTAGATAAAACAAGGCTTGATTATTGCAAGGTCACTTTCCTATAGGCATGGCAAGTGTCTGTCAGCTGGATTACCTAACTAGTGCTGATTAGGTGATTCCTGATTAAGATTTAAGATTCCATTTCTGGGAGAGCGGAAAAGTGTATTTAAGTCTTAGTTTTGTGTTGTGGGGTAGTGTAAGTGACTCAGTTCTGGGGTCTGTTGTCTTATTTTTCACGCTACTAAATGTTGAGACTGAATGAGGTCGTAGTTGAGACAAAAAAGCTGGTGTATTTCTCTCATTTCCAAGGAAAAATTCTGGTAAAGACTCTACCTTTGCAGGAATTCAGTGCTGGTTTTGTCTTTTGGGGGTTTGGGACTCTCATGAAATCAGGAACTAATCATGGAGGACTGAGAGTACTTTTTGTTCCTCAAGGTGACCTCAGAAGAGAAACCCCCTTTTTTCTTCCCCAATAAATTCAGATTTTGAAAATGTGTATTTAAAAAAGAAACAAGGGGTACCTGGGTGGCTTAGTGGGTTAAGCGTCTGCCTTCGGCTCAGGTCATGATCTCAGGGTCCTGGGGTCAAGCCCTGCATGGGGCTCTCTGCTCAGCAGGGAGCCTGCTTCCCCCTTTCTCTCTGCCTTCCTCTCTGCCTGCTTGTAATCTGTCTCTCTCTATCAAATAAATAAAATCTTAAAAAAAATTAAAAAAGAAACAAAATAAAACCAAAACTATTATGTACCTTGATATTTTTATCTACAGAAGGAAAGCTTTAAACATTATGAAATATGAACCAGTAAAATGGCTATTCAAAATCAAAGAAGTATATAGGGAAAACATGTGACTTCTGAACTGTAACTTTCAGTTTAGGTCTTCATCAGCTGTCCCCTTCATCTCATCTTTCTCCAGTTCCCTCCAGAACCCCCCAAACCTTGTGTCCCTGGTTCTCTACTGTTATTAGGAAACAGATGTGAGGGGTAATCCTAATGCCATAAACTTGTGATAGCCAATCTCAGAAGCGTTCTACACTCTGTAAATTATTTGTGAGGGAATGAGAAGCCATCCACCAATTTAATGTATAAATTCTGTTCAGTGTTGGAACTTTATTCCATGGTCCCCCTCATCCCTCAATTTTTCATTACCACTCTGTCAGGCAACATTTCCTCACTGAAATCATTTGACTCTTCTAGGTCAACACCAAATCAGAACAGCTGCTCTTTAGTGGGTCATTGTACTACCAGAATATACACTAAGAACATAGAGGAATATGGAAAATTTACTTACAAAAATGGAGATATTGTTGGGGGCCTTAAATGTGTATATTGAGGGGCACCTGGGTGGCTCAGTCGGTTAAGCATCTGACTCTTGATTTTGGCTCAGGTCATGTCAGGCTCTGTGCTCAGTGTGGAGTCTGCTTGAGATTTCTCTCTCTCCCTCTTTCCCTCTCCCTCACACCCCACTAAAAAATGTGTGTATTGAAAATACCTATGTAGGGCTATAGTTTGTATTTTATAAGGCTGTATGTGTTTTACTTTTTAAATCAATTTTATTGAGGTATAATTTATATACAGTGAAATGCACTCATTTTAAGGGTATACTCTTTAGGATATAATGACTTGACTTTTGTAAGGTAGAGCCATTTTTGATGGAGAAATGAGATGCAGCGTTTAGCTGTCTTGCAGTTCATTGGCTTATTGCAGCTTAGAAATTGGAATAAATAGGAAAACATGGAAAGACGAAGCCAACCTAAATTAAAGTGGAAGTTGTGCTGTGTATAGCCCTAACCCAGTATAGGAACCTGTATGATCCTGATTTTTATTGGATTTGTGAGTCTCGTGGAATCATACAGATTCTCTCAGTTGAAGAGAAGTGTAGATCATTACACTGTGTATTGTCTGGTGGTAGTTTTTTGGGGGTTTTAAAATGTAAAATTGAGTAAGCTTCATGCTTGTGGGAAAATAATTTACATTCAATTTGTACAGAATTTTATTGATTGTGTTCTCATTTGGAATAACTGCAGGGAAAATCACCTGGGCTAATACCAGTTGGATACCATTTACTAGGGATTTAGCTTGTAAAAACAAACTCATTTCAGTTTTGGTGGTGACAGCTGTTGAGTGAATTTTCCTGTGATATCCTTCACAGCAGGAAATGATATATTGTAACTTCATCTTCCTTGATATCTTACCCACCCAGCAAATCCAAACTACAGGGACTATGCTTTCTAAATGTCTGAATAGCCTAGCTTATGTGGGCAGACTGGTTTTTTTCAACATCCAAAATGGGTAAAATTGTGATTACACAAGTGGATATATGGGTGATACACAAAACCTTTGTTTCCTCTTTTCTGAAATTGTTTTTTCATTTGTGCCATGATTACACCTGGTTTTATGTGAAAAGGTTATATTGGAACTTGGTATACTTTTATACAATGATGTAGGAGATTATAGTGCGTTTTGAAAGATGTATTAGCTTACTTCTTAATGGTTCAAATAAATATATTTCCTTGATGCAGAGATCAGTTTTGATTCCTTGTGATGCATTCTTCACTGCTTTTATTTTATACCAGTTTTTAAGATATGATAAACTATAGGCTGCCAGACAGAAGGAAGTAAATAGTGTTAACCTCTTTAGGTTCAAGAGTACTGGGAAATGCTTGACAAAGAAAGGAAATATATTTTATATGCTGTTGTTTTATGACCCTCAGAATCTATCTGTTGCTGGGCAAGGAGGGCAGAGAGACATTCCCTGAGGATAGGAGAGGAATTCTCTCCAGTCTGGCCCAGGGTTTTGCTGTCATCTGTATTCATATCCCACCTATCATGCATGGCTTCTTACAAATGAGAGAAGAATGGACAGTTATATAGGTGTCAAAGTGGGCGGCAGCCCCCAAAACTCCCAGATAGAAATGTATCACAGCTCCCCCCCCCAAAGAAATATGTCTGGTTACCTCCAAATTAGGATTCAAGATTGCATTCTGAATACTATAGGTGGCAAGCTGTGACTAAAGTTTAAAAACCTGATTCCTAAATGAAATTTGAAAACAAGCATATTTGCAGTAAACTTGAGGCACTTCCCTTAGTGGACCCACTTGCAGTTATGTTCTGCTTATGACTAGCGGAGACCAATCTTAACTTGAAGTCAGGGTAAGTCAGTTGGTTATCATACAGGTGTGCCTAGGCCCCAAGAGGATTATTTGATTGCCACATGTTGTTATGCCCTCCTCCTACTGTGTAACAGTGCTGTCCAGTAAAAACATGAGGGACACATGAACCAAATGTAAGCTTCATATGTAATCTTATGTATGTATGTGTGTACTTATTTATTTATTAGAGAGGGGGAGAGAGGGAGAGAGAGAATCTTAAGCAGGCTCTATGCCCAGTGTGAAGACTGACATAGGGCTTGATCTCCCAACTCTGAGATCAGGACCTGAGCTGAAATGAAGAGTTAGATTCTTCACTGGCCGAGCCACCAAGGCACCCTCCAAATTTAAAAATACCTAAGTGAAATTAATTTTAATACTATCTTAACTCATATCCAAAATACCATTTCAACATATAATTAATATGAAAAAATTTTAATGACATGTTTTACATTATTCTTTCATACTAAGTCTTTGAAACCCATGCATACTTTACATTTATTGAACTTCTTAATTCAGACTAAGCTACATTTCAAGTGCTCAGTAGTCACATTTGGCAAATGGCTACTATATTGGCCAGTGTAACTCTGCAAGATTGGATTCCACTGAAATTTCCACTGTTCAAGGTTGAATTTTTACACTTAGGGAACTTTCTAAGACTGTGAGTGTAGACAAAACTTTCCAGATCATTCTCTTACTTCAAGATTAAATATTTTGTATGATAGTATAAAGGAGGTAGGAAAGAAAATGTATTTTCTTCCAATATTCAGGAGAAGAAACTGGTAAACATTAAGAATAGAG
Source organism: Nasua narica (assembly GCA_028533885.1). Taxonomy (NCBI): domain Eukaryota; kingdom Metazoa; phylum Chordata; class Mammalia; order Carnivora; family Procyonidae; genus Nasua; species Nasua narica. The sequence continues at coordinate 85,120,756 of CM052802.1, read as the reverse complement.
AAAACCAATAACCAAAATGTTTAAATATAATAAATTTAGGCCTGGATGATCAAGACAATAATGATAACAATTTGAGTGAAAAATGTGATAAACTTTTTAAAAGATATCTCATTTGATCCTCACAACAGCCCTTAAAAAAGGTACTTTTGTGATCCCTTTTATGATCTCTCTTTACCAGTGTGGAAACAAACAGAATAAAAGGTGTTCACCAAGTCACACACGTAGTGAGTGTATGCAAGCCCGTGACTAGTGGATTCCGAAACCTGTAATCTTCCTCAGTCCTTTTCTGCTTCCTCCCTTATTCTGTTCTGCCCACATGTCTGGGACAGATTGGCCCTGGAAAATGTATCAAATGCGGAGGAGCCAGAGCTAATTCCTAAAGTGTTGTAACTATTCCATGACTCCTTGTTTACTCCCTGAAGTTTTCATCCCTGGTCAGAACAGGAGAAAGTGGAGAAGTGATCACCCGCGAAAAGCTGACTTTTGACCTTTCGTTTTGTCAGTTGTGCCCTGTGGCATTTATGTCACAGTAGTGCAGCTCGTGAATGCTGCTCTTGGAGCCGAGGCATGATGAGCCCTCTTCTCCTAATGACCAACACCACAGCATGAAAAGACTATTTTTTTTTTCTTCCCCAGCTAATCTTGCAGTGAGACTCACAAATCCACCTCATGTAATTTCTTCTTTTTGTTTTCAGCTCTCAGTTTCAGCACTCAAAAACAGTTCCCCGTTGAGTACCTAAGTGCTCATATTGATATTTGTGGTGCATTGAACAGGACTTAAATTTCTGTTGTTTCTGCCTTTCACTTGTGATTCACAGATCAAATGTACGCAGATTTATCTCTATGTGCACCCACTGTATTTTTGTTCTGTAAATTAGATGTTGTGTAGTGGTGTTTTGGGAAAACTCCAGTTCTGTGTTGATGTGATTAATTATACCTTCCTGTGTCAGTTATCCCTCCACCACACTCCCCACTGTTGGATTGATTGAATCGATTTAAAATAGGATCATTTTAAATATGTATTGTGGATATTTTGAAAGGCTTACTTTTTACCCTTTCAGGTTTTAATTTATTTGAAACTGTTATCTTCATAATTTTATATTTACTGTGATTTTTTTAGCTATATTGGAAAACTAACTGGGTTTACCTCTTACTGTTTAATGAGCAAGGTAATGGGGGGGGAGGTTCCTCAAAGGTGACTGAGTTTTAATTAAGTTGCATATGGGGCACCTGGGTGGCTCAGTTGGTTAAGTCTCTGACTCTTGATTTTAGCTCAGGTCATGATCTCAGGGTCATGGGATCAAATCCTGCATCGTGCTCCTGCTCAAAGTGGAATCTGCTTGTCCCTCTTCTCTTCTCTTCTCTTCTCTTCTCTTCTCTTCTCTTCTCTTCTCTTCTCTTCTCTTCTCTTCTCTTCTCTTCTCTTCTCTTCTCTCTCCCTCGCTTAAATAAATGAATGAATGAATGAATGAATAAAATCTTTTTAAAAAGTTGCATGTAAGTTTATTAAACAAGTGATACAATAAGAAGACGCTTCTATATATTTTGTGTATCATTAGTTCTCTTATAGTAGAGATTAGATAATTTAGCACTATCACCTCAAACCAAACAAATAAGGACAGTCACTGAATTACTTTTGTGTAAGCAAAGGGTTTGTTATACACAATTATAAAATTCTCTTTTCTTAGAAAAATAGTAATTACGTATGTTTAGGTTTTTAAAGGCTTAAACTTGGCAAAGCCTTGAATTTTCATTAAAATGGTGACTTAGCACTATGTTATTAGAAACAGATAGGATTAAAGTTTGCTTTTAATTTTCATGGTTTTGTTTAAAGACCTACGTTATAGAACCTACCTACCCAATTTCGGGTTTTTTTCCTGCTTTGCCTCTGCTTGTCTTTTCTACCATGTGACCCAGCTTCTTCATCTATAAACTGTGCTTTAGAAATTTCTTTGGCTTTACCTATCTCTGCTTGCCCATCTGATGAGTGCTCACCTTCCAGATCCTGAGAAAAACAGACTTTCTTATTGGTCCAAAATGCCACTTCCTTATCACATGCTTGTTTTTAAACCCATTCAAGAACCTTAATAAACTCATATCACAGACTTCTATGAACTTGGTCAAAATTTAAGGATGGTTTAGTACAAATAAAATGTTAAACTGCATGCATATGATAAAAATACCAAAACATCTAAGTCTTTGCCTTTTCTGTGGTTATGACATCTTACTTCTAAGCCTCCAAACTCAAATTAGTATTATTTTTTAAAGATTATATTTATTTATTTATTTGTCAGCGAACGTGCAAGAGCGAGCAGCACAAGCAAGGGGAGTGGCAGGCAGAGGGAGAAGCAGGCTCCCCGCTGAGCGAGGAACCCTATGTGGAACTCTACCCCAGGACCCTGAGATCATGACCTGAGCCGAAGGCAGACGCTTAACCCACTCAGCCACCTAGGCGTCCCTCAGATTATTTTCTCACTACCATCTCCTGCCCTTCCACTTACTCTGCAGTCTTTTGTTCCCATGATTGTCTTCAGCCTTCCCTCCTGGTGGCTCAGGTCTAGGTTTCCAATGCAAAGAACTCCATCAGTGCCGTTTCATTGTTCAAGAAGCTTTGCTGGTGCATACTGCTTATTTCTCTTCCCGCCCCTCTTTTTACAAGAGATCTGTTTTCAGCGTGTTGTGACACTCAATACATTGTACTTTCTAGATCATCTCTGTATCCTTTACTACTTTTTGACTCTTCCTCTGTCATGGAAATCCTTAGTAAATGATTGAGTGGCAAAAGGGACTCTTAAAAGTTTTGAGGGTTTTTTTTGTTCGTTTTGGGTTTTCGTTTTGTTTTTGGTAATTTGAATTAGATGAGGACAGCGACTAGGATGTGGATAAAGTCTGCTAAAGAGGGTCTGGTAGAAACTAAACTTCGTCCTTGGGTTTTATCCGTTCACATGGTTGGGCTGGGTAGTGAAGTTGTTTATTCTGCAGGTACAGTGTAGTAATTGTTACATTTCAGCAGAAGCGCAACTATATCTTTATACAACTGAATGTTCAGACAGTGTTCTAATGTAATTGAATACTTACTGAATCACATCTTCATTGTTTTCACTGCTGGCTTTTTGGTAACTTGAGAAAACTAACGTTTCACCTTTAGTTCTTTCATTTGATACTGTAGCAAATAAAAGGTAAATTTTGCATGGAAGACGCAGGGAAATCACTGTAATTCCTACTCCGTTACCACCAAGAATTAAGTCAAATCTTGATTTTTCAAGATTCTCTGATCAAAAGTTCTGATTTATATTTCATAAAATAGTTATTGGTGACATAATTTGAGTTTTGTGGCCCATTAGAATGTTTTGTTTGGCTGTATTGAAAAAAATGGTATTTGTGGTACATCTTAATTTATTTTTTTACAAAAGCTTAGAAACAGGAAAGCTTTCATGTCTACTTAATCCCCTTTGTTGAAAATTGTACATAAGTGACAGTGAGTGTTTCTCACAATAAAGCCGTGATTATTTAAAATAGAAAATTTTCTGCTGGGTTTGCATGAGTGTGTTTGTATATGGGTGTACCTCAAACCAATTGAAAATTGTTTTTGTTGTTAAAAATTACTATTTCTGTGTTTCCCCACAGTGATTAAAAAGTGTTCATAAAATTGATTTATTTTTTTGAATCAAGAAAATAATATATTTTGATAGTTCATTGTTTATACTTTTGCTCATTAGTGTAGCAGCTGCATTCATTTGGAAGTAGGATGATAGAAAGCTGACATGGACATTGAATGTGGTATAAAGGAGCCTCACCTTTCCTGGGTACCTCTTAGGAGTCTCATTTAGTGACATCCTTTGACACTTTAAGTAAAAGCAAAAGATCCAGTTTCATGAGCTAATGTGAATTGTTCTTAATACTTTTTATTCATTATGGTGATATTATTTTTTTTTCTTTCTTTGCTTCCTTTCTCCATCTGTTGCCATTACTTTATATCAGCCTCTCGCCCTTTCTTGCCCATAATATTGCAGTGTTCTTCTGACTGATTTACTGTTGCCCAATCCCTACCCTTTTTAGTCATTTTCCACACTGCTGGCTTTCCCAAATGTAAATATTTATGTAAATTCTTGCCTGTAATCTTTTCCTAATTCCTCATTGCCTGAATAGTGTTGGATACAATGCTTCTCATGATTTGCCTTTCTTGTCTTGTATCTGAGAATTCCTGCCGCCTCAGTTTCATCTATCCACTCCTAGTTCAGACATGTATTAAATACATGTGATCGACTAACTCCCTAACCAAGACACAGGTTGTGATCGACTAACTCCCTAACCAAGACACAGGTTGTGCCTTGTGGTCATGAAGAAGCAGAGGAGCAATCTCATTCCGAATTCTGATGCTTAACATCTTCATTTGCATCATTTTTTCTCTCATGGGTGTCATGCTTGCCCTTACTGGGTTGGCTGGTGGACATCTCTCTATTAATAATATTTTTAGTAGTGGGGCGCCTGGGTGGCTCAGTAGGTTAAAGCCTTTGCCTTCGGCTCAGGTCATGGTCTCAGGGTCCTGGGATTGAGCCCCGCATCGGGCTGTCTGCTCAGCGGGGAGCCTGCTTCCTCCTCTCTCTCTGCTTGCCTCTCTGCCCACTTGTGATCTCTCTCACTCTGTCAAGTAAATAAATAAAATCTTAAAAAAAATAATATTTTTAGAAGTATGATGTCTATATACAGTTTCCTTATATTCTGTCTGTAGTTATTTATATCCTACAGTAGGCCTTTGCATTAATCATTGCTACCATTCTCTTTCTTTTAACTTTTTTCCCCTCCTTGGAATTTTCAAAGTATCGAGGGACAGGCATTTTATAGTGCCATTCAGGCAAGTGTGTGTCCTCTTAAATGTTTTCTCTTTGTGTTTGCATCCTGCAGTACTCTGGACTGAGAAGAACTTTCTTGGGGTATAGTCTATCACTTGGCTCTATTTACTCAATAACTACACTCATGTTTGTACATCGAGTTGCTGTTTGTAGAGAACATTTGTATTTGTTAATCTTTTTGATCTGGACAATCCTTTTAGATGATTGTGATCCGTCTGTAGCCCGAGAAGCCGGGTCAGCAGAGTGGCCTGGTCCTTCACAGCCGTGATGGTTCCTCCACAGGCTCATGCTGCTTCCTCCCCATTCTGCCTTTTTTTGTACTTCTGGCCACGACTGCAGTTGCTCTGTGGCCTGGACTATGATTTCCCGATTTTCTTTAGCACTTCGAATATATCATTTCATTTCTCCAGCATTTCTGTCACTTAGGCAGGACTGGCATCGTTAGTTCCAGTTTACAAATGAGGCTCGTAGATGACTTGCCTCAGTTTGCCAAACCAGTGATTAAAAAACAAAAGTAAGAACGGATCTTCAGATTCTAGCCTACTGCTATTTTCATTGCCTCATGCTGCCTCTTTGCTCTACTGTAAGATATGTTGGAAAGTGAAAGATGTCTCTATTCTAGGGATTCCACTGAAACAATTCTCTGATTAGACTCTGTATTAAAATGTTAAATACTTCAATTACATGACATTGGCTTAATTTAGCATGAGGTTTGTATGCCATGCTGCTACTTTGATAAACAGAATGGACGGAATCCAATGGTACAGTAATTGTCAGAAATATGTCAGAAATATGTGAAGGGAGAAATAATACCAAGGGCAAGAAGATGTGTTTTAGGGCATAGGATCATTTTGTACTACTTTCTGGCATTCTGCTCATCCTGCTCTCAGAGTAATTTTCAGGCCATTCTTAGCCCATGGAGGGAGGACTCTTGGGAGGGTAAATCTATATTTTAAACAGTCTCCTAACCAGCGGCTGCAGCATCCCAAGATATACTCTAGTTTTGCTTCATAATTCATACCCATTGTTTAATCAGCAGATGGACCGATTGCAAGAACTGTAGCCTTTCTACAGAGCATCTTGAGTGTGTGTATTGTTCAGCAAGAATTTGTACTGAGCAGTATGAAGCTGAGTCTGGAATTCTTTGAGTGTAATGATGCTCTACTCCAGAATTTCCCTTTAGTTGCTGATCATCATAAACCTGGTTTGATTGTGGTTTTCTATGTAATCTAGCAGCTCTTGTTCGTTATGTCATACCTGAATGTCTGCATCTGAATCAGGGTTGATGGAGTTAGCCATTGTGTCAAGGAGCTGATAATTTACAAAGGTAGATGGCTTTAGATAGTATATACCGTGCTGTATTTCCTAATTTGTAAATAATGCAACAGGAAAATGTATTGCAGGGAAGAGGATGGAATGATATAGTGAAGAAACGGGATAGAGAATTAAAAGGTTGAATTCCTACTTCACTGTTGACTTCCTTTCTGATTTAACAAGTTTCTAACTCCTCTGAGCCCCCATTTCCTCAGTTGTCAAATATAAAATAAACACACTCTTTCAGGGTTGTGAGGATGTAATTAGAGGATATAGATAAGGGCTCTTTATCCTTATAAAGTGCTATTTAGATGTTACTTGCTTTGATAAACAGTGATTACTATATGTCAGGTCCTTGAACAGAAATTACTTCAGGGGTGCCTGGTTGGTGCCCTTGGTTAAGCGTCCGACTCTTGATTTTGGCTCATGTCATGATCTCAGGGTCATGAGATCCAGCCCTGCTTCGGGCTCTGTGCTCAGCACAGAGTCTGCTTGAGATTCACTCTCTCCCTCTTCCACTTCCCTGTGCTCCCATGTGCTCTCTCTCTCTCTCAAATAATCTTAAAAAAAAATATTGCAGTTTAGACTTCCTATCAACACTGCAAAACAGGCATTATTGTCTCCATTTGACAGATAAAGAACTTGGGATAGAGAGTCTGCAGAACTTGCTGAAGGAAAAAAAAAAACTTGCTGAAGGACTTATGATGGGACCTCACTTAAGCTCTAGTTTATTCTTTGCTGTGCTGCCATGCTATTAAAATGGGATCAGTAGTAGAGATTTGAACTTTAACAACTGTTTGCATCTTGCTTCTAAGAAATGGAATGTTACACTAGGAATTAGGAGATCCAGACAGTCACTATATTTTTGTATTACTTTTGGGTAAGTTATTTAAATGTATTTTATTAAATACCTCTAAAACACTTGGCTATGTTTCTGCTAAGATTGATATATAAAATGTCTTATTGTGATTTTAATCTGTATAAGAATAAATTTCCTTTGAAGTGATTAAAATATGTTGTACAAAATCCATTTTAATATTTTCTTTTTTTTTTAGTCATTCTTACACTGGTCAAGATTACAGCATACAGAAAAATGCTGGGAAGATTTCTTTAGATCAGATTGATTCGGTAAGCATCACATCCTTTTAATAAAACTTAGACCTTTGTCAATGAGGAAGCACAGATTTTCTTCAGAGATTACTTTGGGGTGAGAAGGTGGGAGAGCTTGTCATTTCATTGCTTGCCAATTATTTTTAAAGGAGATCCTCTGTGTTACACATGTGACTTTTTTTTTATAAGTTATGGGAAAAACCAAACTTAATTAGAAAATTATTTGTATTGTGATGAACAGAATTTTTTTTTTTTAAGAGGGGGGAGCAGAGTTAGGGCAGAGGGAGAGAGAGAGAATCTGAAGCAGGCTCTCCAAGCCCAATATAGAGCTGATGGGGGGCTTGATCTCACAACCCTGAGATCATGACCTGAGCTGAAACCAAGAGTCGGACACTTAACCAACCGAGCCACACAGGTGCGCCTGATAAGCAGAATTTAATCATTTATTTCAAAAGGGGAATTCTTTTAATTGTGATAACTAAATAGTGTTTGTGTGTTTATATTTAAATTCCTTATACATTGAAGGACACCTAGCTGGTTCATTTGGAAGAGCATGTGACTCTTGATCTCTGGGTTGTGAGTTTGAGCTCCACAATAGGTGTAGAGATTACTTAAATATATAAACTTTAAAATAAATTGAATGAATGAGTGAGTGAGTCAATGAGTGAATGCCCACCTACCTACCTACTCACCTACCTAACTACCATCCTTACACATTGAGAGAAGGAGAAATGAAAAATAAGCTATCACTTTGCTAGGGGACCTATAACAAAATACTACAGACTGATGCCTTAGAAAACAGAAATCTATTTTCTCACAGTTCTGGAGGCTAGTATCCTGAGATGAAGGTGTTGGCACATCCAAGGACTCTTTCCTTGGGTTTCAGATGGTCACCTTCTTTGTGTGTTCTCACGTGGTCTTCCCAGAATGCTCGTGCATCCCTGGTGTCTCTTCCCCTTCTTAGGACACGAGTCACATTGGACTAGGGCCCCACCCCTATCATCTCATTTAACCTTAATTACCTTTTTAAGGACCCTATCTTCAGATACAGTCACATTCTGGGGTCTTGGTGCTAGGACTTCCACATAAGAATTTTGGGAAATTGCAGTTCATTTCATAACACTTAAGTTTAGGTTCCTATTCTTGTGTTGCCTTTAGATTAACGGACAGCTCATTTCACCTTCACTTTGTGGTTCTGTAGTAGAAGGAAAAAGTAGCGTACTTTACTATAATTTATAGAGTTTCTCTCGAATGCATTGTAGAATTTCTGCTCTGTCCCAAAAAGAGAAACTACACCACGCATAAATAATCTTTGTTTAGACAGTTATGAAATTATTTACAATAAATTAAAAACATACTGACATTTTAATGCTTAGACACAAGAATAAGGTGAGTAGGGAGAGACCAGGAGTTTTTAGAGACCAGAATGAATAGATTGTCTTCCTGTTTGGAAAAATTATAATCAAGTACTTGCAGGTATTATGTCTAGAAATAACAATAGGTTTGCCCACTTTGTACAGTTGAATTGGAATTTGTTCTTAAGGATGCCCCATCCTTTACTTTTCTCAAACAGTTACTATCTCTAATACTTCTTCCCTGCCATATGATTTATGTTTATATTATATGAATGGTTAGAAGTTAATTCTGTTCCTAATTCTTTCAAGATGTTTTCCCATTCACAAGCAACTATGAACTTCAGTGGATACTGTGGGAAGACATAGAAATATAATCATTAATTCATTTGCTGAATATGTATTGAGCCCATCAATTCTGTACCAGCTATTGTGCTGTGGGTACAGAGGTGACTAAAACAAAAAATTCCTATGCCTTCATGGACCTTAGTTGAGGGAGGTAGACAATGTAGTAAATAATAAATAAGCAATGTCATGATAAATTATCTTAAGTTGCTATGATGATCCTATCTGTGGGTCTCTGTGTGAGACCCTGTGCTAAACTGATAAAGATACATCTTTATCTGACCTCTTCCTAACTATCTTCCCTCATTCATTAGCATATGATATCCTCCCCTTGGAGGATATATATCCTCTCCAAGGGGATATATATCCCCTTGATATCCTCCGTTTCTTCTTCAAATGTTTTCTTTAGATTTTTCTTCTAACTGAAATCTGGCTCCCTTAATGACAGTGTTCCTTCTGTGGCCCCCTCAAGGCTATCCCCGCCTCCCCTGGCCCTCCGCCATCTTAATTTGTTATGAGATGAATGTCTTCCTTAGTCCATATTACCATTTCCGAATCATTTCTCTGTCTCTGTTGGCAGAACTCCAGCTCCTTTAAAGCCCTGTCATCCCATTATACCACCTGATAGTTATCCTTGTTGCTGGTGCCCCCACCTCCTGCCCTCATCCGCTGGTGACTGTAGCATGCTGGCATGGTCCCTTGCACTAGCACTACTCTTGTTACTGTCCCTGGCCTCTGCAATATCCATGTTAATAATTTATCCACACCCCGATCTTATAATTCCTTTGTTTGCTCAGTATCACATTCATTTTTGTCCTGTTGTTGCCAACCCTAGACCCTATGTTTTACATTTCTATTATTTCGACTATTTCCAAAGTCTCTTTTAAGTATCTTCTTGCTTCTCTCTATAGTCTGTTCACTATACAACAGCCAGAGTTCTCTATCAGATCATGTCAGTCTTTTGATCCATACCTTCTCTTGAGTTGCCATCACATCTAGACTAAAGTCCAAACTCATAACTTTGGCCTATAATGCCATGTACACTCATGATTCTAACTTCTTCTTTTCTGTTCTGGCCTGCTCACATGTTCCAGCCACTGGACCTTCTTGCTATTTCTTGAGCACACCATGTTCATTCCTTTTCAAGGTCTTTGCTTTTGTTCCCTTTACCTGGGTCTCATTTGACTAGAATCCTACTTAAAATATCCATCTTAGTGCAATGCCAACTCCTCAGAGAGGCTTCCTTGGCTACCTAAATTAAAGCATTCCTCTCCTTTTTATATTTAATCCCATAACTCTATTTTATTTCCAGGGATTTGGGAATTATCTTTATGTCTGTGTTCATTGTCTTTTCCCATTAGAATGTAAGTGCCTTGGGACGCCTAGGTGGCTCAGTTGGTTGGGCAACTGCCTTTGGCTCAGGTCATGATCCCGGCGTCTTGGGTCTTAGGATCGTGTCCCGCATCGGGCTCCTGGCTCCGCAGGGAGCCTGCTCCTCTCTCTGCCTCTGCCTGCTTCTCTGCCTGCTTGTGTTCTCTCTCTGTTAAATGAATAAATAAAATCTTTAAAAAAAAAAAAAAAAAGAATGTAAGTTCCTTGTATTTGACTTCTTTGTTCACTACTAGTTTCCCAAAGCTGTACACAGAGTAGTGTTCAATAGATACTTAGTGATTGAATGAGTAAAAAGTATTTAAGGAATTGTGCCAAAGGAAGCTGAAGTTGAACTGGGTCTTGACAAATGGCTTGGCTTTGACTAGATGGCCTGGGGAGTAGGAGGGGTTGTACCCCGGGGAGGGTCAATGGAGTGACAAAAGGGAGAAGGTACAAAACATGACTCTCTGCTCATGGAATAATCCAGCTGGCTGGGGCAGCGGGTTCATATTGGTATAGTTGCATACTAGCCTTTTTTACCCCTCCCTGTCACGGTGCTTTCATGACACTTGATTTATGCCTTTGTTAGAGCTCCCATTGTAATTGATTTATGAGAGTTAACTTGTATAGTAGTGACTGTTTCCTTTTATTTCATTTAAGTGAATTAAAGGGGAAAATTATATGTTACTCGTCTTATTTCCCAAACCACCTAGTACCTGTTTGTTCTGTTACATATAGTTGAAAAGTAGTTAGTTACAGACATTGACAGAACCTTGCTGGTTCCTGCTAAGGATGTTAAATTTCATTGGTGTGTTTGGATTCGAACAAAGTTTAAGAAAAATAATTCGTTAATAGTATGAAGGAACTAGAAGGAAGGCGTGAAAGTAGTAGTCCTGGCAAGGCAGGATAGAGGCCTGACTGGGCTAGATTGGGGATGGAAGAATTTCAAAGTTGTTAATATGAGAGGTTGAAGAAACTGAATGTTCTCTACAGGGAGCAGCAAAGAGAAACAAAGCAAGAACTGCTCCGATTTGGCAAAGATGAACTTGCCAAGGATTACATGCGGGGGTGAGAATTTAAGTCTTGGGAGAAGGATATTGAGAAAGTAAAGAGAAGGCAACCGCAACCATAAATAAAAAAGTTGTTCTTTTTTACTATTGATTTCTTTAACACATGTGTTTGAACTTACCTTTTGAGAACGATTTCTCTTATTTTTGTGTTCTACTTTGTATTTAGATTATTCTAAAAGTTCGTCTGTGATTCAGCAATTGCATTTTTGCACATTTATCCCAGGGAAGTGAAATTTCATATTCCTACAAAAACCTGTACATTCATTTATTTGGAACAGCCCCGAGCTTGAAGCAACCCAGCTCCTTTAACAAGTGAATAGCTAAGCAAATTGTGGTACATTCCTGCCATGGAATATTATTCAGCAATAAAAAAAAGAACGAATGATTGATACTTGCAACAGTGTAGATGAATTTTGTGGGAATTATGCTGAGTAAAAAAGCCAACCTCAAAACAGTGTATACTATATAATTCTGTTTATATTAACACTCTTGAAATGACAAAATTATAGAGATGAAGGACAGATGAGTGGTTGCCAAGTGTTAGAGAATTGTGGGGGCTAAGATGCTCTAAGACTAGTGGATTGTATCAGTGTCAGGTTCTTGGTTGTGATAATAGTTTTGCAAGGTGTTATCTCTGGGGGAAACTGGGTGCATGATACCTCTTCGTATCATTTTCTTACAACTGCATGCTTTTTTCAAAAGAAAAAGTGTAATTAAAAATAAATAGATGAAATACATTTTAATAATTTATTTTATTCGACCCAGTATATCCAAATTATTATCATCTCAACATGTAATCAGTATGAAAATATTAAGAGAATAGTCTGTAATTGCAGTTAAGTAATACTTCCTTATAGTTTTTGTTTTTATTCTAATAAGACTGAATTTACAATTTGCAGGTTCGATTGGATGTGTAACAGATATTGTGAGGGACCTGGTAAATCTTCCACATAACAAAAAACATTTTTGTCTTGTAGCTTTCTACAAGATCCTTCCCACCTTGCATGCGTCAGTTACATAAAGCCTTGCGGGAAAATCACCATCTTCGTCATGGAGGCCGGATGCAGTATGGCCTCTTCCTGAAGGGCATTGGTTTAACACTGGAACAGGCCCTGCAGTTCTGGAAGCAAGAATTTATTCGAGGAAAGATGGATCCAGACAAGGTAACTTTGAAAAATCAGAGCAGTAAATGAAATTTTAATTTGGTTTGAAAACTGAAGGTCTCTTAGTCTATTTTTAAAATATACATCTGAGATGTAGTTGAAAATTCTAAAAGATAAACGTGTCTACAATTTCATTAGGTAAAAAGAAACACCGGTATTAATCTAATAGATGCTAAATAAAAGATTGAGAAAGCGTAATTCAAAGAGTAAGATTAAAACAGCAATGTAAGATGTCAAATAATGCTTTAACGAAGGGTCTTCTTCATTGTAGGTGTACTGCCAGGTGTCATTATAACACTGAAATTGGGTTCTGAGTTTTATTTCTGTAGGAATTTAATATGTGTAGACATAACATGCATACATAGTGTTGTTTTCAGGACTAGGAGATAATTGAAATAAAACAGTTTTTTAGCTATTTTGTATTGTGTTACACAGATTCTGTCATTGAGCATTTTTAGATAGACATTTATCACTAGAAACCCGAGAGCTGTTTTTCAGTCTATTCGTAGTACTCAGGTTTCCACTCCTGTTCCTTATTTCTTTGTAGTGGTACTAGCTAATAACATTTTATTTTGGAAATATGGTTTTTTTGTCCCTTCTGTGCCATGTGTCAAGTTTTTAAATGCTTATTTCTTGGTTTGCTTCTTCCTAGAAAAGATAACTTAAAGAACAAAGAATATTTACCAACTAAATTTTATAATGACACTTAATTATGTCTTCCATTAGTTTGCTAGAGCTGCTATAGCAAAATACCACAGACGGAGCACCTTAAACAACAGGAATTTATTTTGTCACAGGTCTGAAAACCGGAAGTCTGAGATCACAGTGTTGGCTGGCGGATTAGGTTTCTCCTTAAGCCTTTTTCCTTGGCTTCCAGCTAGCTAGCTCCCTTCTCGCTCTGTTCTCTTGTGGCTCTTTCTCTGTGTGTTCACGTCTCTGATATTTCTTCCTCTTTTTATAAGAATATCAGTCATATTGGGTTAGAGTCCCACCCTTATGACCTTATTTACCTCATTTTTTTTTTAAGTTTTTATTTAACTTTAAGTTAACATACTGTGTAATATTCGTCTCAGGCGTACAATATAAGTGACTCAACAGTCTGTACATCACCTGGTGCTCATCACAAGTGCACTCTGTAATCCCCATCACCTATGCCACCCATCCCCCCCATCCACCTCCCCTCTGGTAACCATCTGTTTGTTCTCTACTGTTAAAAGTCTGCTTTTTGGTTTGCCTCTCTCTCTCAATTACCTTTTCGAATGCTGTCTCCAAATATAGTCACATTCAGTTTATAACACATCTCTAGCTTTCTAGTTCTTAAAAAGTTCAGGTTCTTTTATATTATAAAAAATTGTTACAATTTTCACAGATTTGTGTTTTTTAAAGATTTTATTTTATTTTTTACAGAGAGAGACACCGAGAGAGGGAACACAAGCAGGGGGCATGGGAGAGGGAGAAGCAGGCTCCCTGAGGAGCCGGGAGCCAGAGTGGGGCTCTGTCCCAGGATCCTGGGATCATGACTTGAGCCTAAGGCAGCCACTTAATGACTAAGCGACCCAGGCACCCCTTGTTTTTTATATTGTCTATTGATAATATCCATAGAATCTTAAATTTAATTATTTAATAGTTTTCGTTAAACACAATTTTGGATAATATTCCTTAGACTTCTATTATAGTTCTTTTGTTTTTAAGGTAACATATTTTGATTACGGAAAATGTGAAAAATACAGAAAAATTTACTTGCCACTTCCCCATTCAGAAATAATTATTTGTCACACTTTAGCCTTTCTTTCTAGTGTAGATAGCTAACTAGATCATTGTGGGTTCCCCCCCATTTTAAAAGTTGGCATTTTATTAAGTTAATTTTCCCAGGTTTATAATAATTTTTGAAAATATCATTTGGATTAGTTGCAAGACAACCTATCCTTTGAAAGTGTTATAATTTGTTTATCATTCCCCTATTACTGAACATTTCATTTTGTCTGACTCTGTCATAAATGTTATTGCAACCAATATCCTGAGCACATAAATCTTTGATTATAGTTCTGATTATGCACTCTGTATATATTCACCAGGGAGTAAATTTACCTGGTGAAAACCTATACACAGCTTTAAAGTTTTGATGTATATGAAAGGACTGTTTGAAAAGGTTTTAAAATTAAACTCTCATCAAGCTTTATGACATTTTTGCTCTGTCACTGACATCATTACATATCATTACTTTAAAATATTTTTTGATCTTTTTATTAGGAATTTGGCATACTAAGTAGGCAGATGTATTAGAGTTCTCCAGAGAAACAGAATCAAGAGCGAGAGGGAAGGAGGAAAAGATATTTATTATATCCAGTGGCTCATGTGATTTGGGAAGTTGACAAGCCCCCAGATCCGCAGCCAGCCTCCTGCAGACATGGGACAGCTGATAGTACCGCTGCAGTTGGAAGACTGGCAGGCTTGAGACCTAGGCAGAACCAGTGTTTTAGTTTGAGTCTAAAGGCAGGAAAAACCCATGTCCCAGCTCAAAACAGGCGAGAGGAAATTCTGTCTTATTGTAGAGTCTGTCAGCCTTTTTGTTTTCTTCAAGCCTTCCGGAGGATTGGATGAGGACCACTGGCACTGGGGAGGGCAGTCTGCTTTACTCCTTGTACCAATTCAGATGCTAATCTTACCCGGAAACACCCTCACAGACACACCCAGGAAACGTTGGACCAAATGTCTGGGCACCCTGTGGCCCCATCAGATTGATACATAAAAGTAACTGTCACAGTAAAATATTTATGAGCTGTGGAGAAAGTTAGGCCATGGTTTTGGAGTGGAAAGAGAGAAGTCGAACTAGCATTTTGGCTTGGTTTGTGCTGTAAACTATGAGGGGAAGAGGAAAATGAGAGAAGGGGAAACTTACTCTGAGTGGTAGGTGCTCGTCTTGGGTACCTGTTCACTGAGCAGCTTTTTTTTATGTGTATCTGGGATAGCCTATGTATCAGTGTCCTGAGTATTTGTTTTCAAACCTGTGTGTTTGAAAACAATTAAAAATCGGCTTTTTATTTTGCAATGTAAAAGTAGTTTCCTCAAAAATTGTTTCCTCAAAAATTTCTCAAAAAAAGAAAATCAAATAATTTTTACCTTTCTAGATAATATATTGCAGTCTTTATTTTCATTAGCTTATTATTGATTACAGCAAATATATTCTTTTGACTGAAGATTTTAAGTTACACGTATACTTGATCTTAGCCAAAAGGCCGAGAAGCGATTAAGTTACACTTAAAATTTACTGCGTCTGTCTAGTGTTCTGTTAGAGTCTGTATTTGTAATTTTTAAAAAGATTGTAATTTGAAAGAGAGAGAGTGTATGAGTGAGCAGGGGGAGTGAAAGAGGGAGAAGCAGATTCCCCCCTGAGCAAGGAGCCTGATGTGGGGCTCGATGCCAGGACCGTGAGATCGTAACCTGAGCCAAAGATAGACGCTTAACCGACTGAGCCACCCAGGCACCCCTAGAGTCTGTATTTGTAAATAAATGTTCATGTTCTTCTCAATTATATCTTCTCCTACATGTTTTTGCAGTGAAATGTCATTTAGTATCTCTTGGTTTATTAAAATATTCTCTTCAGTTTACTGTTCCTATTTATTAAGTGATAGATATAATTATTAAAAATACCCCTTTTAAGAAGTGTAGAAAATTGATGGCTTAAAATACTGTTTACAGGGAATGATTTTGAACGACGTATGTTAGGCATTTTTTTGTAGTGCTCCAATGAAAGGACTTTGGTGTTAAACCTAGGAATGATTTAGAACAATCATGTCTGTTGAATAGCTTATTTCCTGATAATGCAAGAAACGTGTTGTGGTGATGTAGTCTGTTTCAACTGAAATTCTTCTGTACTATTGCTTTCCAAATGCCCGGATGTGCGATTTCTTTCTCTTTATGCATATGTCCTCATTGTACCTTATTTGAGATACATTGCTTTGGGCATCTGAGCAAAAATTATGGGTACTTAGCCATTACTTTTGCAGCAGCAGAGAAACGGGAGTAGTATGTCCAGCACATTGGAGCTGCAACATTGCCGCTATTGCCAGCTTCCCTAATTGCACCGCCTAGACCTATGTATTTTTTCTCCCTTACTCCTTTCTAAAAATTAAGTTGTTCTGTTCTTAGTCAGTTGACTGCCTAATCAGTGTCTGTTTCTTTCTCTCATCTTCCCTTGCTTGTGTTTATTGCAGACATTTATTTAGTTGTTGTTGTTGTTCTATACCATGAATACTTTTCTATCTAATGTTATACTTCATGTTGGAGGAGAATTTGACAGTAAAATGACCTAAATCTGTATGTATTAGTTTTTGTAACTGTCATTGAGAGTATAAATATTAAAGTAGCATGTCCCTAGATATCTTTTATTCCGGTTTAGCAATTTTTGTATTATAGTCTGCTATTCTTATTTTCTCTTATAAACATTTTTGAATAGTAGTGATGTGATTGTGGAAGCAACTTAAGGTTCTGATGCTCACTGTTAGTTAATTTTTATTAGGGATTCAGTGTATTAATTCAGTGCCTCTTTGGATGGAAAAAGTAGCCATCTGTCTGTAAAATGTTTATTCAGAGGTGTTAGTTTGGATTGGTTGTTTCCCTGTTCTTTTAAAACTTTTTTTTAGGGCGCCTGGGTGGCTCAGTTGGTTAAGCAACTGCCTTTGGCTCAGGTCATGATCCCGGACTCCCGGGATCGAGTCCCATATCGGACTCCCGGCTCTGCGGGAGGTCTGCTTCTCCCTCTGACCTTTTCCCCTCTCATTCTCAGTCTCTCTCTCTCTAAAAAAAAAAAAACAAAAAAACCACAAAACTTTTTTTTAGACAGGCACACAGTCTCCAGTAGATGGTATTACAATCTTACAATTGGGGGCTTACAATTTGGGGCCCTTAGCACTACTTCATATTTACTGTTTATTTGTTCATTTATTATCTATATCCTACAGTTAGAACAAAGACTATATAAAAGCAGTATCTTGTCTGTCTTGTTCACTCTTACATGTCCAATCACCTTGAACAGTGCCTGATAAGCTTATGGTAGGCACTCAGTAAGTGTTTATTGAATGAACTGAAGAGTAAGTCTCCATACAAATAAATACACAGAGAACTAGAAAATTTCATCGGTTTTCCCCCAGATTCCTTCACATAACTCAGAGCATAGTACTATACGATTATTTGTTCATATCCTGTTATTCTATTTATAGTGAACTTGAGGCTGAATTAAACCAGAAATTTTAATGGAACCTGAAATTTATAGTAGAAACTTAAAATAACATATTTATTTTGTGAATCAGAAGAGATTTCTCATCATGGGCTTGCCTGAATGGGCCATGATATAAAAATGGTTAAGGACTCTTAAAGGTTATCATAACAAAAGATAGAGCTTCTAGTTTATTGTCTTAATTTTTTTTAAAGATTTTATTTATTTATTTGACAGAGAGAGATCACAAGTAGGCAGAGAGGCAGACAGAGAGAGAGAGGGGGAAGCAGGCTCCCTGCTGAGCAGAGAGCCCGAGGTGCGCCTCGATCCCAGGACCCTGAGATCACGACCTGAGCCGAAGGCAGAGGCTTTCACCCACTGAGCCACCCAGGCGCCCCTGTCTTAATTTTTTATTCAGTAATTTCTGTTTCCATTTTTTCTCTGCTGTCTTAGGAATAGAATACCAATATTGATCTATCTTCATTGAACTTTGTACATACCATCTTTAGAACTGTTGTTAAGTTGTAATATCTTTGTTTGCATGTGTGTCTTATGACTAGATTTTGAGCTACTTGAATGCAGAGACTATGATTTTTCCACTTTGGGTCTCAGGGGCTTAGCACACAACCTGGCCCCTGTTAGATGTTTGGTGAATACGTGGTAAATTCTGCCACAGCTTTGAAAAGTGGCTTTCAGTATAATAAATCTTTTTTGTTTCTTTTTAGATAGAAGTATATTTTTACCAAGTTATGAAACATTAACAGTTATCTTAGCTAACCAAATTTGTTGTCTTACATGTATTTTTCTAAATCAAAATTATAGATTGGAAGAATACTATAACTACAAAGGAACTGATAACCAGTTATCATCACTGTTTTTTAATGTCCAGAATAATAGTTTCAGTTACATATATTTAAATAATATAGTAGTCAAACTCTGATTCTCATTAAAATACAAAGAAATATGCATGTGTGCTTATATATACGTGCATACTTATTCCATTTACTTAGCATGCATTTATTATTCAACAGATTTTTATTGAGTCACCATAGCAAGTGTTCTGGAGATACTACAGTAAAAGACACAGCCCTTATTTCTGAAGATTTTACAGACTCCTGGAAGAAACATAAATGCAAATATTCAAATTCAGTATGATAATCACTATGGTAGAGATGGTCGTAGGAATCTGTAGTAGAACAGAGGAGGAGGCTGACAGAAAGAATAGTTACTGCATGTGTCACTGAGTGGGATGTCACATTTGGCAGGTAAAGTTACAGAGCAAGAAGCGAGTTCCGTGTTGGGGGCACTGCATTTCACTGCGTTTCATCTAAGGGACCCTTAGATGAAAGAGTGTGGCCTCTCCTATAGGTGGTGGAAACCTGAACTGTAAAAGTGTAATTGTGGCTAGAGATGAGTCTGTAGCTACAGGCTTTTATTTTAACATAATTACTAAAGATAGATGGATTAGTAGGCCAGTAGAAGTGGTCTTGCTAGATAGGTAACTGCTAACGGGGGTCAGGTCATCTGTGTAAGGTCAGTTGATGATTTTAGTTCAGTTAGATATACATAATTTCATAACTTTGAACATTTCCTAAAATTGTATAATGAATCTGAAATGTTATGAAGATTTACTGAGAAAGATAAAATAGTACAAAGTTTCCACTTGCATTTCCACTTGATTCAAATGAATTTGGCTTCTTTAAATATGGATATCTGATTATATGGGCCAGCATTAATTTTTTTTTTCCAGCATTAATTTTTTAAACATGCTTTTGCTTTAGGATTTTTTTTTTTTAATATTTTTATTTATTTATTTGTCAGAGAGAGAGAGAGAGAGAGCACAAGCAGGCAGAGTGGCAGGCAAAGGCAGAGGGAGAAGCAGGTTTCCTGCAGAGAGCAGGGAGCCCGATGCGGGACTCGATCCCAGGACCCCGGGATCACGACCTGAGCCGAAGGCAGCTGCTTAACCAACTGAGCCGCCCAGGCGTCCCTTGCTTTAGGATTTTTGTCTGCTTTGGTAATAAGGTGAATTGAGTGGTAGAAGTAACTAGAAAACAATTACAAAACGTAGTGGTGAAAAGGAAAGTATTGCTGAACGAAGTTATTAGAGTGGATCATGTTAGAGAAGGTTTCTTGAACATCAGTCTTGGATTAGGATTTGAGGAAGTGAATGACATGGATGAATATAGAGGTAGGAAAGGGACTGAATATAGGATGAATATAGAGGTAGGGAATGTACAATGAATAAGACATGAAAGCAAAGCGTTGTTCATGCTCCTATTATTTGTTTTTCTTTCATCATTTGATAATTATTCCATTATTTAGTATTTATTTATTGAGGGCTTTTTGTTTTGTTTTTTGGGGGAGTTTTTTTGGTCAGCTAATTTGGAAGTTGTTGAGATTTTTGGTTGTTGTCATTTTTAAACTGTTGCTTTCAGGCTTCTTTTTGGAAACTTTTTGTCAGTATATTTGAATACCATTTTTATTTGGGTGCCTATTGAACTAGTGGATAAAAGATTTTTGTATTAAAACATCAGCCATTCCCAAGGGAATACTCTATTGTTATGAATGATTGTGTGAACTAATTGCTTTAGGGTATACCTGACTCCCAAAATACTCATTTCATAAGGTAGGGTTTTTTTTTCTTGGATTTAATTGTATTGAGTATGAATATTTATGATATATAAAAAAGTTCTAAAATAAAGACTTTTTTTTTAAAAAAGATTTTTATTTATTTGACAGAGAGATAGAGAGCACAAGTAGGCAGAGCAACAGAGAGAGGGAGAGGGAGAAGCAGACTCCCCGTTGAGCAGGGAGCCCGATATGGGTCTCGATCCCAGAACCCTGGGATTATGACCTGAGCCGAAGGCAGACAGTTCACTGATGGAGCCACTCAGGTGCCCCTAAAATAAAGTCTTTTTATGAATATAGTTGATACATGATGTTAATTTAGTTTCAGGTGTATAGCATAGAGATTTAACAACTCTGTACTTAAGCTGTGCTCGCCACAAGTGTTGTTACCATCTGTTACCATGCAACACTACTGCAGTATTACTGACTCTATTCCTTATGCTGTACCTTTTATTCCCATGATTTATTCATTCTGTAACTGGAAACCTGTATCACTCCCATTCACCCATTTTACCCATTCACTGACTGCCCTGTCTTCTGGCAAGCACCAATTTGTTTTCCGTATTTATAGGTCTTAGCCTGCTTTTTTGTTTGTTTGGTTCATTTGTTTTGTTTTTAAATTCCACATAAAAGTCCAGTCATATGGAATTTGTCTTCTCTATGTCAGATTTATTTCACTTAGCATAATGACCTCTAGTCTATCCATGCTGTTGTCAGTGGCAAGATCGCATCCTTTATTGTGACTAATATTCCATTGTAAAGATATGCATCACTTTTTTTTTTAAATAAGGTAAAAGTTTATTTACCCCTTAGAGAAGAGTCTGTAGGTGAGCAGTTCGGAACTGTTATGGCAGAACTGTGATTATCAGTTTAAGGCCTCTCTTTTTATCTTGCTGCTCTTCTATCTTTAACATATGGTTTCTTTTTTCTTTTTTTATTGTGTTCAGTTAGCCACTGTGTAGTACATAGTTTTTGATGTAGTGTTCAATGATTCATTGAACATGAATCATTATATAACACCCAGTGCTCATCACAGCACATGCCCTCCTCAATACCCTTCACCCTGTTGCCCCCTTACCCCACTCTCCTCCCCTCTGAAACCCTCAGGTTGTTTCCCGGGGTCTATAGTCTCTCATGGTTCATCTGCCTTTCTGATTTCTCCCCCTTTTGATTTCCCCCTTCCGCTATGGTCCTTCGTGCTATTGCTTATGTTCCACATATGAGTGAAACCATATGATAATTGTCTTTCTCTGCTTGATTTACTTCACTTAACATACTCCCCTCCAGGTCCATCTCTGTCGATGCAAATGGTGGTATATATCATTTCCAATGGCTGAATAATATTCCACTGTATATATGA
This sequence comes from Nasua narica, assembly GCA_028533885.1. NCBI lineage: Eukaryota > Metazoa > Chordata > Mammalia > Carnivora > Procyonidae > Nasua > Nasua narica. The sequence goes on along the minus strand of CM052802.1, from coordinate 85,098,972 downwards.
ACCACATCTTTATCCATTCTTCTGTTGAAGGGCATCTTGTCTCCTTCCACAGTTTGGCTATTGTGGACATTGCTGCTATGAACATTGGGGTGTATGTGCCCCTTCTTTTCACTACGCCTGTATCTTTGGGGTAAATGCCTAGTAGCGCAGTTGCTGGGTTGTAGGGTAGTTTTATTCTTAACATCTTGAGGAACCTCCGTACTGTTTTCCAAAGTGGCTGTACCAGCTTGCATTCCCACCAACAGTGTAAGAAGGTTCTCCTTTTCCACATCCTCGCCAATATACACCACTCCTTTATCCATTCATTTATCGATGGATACGTGCACTGCTACCGTATCTTGGCCATTTTATTTTAGAGAGAAGGAGGGAGCATGGAGAGCCGGCAGAGGGAGATGGAGAGAGAGAATCCCAAGCAGACTCCCTGCCGAGTGCAGAGCCCAGTGTGGGGCTCAGTCCCACAATCCCAAGATCATGACCTGAGCTGAAATCAAGAATCAGATGCTCAGCCGAGTCACCTAGGTGCCCCAATCTTGGCTGTTTTAAATAATATTTCAATGAACATAGTGATGCATACATTTTTTTTTTGAATTAGTGTTTACATTTTCTTTGGATAAATACCCATTAGTGGAGTCACTGGATCATAATAAGCTAATTCTATTTTTAATTTTTTGAGGAATCTCCATAGTATTTTCCACAGTGGCTGCACCAGTTTACATTTCCACGAGCAGTCCATGAGGGATCCTTTTTCTTCACATTTTTGCTAACACTTGTTATTTCTTGTCTTTTTGATACTAGCCATTCTTATAGGTACATTGTTTTTCATTTGTGTTTTTCTGATGATTAATGATGTTGAACATCATTTCATATGTCTTTTGGCCGTCAGTATAGAAAAATGTCAATTAAGGTTGTCTGTCCTATATTAAACAAGTAATCAGATTACTTGTTTTTGGGGGGGATTGAGTTGTGTAAGTTCTTTATATATTTTGGGTAGTAACCCCTTATTGGATATGCCATTTGCAAATATCTTCTCCCATTCATTAGGTTGACTTTTTGTTTTGTTGATATTTCCTTTGTTTTGCAAAAGCTTTTTATTTTAATGTAGTTCCAATAGTTTATATTTCCTTTTGTTTCCCGTGCCTTAGGGGACCTTTGTAGAAAAATGTTGCCGAGGCCAATATAAAAAAAAATTCCTGCCCGTATTTTCTTCTAGGATTTTTATCGTTTGAGGTCTCACATTTAGGTCTTTAAGCCATTTTGAGTTAATTTTTGTGTATGATGTAATAAAGTGGTTCAGTTTCATTCTTTTGCATGCAGCTGTCCAGTTTTCCCCACACCATTTATTGCAGAGACTGTCTTTTCCCAATTGTATATTCTTGCCTCCTTTGTCTTGGATTAACTGACTGATTAAACAAGGGTTTACTTATCATCTCTATTTTGTTCCACTGATCTGTATATCTGTTTTTGTGCCAGTGCATATTGTTATGATTACTACAGCTCTGTAGTATATTCTAAAAATCTAAAATTGTGATACCTCCATTTTTGTTGTTTTCCTCAAGATTACTTTGGTGGCTGGAGGTTTTTTGTGATTCCAAACAAATTTTAGTATTATTTGTTCCAGTTCTGTGAAAAAGCTGTTGTTATTTTGATAGGGATTTCACTGAATCTGTAGGTTGCTTTGGATAGTATGCATATTTTAATTCTAATTAATGCAATATTAATTCTTCTAATCTGTGAGCATGGACTATCTTTCCCTTTGTGTCATTTTCAATTTCTTTCATCATTGTTTTATAGTTTTCAGAGTATAGGTCTTTCACCACCTTGGTTATATTTAATCCTAGGTATTTTATTCTGTTTGGTGCAATTTTAAATAGAATTGTTTTCTTAATTTCTCTTTTTGCTTTTTGGTTATTAGTGTATAGAAATGCAACTGGTTTCTCTGTATTAATTTCGTATCCTGAAATTTTACTGAATTCAGTTATTTCCTCCAGTGGTTTTTTTGGTGATGTGTTTAGGGTTTTCTATGAATAGCGTCATGTCATCTGCAAACAGTGACAGTTTCATCTCTTCCTTAAGGAAGCCATCTTCCATCTATATGGATGCCTTTTTTCTTTTTTCTGATTGCTGTGGCTACAACTTCCGGTACTATGTTGTCTTATTTCAGATCCTAGAGGAAAAGCTCTCAGTTTTTCACCATTAAGTATGATGTTAGCTCTGTGTTCCATATGTGACCTTTATTATGTTGAGATTTTCCCTCTAAACCCACTGTGTTGAGGTGTTGTTTTTTTTTTATCATGAATGGATGTTGAATTTAGTCAAATGCTTTTTCTGCATTTATTGAGATGACCACATGATTTTTATTTTTCATTAATGAGGTGTATCACATTGTTTGATTTGCGAATGATGAGCCTTTTTTGCATCACCTCTGTAAATCCCACTTGATCACGGTGAATGAGCATTTTATGTATTGTTAAATGCAGCTTGCTAATATTTTGAGGATATTTGCATCTATGTTTATGAGGGATATTGGCCTGTAGGTTTCTTTTCTTTTAATGATGTGTTTGGTTTTGGTATCAGGGTAATACTGGCCTGCCTTTCCTCTTTTTTAGATTGGTTTGAGAATAGGTATTAATTCTTCTTTAAATGTTTGATAGAATTCATCTTTGAATCTATTTCATTCTGGACTTTTAGTTTTGGTAGTTTTTTGAGTATTGATTCAATTTCATTACTAGTAATTGGTCTGTCCATGTTTTTTTATTTCTTTTTGATTCAGTTTTGGAAGAATATGTTTATAAGAATTTGTTTCTTCTACGTTGTCCAATTTTTTTGGCATTTAATTTTTTATAGTAGTCTCTTATAATCCTTGGTATTCTTGTGCTGTTGGTTGTTATTTCTCTTATTCGTGATTGTATTTATTTGGGTCCTCTCTCTCTCTTTTACTCCCTCCCTCCTGTCCTCCTTCCTTCCTTTCCCTTTTTTTGATAAGTCTGTCTTAATGTTTATCAATTTTGTTTTTCTTTTCAAAGAATCAGTGCTTGGTTTCCTTAATCTTTCCTATTTTTTTTTCTTTTTTTAAGTCTCTGTGTCATTTACTTGTGCTCACATCTTTATTATTTCCTTTCTTCTAACTTTGGACTTTTTTTTGTTGTTGTTGTTCCTTTAGGTGTAAGGTTAGATTGTTTATTTGAGCTTTTTCTCGTTTCTTCAGGTAGGCTTGTATAGTTGTGTATTTTCCTCTTGCTACTGCTTTAGCTGCATCCCAAAGATTTTGGACCATTGTGTTTTATTTTCATTTGTCTCCATTTATTTTTTGATTTCTACTTTGATTTCTTTGTTGACCCAGTAGTTATTTAGTATCAAGTTTAGCTCCATCTGTTTGTGCTTTGTCATCTTTTTCTTGTGATTGATTTCTCTTGTCATACTGTGGTTGTTGTAAATTTATTGAGATTTGTTATGGGGCCTAATGTGTGATCTGTCCTAGAGAATGTTCCATATGCTTCCTTTTTGATTTTCTGCCTGAATGATTTATCCATTGATATAAATGGGGTTTTGAGTCCCCTCTATTTATTGTTTTACTGTCAATTACTCTCTTTATTTCTGTTAATATTTGCTTTGTGTATTTAGGTATTCCAATATTGGGTGCATAGCTATTTACAACTGTTATATCTGCTTGTTGGATTGATTCCTTTATCATTATGTAATGCCCCTCTTTGTTGCTATAGTCTTTGTTTTAAAGCCTATTTTGTCTGTTAGAAGTAATGCTACCCTGACTTTTTTTCCTCTTTCATTTTCATGGACATCTTGTTTGAAACTCTTTGTGATTCCTGAACTTGAGGGTCTCTTTTTTCCCTTAACTTCATGATGTTTTCCGCTATTATTTTTTATATAAGTTTTCTGCCCCTTTCTGTTTCCTCCATCTTGGACCCCTGTTATGTGAATGGTTGCTTGATTTTGTTCACGATATCCCTTAACCTATCCTTTTTTTTTTTTTTAATTCTTTTTTCTTTGCCCTTCAGTCTAGGTGCTTTCTTTTCTTTTCTTTTTTTTATTTGAGAGGGTTTTTTTTTTAAGATTTTATTTATTTATTTGATAGAGATCGCAAGTAGGCAGAGAGGCAGGCAGAGAGAGAAGGGGAAGCAGGCTCCCCGCTGAGCAGGGGGCCTGATGCGGGGCTCCATCCCAGGACCCCGAGATCATGACCTGAGCCGAAGGCAGAGGCTTTAACCCACTGAGCCACCCAGGTGCCCCTCTAGGTGCTTTCTAATTGCCTTGTCTTTCAGGTCACTGATCTGTTCTTCTTCATCCAGTAATTTACTCTTGTCTCACTCTAATGTATTTTTTGTTTTAGTTATTGTATTCTTTAGCCTGATTGGTTCTTTTTTAGATTTTTCTGTCTCTTTGTTGAGAGTCTCACAGAGTCCTTCCACAGTCCTCTCCATCCCAGTGAGCTTGTTTATTATCATTACTTTAAGCTATTTATCAGGCATATTCTGTTCCTCCTTCTTCTTCTTCTTCTTCTTCTTCTTCTTCTTCTTCTTCTTCTTCTTCTTCTTCTTCTTCTTCTTCTTTTTAAGGTTTTGTTTTGTGCTTTTGGGAAAGCAGATACCTCTGTCTCCCCATTTTGCTTTACTTTCTGTGTTTGTTTCTATGATTTAGATGGAATAGTTACTTCTAAACTTAAAGAAATGATTTTATGTATGGTTGTTCTCTGTGTGGCCCCTGTGTGCCTCGTGATTTTGGCTGGCTGGCTGGCTGGAGCTGTGCTGGTATGGGCTAGGGGTCACGGGGCCACGCTGGTGAGAGAGCTGGAACCGAAGTGGGTCTAGGCTGGGATGATCCTAACGCTCTCTCTGCAGAGGATCCCCTGGCAGGACCAGCTGAAGTTAAAGTGAGTGCAGGCTAAGAGGTTCCTGGGATTCTCTGTGCAGGGGCCGCCCTGGTAAGACTGTTGAAGCTGAAGGGCATGCAAACCGGGGATCCTGGGGCTCTCCGTGTATAAGGCGTCCTGGTAGGACAGCTAAAGCTAAAGTGGGTTTGGGCCAGTATGGTCTTTGGGCTCTCCATGCAGTGGGTGTCCTGGCAGGATCGCTGAAGCTGAAGTGGGTGTCAGTCCAGGGGTCCCAGGGTGCTCAGCGCAGGGGCACCCCGGCAGGCTGGTGTGGGTTGAGTGTCTTTTTTTTTTTTAAGTGATCTCTACATCTGCGTGGGGCTCAAACTCTCAACCCCAAGATCAAGAGTTGTTTGCTCCACCGACTGAGGCAGCCAGGTGCCCCTGGGTTGGCTGTGCTGAGCATTCTGCACAGGTGCGCCTTGTCATGGCGGCTAGAGCTGAAGCAGGTGTTGGCTGGGGGGCTCCCGAGTGCTCTACACTGGGTGTACCCTTGCAAGCTGTCTGAAGCTGATGTGATATGACCCTGGTGTGTTCAGGGCTATCCCCGTGTACATTCCCTGAGACGTGTTGGTCGAATGGCTAGGGCTGATGTGGGCGCAGGACTCACTGAGGTGGCACATCAGTTAGGGTTCGTTGACCTTGCCCCCTTTCGCATTATCAGAGTGAAGGGGGAGCATAAACCAAGGCTTTTGGCAGCCCCTCTAACCTGAGTTCTAACTGCTGTTTGGCTGAGTTCCAGGGCTGGCCTTTTTATATGCTAGTTGCCCTTAGAAACCATAGCTTTTCTTCTTTGCCCTTTTTTCCCTTGCTCGGGTTCCTTTCGGCTGCTGTGGGCTAGGGACCTGGAGCTGGATGAGATGGCAAGCTGGCTGTAGTGACTGGATCCTGCTCCATTGTGCCCTCTCAAGGTGGAGGGGAAGTGTAAACAGTGGTGTCGCTTAGACCCTGAGAGAGTTCCAGCAGCAGCCCTGCCCTTTGGCACAGTTCTAGGGATGGCTCTTTTGTATGCTGGTTGCTCTTTTAAACCAGGGCTCCCCCCGCGTGTCCCAGGGGAAATGAATCTGCTCCTTGTGCCTCAGTTCTATCCCTCCCCACTGTAGCGTTCACACTGGAAATTCCCTTCATTACCGTGTATCTGTCTCTCTTGCTCTTCTTTCTTGCCATCTCTTCTGTCGTGCAGAAGCTGTTCAGTCAGCCCCTGGTTCTTCTTCAGGAGTTAAGATGCTATGAAGAACTGTGGATTTGGTGTGTCCATGGACGAAGTGAGTTTAGGTTCTTCCTGGGTCACTATCTTGGACCTGAACTTCAAAAACAAAGCCTTTTCAGTTACCCTTGTTGTTGAGGGGGGGAGTTGAGGACATTTTAAAATTGCACTTAAGTTGTCAAACTAGATTCTTTGGATTGGTGAATGATTCTCCGAGATTATTTGAAGTTTTAAATGTCTTATTCCTTAAATAATTTCTTAGATTCCTAAAATAATTGTACCTATGCCTCATGGAAGTAAAATAGATTTAATTAACTATAGTACAGTTTTATAGCAAGTTTTTTTTAGTTGTAATTTTATTTTATTTTTTTAAAAATATTTTATTTATTTATTCGACAGAGATCACAAGTAGGCAGAGAGAGAGGGGGAAGCAGGCTCCCTGCCGAGAGAACCCGATGTGGGCCTCGATCCCAGGACTCTGAGATCATGACCTGAACTGAAGGCAGAGGCTTTAACCCACTGAGCCACCCAGGCGCCCCATTAGTTGTGATTTTAATTTACATGCCAGACTACCTGAGAAAAAGCCTCACTCTGTGTATAAGAGATAAAGTTAATCAAACCTCTATTTAAAGCCTGAAAAAAACATACCCCTGAAACACTTTTTCACTTGGAACTTGAATACTAAATTGTATCAGCCACTAGCTTGAAGAATTAAATTGAACTAGGTAATTCTTCTAATAAATTCAAAGCAGTGTGTCCTCTTCATCAGATTGCTTATAGTGCTGTTGTTCTGAATTACTTTGACCTGGCTCTATTGGATGTTAAGCATAATATATATCATGTACATTTTATAGTCCTGAAATTTCTGTCCCTGATGATCACATACTTACGGTCTACTACATGTTATTATAATTGGGTAGAGGAACATTCAAGTATTGTTTGAAAAGCCAAAGATGAGCTTTTGTCCTAGAATCCTGCCCCATCATGACTTGAAACAGACTTATGTCATTAAAGTTTGACCAGCAAAGGAGTAAATATTTGACTGAGGGTGGTGGTGTGAATATAAGTCGTATTTATTGCCGAGGTTTCTGTTTTTAAGACCGGTGGTTCTCCCAAGACTCATCCCAGCAGCTTCAGCTTCTTCATCATCTGGGAATTTGTTAGAAACACACACTCTCTGAATCATGCTCTGGGGGTGGATCCCACAGTTTGTGATTTAACAAGAATTCCAGGAGAAATTGATACACGCTGAAGATCAGGAACCAGTGTTTTAGATACTGTACTTAAATAAATTGGTTATTAGCTTATCAAAATAGAGACATTGAAAATCTCAACTCTCATTTGTTCTCCTCTGGGCATTTTGAGCACAATATGTTGTCCTTTATCAGTAAACCACACCTACGTATTTGAATCCCTGCTACATGGCAGGTACTAGTATATACTAAATGAATGAATATGTACAGCCGTTTCTTGTCTGATGTACTGCTAATGAGTTTCCAGTATCTCCAGTGTTGATCCCATGAACCTTGAGGAAGCTGGGCTGCACCTGGGTTATTCAGAGCTAATTGCCTTCAGCTGTGAGTATTTTCTTCCATTTATTGTAGAGTGCTTTACAAATATTTTATATGTGCTTAGTGACATGAAAAGGTTGGGAAGAACGAGTATAGAGTAGAGATTTGGAGTCAGACTGAGTTCAGATTTGGTTCCACTGTATACAAAGCTTTGGCAAATCATCTGATATGTGTCCTTATCTATGGAATGTAGATGGTAATTACCTACATGTATGTAGATATACAGATATGTCTCTATACTTTATTGATTATGGTGAGGATTCAGTCAAGGTTTGCTATAGATTCTTATATATAGTAAGTGTTAGCTATTCTTTTTTATTTTTTAAGATTTTATTTATTTATTTGACAGAGAGAGATCACAAGTAGGCAGAGAGAAGGGGAAGCAGGCTCCCCACTGAGCAGAGAGCCTGATGCGGGGCTTGATCCCAGGACTCTGAGATCATGACCTGAGCTGAAGGCAGAGGCTTTAACCCATTGAGCCACCCAGGCGCCCCGTAAGTGTTAGCTATTCTTATTCTAGCAATTCCTGGAAAGGAGAGGTTAGCTTGACATGGAATAGTCAGTAAAGGTGAAATAAAGTTAGTGCTGGCATATTAAGAGGTTTCATGTCACCTAGAGTAGAGAGGGAGGTTAAGGGGGAAGGAGAGAATTAGGGACCAAATTCCAACAGAGATTGTTTTATGAAGTATTCAAGGGATATCGACTAATGGAATGTATTTTAGGCTGTGTTCTTGGGAGCTCTTGGGTTCGAAGAGCAAAAGGGGACAGAAATGCACAGGGAGATTGAGTTGTCAGGTTTGTGCCCTACTCCTTCTCTCCCCTTTAACATGTATTTGTGTTGTCATCTACTTTCATATGTTGGAGTTCTGTGTAAGATTTCACTTAAATGGAGGATTTTGCTACTTAAAAATGTTTTAAAAATACTATTCTAGTTTCTTCGTGGTGTAGAATTTAGAAAAATAGTAGGGGATGAGGAGAGAAAAAAGAGAAGAAAGCGGTAAATGCAGAGTGTAGTTGCTTTAAATGAACTTTGGTTTTTGTCAAGAGAAAGAAATCATTAGTGAATTTTAAGTGGGGAGGGAATTGGGTTTTCAGAAGATTAATCTGGAGAAAGCATGCACACTTGAAATGGGGAGAGAGTAGGAATAGGATAAATACTTGACCAGATTAGGTCTTACTGTGATGGTGATGTGGAAAAGGTGGGATTTAAGAAATGTTTTGAGGAATAGTTTATAGAGTAGAATGAGGAAAGAATGAAATTTAACTCAGGTGATCAGCCCAAGTAATTAGAAAGGTTAGAAGTTCTATTAACGTAGGTGATGGGCAGAGAGCTGAATTGTCTTGGATTAGAGTGGAGGAGAAATTGATCATGAGTTTGGTTTTAGGTGTAAATATGAAATGATGTCCAAGCAGAAATTCTTGTTGGTTGATTGGTTGACTTGTTTGTTCCTGACTTCATTCTGTGATTATTTATTGAGTACTTATATTGTGAAAGGCACTCTTCTGTGAGAAGAAACATGGACATATGGATTTGAGAGTCACTGAGATAAAATGAGAGAAAAATCTTTTGAAGGTAAATAAGCTGATGAATGAAGAGTATAGAGAGAAATTTAGAGAGCAGAGGAGTCAACTGGGAGGGCATGCCCACTGTTTGAAATGGAAATATAGAGGAACCTAGAGTAAAAGCAGAATTTATCAGAAATATTAGAGTAAAAGGGAGAAAACAGTCTAGGGTCCCAGGCACTAAAAAAGAGGAGAATTTCAAAAGTAAGGTGTACTTGCTACTTTCAGCATGGATATTATTTTTAGGAAGTCATTTTAGGAAAATAACAGAAGAGAGATTTCCTAGTCTTATTGACCATATGTAGGGATGGAGGCAATGGAAATAGAATATTTATTCTGGAAGTCTTGAGAAGTCAGGAAGAAAAGAAATAGAGCATTAGCTGTAGAGCCAACTGGGCCAAGCAAAGATTGTTTTCATGCTCATTTGGGCAGAATCAGTGAAACTCTTGGAAATGGAGATGTGCTGGGAGTAATTGAGGAGACAGGCCCAAGGAAAAGGAAAGGTAATTTGTAAACATATATTTATAGCGTAAATCTCCCTTCCCATATGATGCTGCCTGAGAGTGGGGACCATTTCTGCCTTTTTTACCACCAGGCACTCAGCACTTGGCATAGCACCTGAAAGGTCATAGTTGTTCAATAAAATATGTTGAATGAATGAATGAATACATAAAGAATTTAGTGAGAATCACTATTTGTCTGAGACCTGAAGAATATATGGGAGATTTTAAGTTGGTAAAGTGTTTGAAGGAAGGAAGAAGAGCCGGGGAAGCTCGTGCTGATTGCTCATCTTTTCAGTAAAGCAGGCAGGCAGACTACTTACCAGAAGGGTCTGGTCCAATTAAGGCTTAAGGGAAGTTGAAGAGAGTGTAGAGTAACACTCTGGAAAGATGCTAGGGAGTTCACCTAAAATAAATAAAACGATTGCTAAGCTACAGAATGATTACAATTTGATCATTTACTGAGAGCCTAGCATATGCCAAGCACTATAATTAATACTTTGCACGCACCATCTGATGGAATCCTTAAAATAGTCCTGGGGAATAGGTATTATTGAGGTCTCGTTTACTGATGAGAATATTGTACTAGGCCCTAAATTTGTAATTGGCTAAGTCAGCACTTTATATTGCTTTCTCCAGCAATGTCTTGTGGCCTTAGAGCAGAAGCAGAGAGGGCAGAAGGTAAAATTTATTCATTCAGGAACTGGCAAAATAGGCATGCTGTTATTAAATCCTTCCTATGTTTCTTATTTCATTTAATCTCACAACAACACTGCAAGGTAAAAATATTAACCCTCCTTTTATGGAGAGTTTAATGAGTTTTCCCTGGGTGGCAAAAGTGGTGCATGATCAGACCCCAGTTAGAACCTGGGTCTCTTTTATTCCAAACCCTGGGCTTTCCCCAGTACTCTCAAGAAGAGGAGATAATGTTATGTAGATTGACATTGGTGTGACTGACCATACAGACGTAAGAGGACACAGTAACAGGGATTTTCACTTTCATTTAATCACTTCGATTCAATCATATCATCAATTAAAATGGGGCAATAGTAATGCCTGCTAAAATGTTGCAAAGAATTAAGTAGATACATGAAATACTGCATAATCTGTAAACTGTTAAACCAATATGTTAATAATAATTTAAAAACAACAAACGTTGTATAATCATTCATGTGTCTTCTCAGTGTGTTTATAAACCTTTAACTTGTGGATTGAAACCTTAATAGGTTACTAATTTACATTAATTATAATAATTGATTATATTTTTGGTTTTTCTTTCAAAATAAACTTAGTTTTGCTTGAATATTTGCATCAGTGATATCCTAGGAAAGTAACTGGAATGAAATAAAAAATAGTTTCTTGCAAAAGTAGTCTAATCTTATTGTTGTTCTTGGTACCAATTTTAAAGGTACCCTTAGCAGTTACCAAGCCATCTGAAGTATATATATTTTTAAAGTTTTAGTGTGCAAAATTTCTCTTGTAGTATCTCTTCTAAACATTTTAATGTGTGATAAAGATGTGTACATATTAAGGGATTTTCTCTTATCTCCAATGCCTTCCATTGCATTTGGAATACAAATTTTAGATAACACAGTATAAGAATTAATATTTAAACATTGACTTGAGCAGGTTGGACTCGATTTCATGAATTGTCAAGAGGCTAGCTAGCCAAATTTTCAATTAAATTATATAGTGTGTTAAGTCTATCATTAGAATAAAACAGATGTTATTATCCCTCCCTCCCAACACTATTCTGGAAAAAATTAACTTTAGTAAGTCTAATTGCTTTTGATGTTTTACTCCAAATGCTTTTCAGTTCTTAAATTATGAAAATGATGTAAAAAGTAGAAGACTTTAATCATTTATTTATAACTGTTGTCTTATCAGTGATAACTTATGGATTAGGTTGTATTAAAATGACATTTTTAAAAATTATGTTGTCCATGTATGCATTGCTTTTAGGAGAGAATGATGATAAGAAAGTACCAGTTTCACGTTTCACAGAGTATGTCTTAATTATCGTGTCTTGGTGGTACATTGTCTCCAAATAAATTGGGTATGAATAAGTTCTAAAATGGATTAGACTTCTGATACTGAGGGATTTTTTTTCCCCTTTGTAAAATTTATTAAAGTTAGGAACTCTCAAGGGTGTGGTATATGGAGAAGGTGTATTCTTGGCTTTCTTAACCCTGTATGTCTCTATCATTCATCATGTTCCTATAAATCTGCCTTGATTTTTTTCTTGTTTTACTTTAAAAAAAATTCTTGGCCATCATCTTTCAAGTTAGTTTACTTCTGCATAAAGTAGGATTTCATTTCATTTGAAAAGTAACCAAATAGCTATTTTGCAGCTGTCAACTTGCATTTCTCTCTTTAGTAAGAGATTATAAGTTTCCATGGCTTTGGGGACTCCAAGAATGATTGTGCCTTAAAGGTGTGGTTATGGTTGTATTTAGCTCAGTCAGAAATGTAAGAACCATAATCAGGTAAGACACTGAGGAATGTTTGCTCAGGAGGAGGTCTAGATGGTTAATGTTTTGGACTGGCAAAAATCCAAGTGAAGAAAGGCTTTTAAGTGAGAATAAAGGTTCAGCGAAGGATGAGGCATAGATACTCAGGTAAAAAAAATTTGGTCGTTAGGGATGATATTAATGAGAGATCCTAAGAAGTAGATTGTTTTTTGATATTGGTTCCTCAGAATAAGCTGGTCATTTTCTTTTGTATTATTTCAGATATGCCCAGGCTAACCTTTTTCTAGGTGGCTATGTTAAAAGTGTATTTGATTCTTCCATTTAACAAATATTTATTATCTGTTATGTCCCAGCCACTCTTCTAGATATTAGAGATATGGCAATGAACAAAACAGGCAAAAATATCAACACTCTGGGATTTATATTCTGGTGGGAGAGATATAATAAAGAAGTAAGTATATTACATATTTTTAGTGATAGATGCTATGGAGAGAGTTTTGCAGAGAAGATAGGGGATGTAGTTTTGAATAGAGTAGTCAGGGAAAACTTAAACAAGACATGACATTTTAACCATAGCTTGAGTTTGGTTGTGCATAAGCGCTCTAGACTTGGCATTATTGTTCTTTATCATATCTTAGTAGAATTGGAATGGGCAAATGTCAGTATTTACATTTTACAATGAAGAAAACTTGTGGCAAGGAAAACCATCCAAATGTATCCAGGAAGGCAGACACTGGATTTTAGAACTCGTAGATACTGACTGTGATGTGGATCTCTGAAAGTTGAGCTGCAGTGAAGCCAAATTTAGCCCAAAAGTTATTGGTTCAAGAGAGAGCAGCAGGAGACACTGGAGCACTCTTACAGGTTGAGTGTGACTCCCCATCTGTAAGACTTGGGCAGACTTAGAAATCAAGCAAGAAGCCATGCCTTGGTGGGCCTTTGCATATACCGAGGCCTATACTGCGCTCAGTGCATCTCAGGTTTCAGACCCTTCGTTTTGGAAGGTTATAGCTGTAAATGAGGTACCACTCACAAAGTGGCTTTGTGACCACTCTTGGGGCTTTCTCAGGCCTTTGATCCCAGTAGCTTAGTGGGGTGAATAAAGTAACACTCTGATAATCACACTGAGACCTAAGGATACCGTGAATTAGTCAAGGTCCTGAAGTTTGAGACAGGGAAAGATGACTTTCCTGCTAGAATCTCAAAAGAACTCCTGGCTATCTTTTTATCCAGCCACTGGAAAAATATCCCCAAGAGAGAAATGATTGATGTCTACAATATTGTCCACGAGTCTTGAGCTAAATTAATCCTGTTTAAGCTACTATGTCCTTTAATTTTTCTCCATATCTTTGTACTAAAGGCCTTTTATTTCAGCTTTTCTCTTTTTCCTTTACATTGGTTCAGACTCACTGTTTAACACTTCCTCGTCTGTCTGGATAGATGTCATCCTCATTCTCTGAATTTTCACATAGACCTCAAAAAAGTATCATTCCCTACACACTTCCGTCCTAGCCCTGCCTCTGCTGGATCAGCTTTGTCATCACCGTGCAAAAAATCCCAGCCTTCTCTCTGTCCAGCTGTTGTTTCTTCTTCTTCCTTGGGCAATTTTTTAGTGAGAAGTTCTTTTTATAAATAAACAGTTATTTCCCATAGCCTTTCAAAATAAACTGCGTGATGAAAATTCATTTCAGATACGCTGCATAGTAATATTAAAAACTCTGCAAATAAATTGTATTTTATCCTATTAGATTTATTCAGACAGTGCAGTGGAAAACAAAGCATTTGTCAGAATGAGTAAATATTTATGAAACAATACATCATTGTCATTAGCTTAGGAAGTGGCTAAGTGATATCGTTTAGTTAATGCATATGTAAAGGTAAAGTCAGAATGGTAAAAACTGACATTTCACTGGAACTGTGCATTAAAGACGTTTTTATTTGTATAACTATGGTAATTTAGATCTAGTGATAATACTTTTAAACAAATTTAAAGATGAATTGTGCTTTCCCCCTTGGATGGTTTTACATTTTATCATAGATGTGATGTTTCTCTACCTACACAGAGGAAAAAAATGTATGTTGGTAAATTCTCTTGGATATGAATCTTACCATAGTTACACTTTTAATTCTACCTTCAGTTTTTAAAACCATTTAAAAATTCTTGAAATTACTTATTTAGGAAATCAAAAATTTAAGACATAGTCATTTTTATCAGTTTATTTGAGTAAATATTCACTAACAAAATGATTTCACCCAATATGAGTCAAAAAGAGATTATGAACTATTTTTCCTCATTTTCCAGGAAATGTCCCGTTCTTTCTGTCTTTAAAGGTGGGGGTGGTTCCTCTTTTTGGCTGATGTTACATGCACTTTGGTTGCCATTTCTTGCTTCCTGGTATGCCTGTATTAACTTACCATGAAAGCCTTAACTCTCCTACTTGCTTTGATGTCTAGGCGTCCTCATTCTTTAGTGATACTGTAACTACAGAAACACTCTAGCTTGATCTTTGGAGTTTCAAGGATGTCATAATGCTTAAGGCTACTTCCTGTCCCCTGTTATTGTTGCTTCATTATCCCTTGCAAAGGATTGCCTTGGCCACAATTGAATTCAGACTGTATGTTTCTGTAGTTTCTAAATTCTGACTGAAAAGAAGTAGAGCCAAGATGATTTCCAAGATCTACCCCATATAAAACATTCCCTAGCTTTTACTGTTGTTCTCCAATTTATGGAACTTCTAGGAAGAGCAAAACAAACAAACAAACAAACAAACAAACAAACAAACAAACAATCTGTCTTTAATAAGAGCCTCTTTCTGATAAGTCAATATAGATTATTTTAACATTGTTTTATGGCGATGATTATCTGCTACAGTTTTATGTATTTTAATTATTAATTTTGTTGATTGAACCTTGAGGCTTTTTACACAAAGGATGCAGTTTGAATGATACTGTGGTAATCCCATTTAGTTTCTGTTTACAACCATATTGTTTCATTTCAGCCAACAATAATAATTCCTTTCTTATGGGCTCCATAGTACATATGGTTTACACATAATGTTATCTTTAAAAGCGATATTTTTGTTAGATTTAGATGTTGACATTCAAGGTCACTAACAAAATTTGTGTGATTTTTTAAAAGATAATTTTAGTCTTCCCATAGCATGTATAAAAATATTATCTAGAAAAGAGAGAGAGATTGTACTTTCTTATGGGGGAAGAGAATTCTGAATAATCAAGGGGCAGCTAGATGGAATTAATTTCAGTACTACTGGGGATGAATTAGATTTACTTTAAACAAGAGCCAAAGAAATCTTTGTGTTTATCATCTAAGGCTCAGCCGTTGTGTCGATCTTTTCCTGAATATCTGAGCCAACATTGACTGCCTCCCTGAATAGCCCTTTTAATCTCAACTAGATTTTAAGTCTCTAAGTAGCCAGAGACTCCACCAACCTCATTGCACTAGATAAAATGCTATACACCTAGTCTTTCCTTAATATGTATTTGTTTGAAAATGGTCTTTACTATGTCAAGCTATTCGTTTTCCTCATTAAAATTTCCAAGATGTGCTACTTTTTTTTCCTTGTCCCTTCACATTTGAATTTAGCTGTAGTAATAAAGATATACTTCTCAATTAAAAAGTATAAGGAACATGAAAGATAAAAGATCTCATAAAAGATCAGGAACGTGTTGTCATTCTCTCAGGGAACCCCTCCAGCCAGATAATTTGCTTTTCTGACTATTGCCTATAAGGTGGCTCATTCTCAAAGCAAGTAGACCCTGAGTGCAAGGTGAATGGCTTGTGGTATTTTCTCTGTGTGAAGATAAACCAAAATCCTAAAGGAAAATACTTTCTATTACTGTTCATAGGGTTTAAATACAGTGAGGGAAAGAGCAGTCATCCACAGGGGATATAATATTTAAAAGTTGTTGATAGAGAAAAATGAAGTAAAAAATATATCATTCTTTTTCCTAAAAAAATATTTAATATTTTAAATGACTCTTAGAAGAGATGACTGATTTGAAGTAAGCTTGCTATCCTCTGGCATAGTTAAGCCATTTGTAGTAATTTGTTAGAATGGGAAATGCTAGCATTTATTGAGTCCTGCAGTGTGCCTGGCGTGTTCTATAAATATTCTTACCTAATTTTCAAGAATTCATCATATGAGAGTAGGTATTCTTATCATTATTTGAAATTTGCAAAGAGACATCCTGAAGCTCAGTAAATTTCCTAGTAAGTAGAAGCTGCAAAGTTCACATAATCTTTCTGTTTTCTGGATGGGCCATACCACAAATACTAGATTGCCTTGATGGTGCTGTCTTCTTCATTTAGAAGGATGAAAAGTAAAAACAATATCGAAAGAAACAGAGAAATAGACATTGCTAAACACCAAGGTAACTTAATTACTAGGTGAGCCCTACATTTAGCTAAGGGGGAAGAAGATCCCATGATCCTTATTTTTGGAAAGATGTATAATTTTGTTAGACTAGAAGAGCCTATATATTCATATTAATTAAACCCTCTCTATACTAGTGTTTTAAGAGGTTGTGAATGAAAAAATATGCAGAAGACATGACTCATAGCCTAGAGGAATGTAGTCTATACTAGACTGATATCTTAATATAATATAAATATTGAATTACTTTCCAAGTAAGTATAAGCTTTTTGAGGGGTGAAGACTATATTTCTTTTTTCAGATTTAGATTCAAGAAACATGTATTGGATACTTGGAAACCTTTCTCATAAATAAATCACTAGCCTCCTGAGCAGAGTAGTTCAGTAGTTTTGGAAGGCAATGTAGTCTCAAGGGAGAATGTAGACTTTGCAATCAGACCAAAGTCTGTGTGGCTGATGAGTCATACTCTCTCAACTTCACTTTTCTCATCCCTCAAATAAAAATAGTAATGGAATTGGTATGGGGATTGCATATAATACTCTTAGTTTACTGCGTATTAGCACACTGTGTAATGTATGGTAGATAATAAAGTATTCTTCCCTTGTTCTCACCTAATGTGGGATAGAAGGTGATAAGTACAATGTGAGGGCAAGCTCTAGGGTGAGATACTGCATGTAAGGTACTTGGGAGAGGGCTTCCTGAGGTACTTGGTGAGGGCTTCCTGAGGAAATGGATGCTTGAATCGAAACTTGGAAGAAGACAGGATTAGGACATAACAGAATTGGGACACGTGAGTATTTCATGATCTATAAAGTGTTTATAGAAAGGCTATTGGTTTTTAAACTGCCTTTTAAACTATGGTTTGACTAAAGACACAGCGTTGTCACTTAAGAGGATGATTCTTATATTGAACCTTTGTAAAAGCTGAGAGCATGTCATTAAATCTCAGTGAAAGTATTCCTGCTAGATGGTGAGAAATTAGAGGCTGGTTTCACTGCTGTCTAGTGATCTCAGTACAGGGAAAGAGGTTAGAAAACCTAAATGATTGGTTACTGGATGCATGTGTTTGGATTTTCCTTTAAAATACCAGGCATCCAAAGGAAGCTGATGGGGGAGTGCAGAGATGAGATCTGTTCAGAGTTCAGTTTTCCATTGAGTGCCAGAATGCTAACTTTTAGGTCATTGCCTTTCAAACTCTCTATGCTTGCCCCACATTTCGGCTACTTGAATCTTTGTTGCACACATAAAGGATTTAAGTTGAATCCATGGAAATTATCACTGTAAAAAACTCTAGGGGCTCCAAGTGATGACGACCTGACTCGGTGTTCCGCTTGTTCTAGTGCATTCACACAGTCTTTGGTTTTACCTGTACTTCTTACCTGCAGGACATTGTGCCTTTCTCAAAGTCGTATGTGACCTACTCGGCTCAGGGTCCCATCTGATTGATGTCATGGTGATCATCTTTCTTCATTTGCAGCAAATACACATTTATCCTTTGATCAAAATTTGAAGAACTATTTCAGAAGAGTTGATGAGATACTGAGTAACGTAGATGTCCTAGATGCCTAACATCCCTAAGGAAATACTCTGTTCTTTTTCCAGTAGTTTACGCCCCACGACACACATAATTTTTTTTGTGTCTTTCTAAAACTTTATAATGATTCTGTAGATGGACTCGACTCTCCTTTTTAAGGCTCTAAAGTGTATCTTCAGCCTCTCCCTGAGCTCTAGGCCCTGATTTCCCAGGTGCAGTAGATCCTACAAACACAGTCATGTGTAAAGCATCTCAGTCTTTGAAGCCTCCAACACTGAGCTCCTGGTCCACCAGCCCGCCCCAGTCCAGCTCCTCCTGCAGTCTTTTCTGTCTCAGGTAATGGCAGTGCCAGTTCTCTTAGTTGTGCAGTTTAAAGACCTTGATGTACACAATGTTTGGCTCCTTTCATTTTCTCATACCTAGGCTGTCAGCAAATCCTTTTGGCTCAGTCTTAAAAGTGTATCATTTCTGACTGTCCCTACTGCCAACGCTGGGCCACACACGCCATCACCATCTCTTATTTGGATTATTCCAGTAGCTTTCTAATTGCTTCTCTAGCTTCTGTCTTAGAAGATTTAATCATTGTCAATAGAAGCAGGGGGAAGAAGGGTCACTGTTTAGGCCAATATTTTCCCTAAAAGGACTTTAAAATTCTTTCAAGACAAAATTGCTCTCATTTCAAGACAAAATTTCTATTAATACCTTATAGAGTTTCATGCCCTAGATTTGGAGAGAAGTGATTTTTCCTCCTTGTATATTGTCTACCATAATGTAAGAGCTTCTCAGTGTGGCCCCTGTGAATGTCTGACTTGAACAGCCCCTTGTTGGACAGTTATCCTGTGTATCTTAAATATATTACTAATCTTAAAATAATGAGAATATTATGAAGTGCACTCACTACCGAAAGTAACTGAACATAATTCCATCTTCTTTTTAATGATTTAGAATGAACTTCAGAATTTGGAACTGCTGCAGGCTGATCATTAGGAACATCAGTTATCATTGCATAGTTAAGGAAGTGCTGGTTAGTAGAGATTTCCAGTTGTGTTAGTGTCAGAAAAAGCTGCTTTCTCTCTTTTAAAATTAAAAATAGTTTATTAAACCTTTCTGGTTATTTCTCCTCAGAAATTTGGGGCAAAAGGTGATCTACAGATATTATGGTATCATGTTTTGTTGTTGACTCACTAGCAGTGATGGTTGACTGGTGGATTTTATAATTATTTCAAAAAGGAAAGGTCAGTAATTGAATTTTGCAGGTATTTTATTTGACTTGAATATTCCTTAACTTTTTATTTTATATTTATTTCCCAACCCTGTAGACCTGAGGCTCTTTCTGGTTTAGTGGCAAAGTAAAAGATACTAATGAGAATGTCTTTGGGACATAATTATGTAGATTTAAAGGAGTGATGTAGTTTTAATTATGCCCTTTAGCTAGTGTACTTGCATATTAAACTCATTCATGTCTCAGTGTATTTCCCTCTGAAACTTTGCTTTTCTCAGGCCTTAAATTACTAATCAGCTCATGGGTGTACCCGAAGGTTATGTAAGCTAAGTTGAAGACTGCCAAAGAATGTGTTTAAACTATTAATCCAAAATATACAGAAGTTTATAGTTAGAAAAAATGGCCCATGGGTTTGTGGTGTTCTTTGCTGGATTCATAAGAAGGAAATTCCCAGCATTGTTTGTGTATATGTGTTTCCTCCTTCTCTCTCTCCCTCCTTCCCCAAACAGAAACACCCTTTGGTTGTAATGTGTTGAAACATATGATATATTGTTTCCCTCCAGCTATTTTAGTAAACTGAGGAAACTTGAAGTAAAATAATAATAGTAGATATTTTAAATTTTTTTTACCTCTGCTTTTTTGGCTTATTTACTTTCATTTTCAGCTTCTAGATATAGTGGGCTACTAAATCTACTAAAGGCAGCAACTACCTTGAAGCTATGAAATGATTTTATTTACTTATTCGAAAAAAGTATGGGGTTACTTAAACCCTACTTTGTGGGTGGTTTTATTTTTATTTGTGAGAGGCTGGCAAGAGGAAAATCCTTGGTAAAGTCTAAGGATAGGGCTCAGAAAATCTCTTGAGGCCAGCTTTCCTCCCCAAGAAACAATAAAAATATGGAATTTAGAAGAGGAGTAAGTATGGAGATTCCTCAGGAAATTAAATATACAGCTACCCTACGACCCTGCAATTGCACTACTCGGTGTTTACCCCAAAGAAGCAGATGCAATACAAAGAAGGGCCACATGTACCCCAATGTTCATAGCCGCAATGGCCACAAT